>JAPKLY010000044.1:1540106-1755768 GCA_026898435.1 Prunella vulgaris
TTTTTGCCATTGCTTGTTATTTGAAAATTACCTTGCACCAAATGGATGTTAAAGGTGCATTCTTGAATGGATACTTAGACAAAGTTATTTTTTTGGAACAACCGAAAGGATTTGAGGATCCATTTTTGCCAAACCATGTATATAAGCTTAATAAAGCCTTATATGGCTTGAAACAAGCTCCACGTGCATGGTATGGTCGTTTAACAAGCTTTCTTATTGAGTGTGGTTTTGTTCGAGGTGAGGCAGATAGAACTCTTTTTATAAAGATACTTGTTAAGGAAATTGTCATTGCTCAAATTTATGTTGACGATATAGTTTTTGGATCGACTTCACAGTCGGAACTAAATTCTTTTGTGGAGGCTATGTCATCAACATTTGAGATGAGCATGATAGGGGAATTATCTTTTTTCTTAGGCTTGCAGGTAAAACAATGTGAAGATGGGATGTTTATATCACAAGGCAAGTATGCAAGAAATTTGGTGAAACAGTTCGGGCTTGAGAATTCAAAGCACATGAAGACTCCTATGGGTTCTAGTCAAAAGATTTGCAAAGACAATGTTGGAGAAGATGTTGATCCCACATTGTATCGGTCTATGATAGGTAGTCTTCTTTATCTTTGTGCAAGTCGTCCTGATATTATGTTTAGTGTCTGTGTTTGTGCTCGATACTAGTCTAATCCCAAAGTTTCTCATCTTAATGTTGTCAAGAGAGTAATTAGATATGTAGCTGGCACTTGTGACTTGGGTATTTGGTTCACTAAGGACACTAATACTAACTTAGTTGGTTTTAGTGATTCTGATTGGGCCGGAGACGTGGATGATCGTAAAAGTACTAGTGGAGGTTGTGTTTATTTGGGTAACAATTTAGTCTCATGGTATAGTAAGAAGCAGAATTGTGTATCATTTTCGACTGCTGAATCAGAATATGTGGTAGCCGGGAGTTGTTGTTCACAATTAATTTGGCTTCAACATATGCTAGATGATTATGGTCTTAAAAGCAATACCTTGATTATGTACTATGATAATTTGAGTGCGATTAATATATCCAAAAATCCTGTTCAACATTCACGCACAAAACACATTGATATTCGACACCATTTTTTGAGAGATTTGGTTGAAAAACAGTTGATTAAAATTGAGCATGTTGATACTCTACATCAACTTGCAGATATCTTTACAAAAGCACTAGATAATGAGAGATTCTCAAGTTTGAAGAAATCACTCGGCCTTTGCCTTGTTTGATTCTGCTGCCTGTAGCAAATGTTGCCCTTCATGTGATCACATTCTAAGAAACATTTGCATTTGACTGTAGTTTCTGATAATATGATTGATTCATCTGCTGCATGTGAAAAATTTGTCTTGATTTCAATATCATTTATATCGTTGATAAGTGTGGTAGTCTATAACACCCGTGAGATTTGAGCCTTTTTATAATGTTCACTTTTAACAGTTATATTGTTCTTTCTTGAGTGTTTTCTCTTCCTTTGTTTAGTATCTCTAGAACTTGCTTGATTCTTTTTTAAACTGTATTGTGCACACTGACATTAAAATGATTTGGGCAATTTTTTGGTATAAGCCACTTTATCCATATAATTTTCCCACCTAAACATTTTAATATCCCTAGTTGCCACTTTGAGCCTAAACTTTATTTTTTTTTCTCTCCAAATATTGAGCTCTATATCCAAATGTCATGTCTTTACCCTACTATGGTCCATTTAGAGTATCAAGTAAAATATTTGTTGGACAAATATTGTAAAAAAAAAAAAAAGATACAAGTATATTTGATGGTGGTATATTGAAAAAATCCTCAAAAAAAAAGAAAAAAAAAGAGGAGGATAAAGAAAAAGGGGATTGACTCATTTTATGAAAATAAGAGTTGAAATGTGGTGAATGAGTATTCTGTAGACTCAAAAAAAATTTGGAAGAAGTGGTGATTGCATTTGTTTTTGGAACAACATTCAGATTCAATAAAAAGTATCTACATTGATGTTTCATGACTTTATTTGGATCATAGTGACTTTATTTGGATCATAGTATTTTTAGCTACTTTTCCAAAAAAATTCCCACCTTTAACCAAAGCCCCATTACAATCCTTATAAGACCTTTTGATTATTGTCAAGTGTGTGCTCTAAACCTTTGATAATTAGAAAAAATGCAAGTTTATGGAAGATCTACTCTTTAGGAATTGAGTTGAGTGATATGTATCAACCCTATACACACGAGTGTTGAGTGATATTTTATTCCGTGAGAGACTACCTTATCTTATTTTCTATATGTTTGATTGAGAATTGTGATTATTTTTTTCATGTGGTTTAAATTGTATCATGGAGTATTATTAGTTACTATGAGTTTTTTTTTCTCTCTTATTCATATTGCGTTCTTGAATATCTTTGTACATGTCTCGGGTATTGCCCTAAGTCCTAATTGTTTACATTGGTAGGAATTTTTTTTAGATTTTTTAAAATCTCCACTTGATTACTGTTACTCATCTCTACTTTTTCAAGTCATAATGTGTTAGGCTTTTATTTCTTTACTCACAAGATGTTTTTGTGTTCTCCACATTTTTTTTATTGACATTTGCTTTCTTTTTATCTTATTTGTATATTGTTTACAAATTAAGAGGAAAGAAAAGTTATTTTTTTTTTTAAAGGAACAACCCATTCGTGTGTGAGTATATTTTTAGACTTGGATTTTATTTTTTTCTCTCCTGCATGTATGTTTTTTTTTCTTTCAGATTTGCGAATTTAAATTCTCTCTTCGTATTCATACCTAGAGTTTCGGTCAAAGTCCTTTCTTTTCTCCATGTATTCCGCTAATTTGAAGAACAGTCTGGAGAATTATTTTTCTTCACAAAAAAGGGGGAGAACAAAAAGAAGAAGATGATGATAGTGAGGATGAGACTGTTGCTGCAGCAATTCAGGGGGAGTTTTGAGTTTAATGATGATTTAATTTAATTTTGTTGATCGCAGGAATCTGAATGAGTTTTTGTGAAGAAAGACAAAAAAGGGGAACAAAAAGAAGAAGATGATGATAGTGAGGATGAGATTGTTGATGCTGCAATTCAGGGGGAGTTTTGACTTTAATGATGATTTAATTTAATTTTGTTGATCGCAAGAATCTGAATGAGTTTTTGTGAAGAAAGGCAAAAAATAGGGAGATTGTTAGAGTTTAAATTTTAAATTCTAATAATTTTTTATTTTATTATTTTTTCCTTTATTCACATTTAATTAATTAAGATTTTGATATTTCTATTTTGATTTATTTGTGCAGGAGAAAAGATTTGACTAAGATTTATTTTTTGAATAGGATATTTTTTGTTAGATATTTTAGGAGGAGTTAGAAGAATATGAGCTTGGTCATTATTCCTATTCTTAAGCTACACGATGAAAACTTGGAGAAGTGGAGAATATTATTTGAAGAGTGGAGAACGTGACATGAACGTGAGATATTTTGTGAGCCTATAAAGAGTTGATGGGATTATTGAAGAGGATACATATCCAACACACAATCGAGATATATAGCCGAGATTTTGAGAGAGCAAAATTATACTTGTTTGACTGAGTTTTGATAATAGCTTAGAGAAATTCGTTCTTCGTTCTTCTTTCTTCTTTTACAACTCAGTTTGTTTTAATGTCCTTAAACTAGATTTCGTCAGTTTCAAATGACTCATTTTAATTCACATTCAAATAGTGAATAAGTTTTGCCATGAGGCATTCACAAGTTATTTCATATAACTTGTGAAAATTTATTTGTTGTTGTTTTATTTTTCTGCTGCGCTTTTATCTAACGTTGGACGTAGTGTGATCACATTACACCCCACATCCAGTTTCTGTCTTTTTATTTTAAGTTTTCCATAGCATAGACACTATCAGTCATGAAAGATGCCAGTGGAATGACACCAGCACAATTAGCATTACATCTCAAAATGGTTGACGAGATTACGAAGAATTGGGATGCCGAATAGTCTTCAATTTATTTTCTTGTTGTTTGTTACTTTATGCATTGTTTGAAATTCTGTTGTTTGTTACTTTATGCATTATTTGAAATTCTGTTGTGTTATTTGAAATTCCATTGTGCTGTGTGAAAATATGTTTGTATATTTGAAACTATGTTGTACTATTTGAATTTGTTTGAAATTTCTTTGTACTGTTTGAAGTCCTGTTATATAATATGACTTTGAAAACTAGCCGTTATAAACTAGTTGTTGCAAACTAGCTATTATAAATTAGTCTTTGTGGACAATATTATATATTTGAGTTTTCAAATCTTCACCCAATACCATTTTCTTCTCATACTCAAAGCAATCTTCTTCACATATAATTTCCTCTTCCTACACAAGGCCACCTTGAAGAAAATGTCTCTAGATCCTAACCACAATGCCAACACCAATACCTATAATGAAGATTCGTGGAATGATGATTCAGATGATCGAACGTTTTTTAAATTCTGCAACAACAACAAATGCTTCTTCAATACGTGGAAAGCTCTTCAAGTACACAGAAAAAGAAAAGAATATATGTAGAGCGTGATCGCAAAGGAGGTCATAGTCGTCTTGTAGATGACTATTTCTCTGAGAATCCAACATACTCAAATGATATTTTTTATCGTTGTTTTCGAATGAGAAGAGACTTATTCACACGCATAGTCAATGCCTTATCTGGTGATGACTATTTTAAATGGAGAGTTGATGCGACGGGAAGAAAAAGTTTCTCACCTCTTTAGAAATGCACAGTTGCCATCCGTCAATTGGTGTATGGAGGATTTGGAGATCAATTCGATGAGTACCTGCGTATTGCTGAAACAACCGTTATTGAGTGCTTGTTCAATTTTTGTCGTTGTGTAATCAATATATTTTGAGATAAATACTTGAGAAGGACAACTGCTGGTGATTGTGAACATTTGCTCCATATGCATGAGCAAAAACACAGCTTTCCTGGAATGTTGGGAAGTCTTGATTGTATGCATTGGGAGTGGAAGAATTGTCCTGCTGCTTGGAAAGGACAATTTATTAGAGGTGATCATGGAACACCTACAATAATGCTTGAAGCAGTAGCGTCTGCTGACTTATGGATATGTAATGCTTTTTTTGGAGTTGATGAGTCCAATAATGATATCAACGTGCTTTGTCAAAGTCCTCTCTTTAGTGATGTTTTAAGAGGGAATTCCCCATAGATTAATTTCACTGTGAATGGAACACAATATACAAGAGGATATTATCTTACATATTTATCTATCCGGAATGGGCTACATTCGTCAAGAGTTTTCAATGCCCTCATGATCCCTAAAATACATTATTTAAGTAAATGCAAGAGGCTACAAGAAAGGATGTAGAGCGAGCATTTGGGGTCTTACAAGCTCGTTGGGTGATAATTAGAGGACCAGGACGTTTTTGGTACCAGAGAAACTTGAAGGATATCATTAGGGGTGAGCATGGCTCAGTTCGGTTACCAAACCGAACCGAATAACCAAAACTAAAATAACCGAACTACTTAATATAAAAAACCGAAACCGAGCCATATATATGCAAAACCTAAAAAACCGAAACCGAAAATTTCGTTTCGATTTTATACCAAAATAACCGAAATATTTTTAAAACAATAAAATTTTAAATTTTAAAATATATAATATTAGTATATATTACTATTAGTATATATAATTATATAATAAATAATATTATATATACATAACCAAAATCTAATATATATTTAATCTAACTAAGTTCTTTTTTATATATAAAATATATATAATTATATCTATTCTCAAATATATATAATTATATATATATATAATATTTTATTTTGGTTTGATTTTTGGTATTATGGTATTTTTGCCACGAAAACCGAAACCGAAATCGAATACCAAAAAATTAAAATCTAAAATCAAAATCGAACCGAATACCAAATTAACCGAACCGAATTTCTATTTCGGTTCAGCTCGGTTCAGTTTTTCGGTTTTTTCCCGAACAGTGCTCACCCCTAGATATCATGTATACATGTATTATTTTATATAACATGATAATTGAGGATGAAGGGGATAAAACATTCAACTGGTCGGAGGAACCCAACATCAACAATAATACAATTCCAGGAATATTGCAAGGTCCCGACGGAGGATTTACAGAGTACAGCAACAGGCGGGCTGAATTACGTGATAAAAAAAATTCATCACCAACTTCGATCGGACTTGATTGAGCACATTTGGGAATGTTATCAAAACTAGCATAAATGTATGATTTACTTTTCAAATTTTATTTCATGCATTATTGTGATTTATTTTAACACCGTACTCGTTTTTCATTCTCAATAAAATTTTAATTTTATTTGTCATGATGTTGCAAATAAAATCAATATTCTAATTAAGAAATTATTTTATTACTTTTTTAACATAATTAATTAATTGATTTAATATAAATTTATAAATATTTATTAGATTAAATCTTAATTTATTATAATTTAAAAATAAAGAAATGTAATAATTTTGAATTAATAAAGAGAATTATTAATAAAGAATAAATTATTATTTTTTGACAGGATAAAGAATAAATTATTAGATGAGAATAGTTAGAAACCAGGGGAGCTAGCTCACCTGGCCAATGGACTCCTCACTTAAGTGAGTGACCTGGGTTCGATTCCCTTTGGGAACGAATTAGGAGGGAGATATAAGGGTGGATTTGGAGATATTCCTTGGATGTAAGGAGACTTGGTGAACTAACTTCTAACTACTAACAACTAACATTGTCCGATAAAAAAAAAGATGAGAATAGTTAGAGGGCTCTGAAATAATGATAATTGTACCTGAGATTATTGGGAAGTAAAATTATTATTTAATAGGTATAATTTACTTTTGATGTGGCAGCTCAGGTGACACAAATTTGTACTTGGAGTGAGGTATTTGAATGGAGATGCCCTTATACTTTTTAGTGTATAAAATGAGTGGAGGTATAATATGAATATTATATTATTATGAGGAGGCGGAGGAGGGAGTACGCGAATTTGAAGCCGATATTAAAAAATACTTAAATTTCAAAAAACAAAATTTAAAAATTATTTAAAAACCCAAAATAAAAATCACCAATTTGTTCTAAACTTTTTCTTGAGTAAGGAATAGTACTCCTGTGAAATTGTATAGAGTATGAAATTTATATCATAAAATTATGCTTACTCATATCAAAAGTTGTACTTACTAAAATCATTACACTTACTAATATCATAATATATAATATTTATTATATCACTAAATACAATTAATGATATCGATCAGTACAATTTGTAGTATAAATTTTACTATAAATATTTGTTTATAAAAGTATCTATAGCAAATATGTTCAATTTTTTGTCCTTTATTTGTTTCCTCACGCCGAAATCTTTGTTGGGCCTTTATTATTGGATGAAGACATTGATATTTTGCTCTAACAAATACTCTCTCCATTTTGAATTCATTTTCTATATTACTGTTTACAATTTTTTTTTAAAAAAATATTTATTAATATTTTAAGTGATTAAATAATTTTTAGGGTTAATATCAATTTGCAACCTGTACTATACTACATTATTCAATTTACAACCTATACTATTTTTTCAATCAAATTACAACCCGTACCATATAAAATTGACCGATTGATACCTCAATTCAATTTTTTAATTTTTTTTCCGGCCAGAGTATTTCTTTTAAGGTTATATTTGTCAATTGCTAATTATTTATTTTTATTGACCCAAAATTTTTAATTTTGATTAAAAAAACCCTAATTCACACCCACTATCTCTAATTTCTACCGAGATGAAGGAATAAAAAATGCAAAAAAAAATCAATTGGAGGGGACGACGGCAAACTCATCCCGTGTCTTTGAATCGTATTTTAAAATCATCAACCCATGCACAATTCTTCTTTTAAAATCGCTCAAGAGATACTCTAAATCACAATGGAATTATGAAGGAAAAAAACACTGCAAAAAAATGTAGTATCAATTATAGAAAATATGAATCGTATTTCATTGATTTTACAAATGAGAATAATCAGAATATATACATGATACAAATACAATTTTAAAAGTTTGAATTCTAAATGAATCTTATGAATATCTAATCTAACTTAATGTAGAAATTTTTTGATATGCTTAACTAATATCATTTAACTCCATGGACAAAGTTGAATATACAGAAATTGAATTTTAAATCTACTCAACCTGCGTTATCCCCAGAGTCCAAGTGTGTCCACCCCGTCTCCAACGGTGCAAGTCGATCACGGCTCCTAGTTTTTTTAATCTTATTGTTGTTCAAAGATCCTGGATGATTTTGTCGTCGTCCCCTCAATTCAATTCTCGCGTCGTCTCTTCAATTGAATTTTTTTTACATTCTTTTATTCCAGTGGGTGTGAAATAGGTTTTTTTTAATTAAAATTAAATTTTTTGGATCAATAAAAATAAATAATTAGCAATTGACAAATATAACCTTAAAAGAAATACTCTGGCTGGAAAAAATTAAGAAATTGAGTTGAGGTATCAATCGGTCAATTTTATATGGTACGGCTTGCAATTTGATTGAAAAAATAGTATAGATTGTAAATTGAATAATGTAGTATAGTACGGGTTGCAAATTGATATTAACCCTAATTTTTAAACTTTATTGGTAAAAGTACTATCCTAAAAATTGACTAAATCGATCAATTAATCGGCAATTAGTCGCTAATCAATTCTTGTTCCATCCAATTTACATCAAATTGTTAAAAGTTATTTGGGTTAGCAATCGACATCCGGAGCCAATAAGGCGACGACTAAATTGTTCTCAACTAGGACCATTTCTCCCTTTTTTATTTATTTAAATTCTGTAAACCCTTAGTAAATATAATAAAATAAATGTAAAATAACTAAAATATTAATCCCCTTCTACTCGTATCAAACATAAACACACAACATACCTCTCTCTTTTTTCTTCATGGTGTTATTATTACTTATAATTTTAATATTAAAAGATAATGATATTATTTTTTATTATTTTATATATAATGTATTATTAATTTATTAAATAATTAATTATATTTATCATTTAAGTGTTTTAGATTAATTCTCAATTAGTTCATAAATAATCGTTAGACTCGGTTTGATGAACTAGCAACTTAAATATTAGGTAAAAATAAGTTGTATATAATGAATAATATTAAAAGTAATGTTGCTTTATTACCAAAAGTGACAAATGAATATAAAACAAAACCTTTTAGAAATGTAGAAACTAAGTATAAGAGGACCAAATAATATATTTTTAATATTTCTAAAAAATTGTAGAAAAACAATTAAATATTTGGTATATTACAATATGTACCTATATTTTAAAAGGCGGAAGCAGAAGTTCACTCAGACACCTTAGTATTTTTGGTCGGATCGGATTCAACCGGGTCTAACTATTTTTAAAGCGGTTGAGCCGGTATAACGTCATTAATACATAATATTTAATTATAAATATTTATATATATTTTTTCTTATAAATTTATATATTTTATGAATAAACTTTACTAAGATATTAAATATTTTACTATTAAATTATATTTGATATATATTATATATAATTAATTTAGTTAATCTATTATCCTGTGTAGAAAAACAAAATTAACCAAAAATTTGTCAAAACATCAGTTCGACCAATCCACCTAATGATTGGTCTGGCCCAATTTTTATCACTTTTGAGCATTTTTCAACCGCTTTAAAAACTGTCCGGTCTAACGTACAAAAGCGGGCCGGAGGGGTGTTCGAGTAGCGGTCGGACCTGTCCGACCAGCCGGTCCAATCCGCTTTTTAAAACACAAATATGTACGAGTATATTACAAAGTAAGATAAGCACGTACTCATTTCGGCTTTTAAATTTTAATTCTAAGTCATACTAAAGTAAAAAAATTCAAATTTTGAATCAGCTTCTGCAGAGGTTCCACAGTCCATATTCCCCATTTGTAAAAATTTTAAACCTAAAAGAATAAATGCGTGGAAGGGTCACTTCCTCACGCCTATTCAATCTTCGTACGAGTAAAATAATCACTGTAATTTTTAATAGATTGGAAAAACCAAAACCATAATTGAAATAAGATTCTGGTAGAACAGATCACAGTAATAAAACACTTCAATTGTTAACAAACTGGGAATGCGACCATAAAATGGTGCAGAAGATTACTGGTCTTCAAAAGTTCAGCCACAATTATTCCGTGATATAAGTGGATCATGAAAACCAGAATTTCCTGTACGGCCTCCCTGCATCCTCGTCTTGCATGTGCTGCACACATAACGTTACGATGGGGTTAGACATCCATTGGAACCATGAAAAACACAAAGGTAAAAGCATGTAGCTGACCTGTTCTCTCATTGACAGATAAAAAAAAAAAATCAATGTTATAACTTCCTAGAGATCTATTGCAAGAAATAGATCAGATTGTACTAAGTATACCAGAGGAGACAGAAAAAATGTCTTTAACTCCAGAACTGAGATAAAGGTTGCAGAATTGCAAGAAAGACGAAAAGATTTCTGAGAGAAAATCCAGATGTTGATAATTGTTAAACATACAACAATTTTAAACTGAAGAACTGATGTTGCTTGAAAACCAAAAGTTAAGGCATTAAAAGTGACTCAGCTATATGAGTGTCTTACAATGTAAAAATGCTTCCTATCGAGCAGAGGGCATAGATCGTTTGATTTGTTATAGGAACAAAGAGTAAAACAATAAAAAGTAGAAGAAATTAAAAATAAAATAAAACAAGTAGAAAAAAAAATTCAATCTGATTTGACACCATAGTGCAATTTTCAAATGATGGGTCAACGAACACTAACCAGACTGCCTTCATTTCTAAATGATATGGACACCCAAATTAGACGAATCTTTACCAAAGACAAAAGCAACAGAGATTCATCATATTACATGCTATTATAGATCATTTTTCCTTTGATCAGGTCTGGTAGATAATAGGAACAAATTTCAACATAAGAGCAACAAGGCAGCACTTGCGGGAGGAGTTTATAAGGTGGACTGGTCCACATGAAAAAGACAGCACTAATTTCAAGTGATGTGGCATTAAGATGGACACCATTGTATTAAAGAAAGCCTACATATAGGTAGTGCTAAAGTTCCATTTGAACTCATGGAATCACATAAGTTGA
The DNA here is from genome assembly GCA_026898435.1 of Prunella vulgaris. Classification (NCBI taxonomy): domain Eukaryota; kingdom Viridiplantae; phylum Streptophyta; class Magnoliopsida; order Lamiales; family Lamiaceae; genus Prunella; species Prunella vulgaris. The sequence continues at coordinate 1,551,238 of JAPKLY010000044.1, forward strand.
GCTACCTTGCTAGCAAAAGATACGACCATGTCTTTCAGTTAGGTTTATTTGGGAAAATAACTACTGGCTTATGCTACCACAGCCAAACTTTACACTTAAGAACCCCAACCCAGATATCAAGATTTATGGCCATAAAAATGAAATCAAAAAAATATTATGAGAACTTATGATCAGGCACAGAAAACTAGAAAAGTTCTTGGTGCAAACACTACAGACTCAAAACAATTGGACACATAGGTACAATTAGATGGCATCAATTATTTCTGAGCAGAGAACTCTTTGAAAAAACGGAGTTGAGCTCGCTGGATTCAAGGCTTCAAGCCAGTGCTAACACAGGAAAGAGGAGTAATTAGTACTCACTCCGTCCCACAATTGTTTGCACACCCAAAAAGGTAATATTCTAATAAACACTACCCTTTACAATATTCAAATATTTACAAGAATTGTCGTTACCTTTTTACCTTTTGGACCCACATTACACACAATTCAACCAATTTTATTTTTTTTACTTTATACCCCTCAAAACTCCACTCACTACACTTTTTTGAGTTTTTCTTAAAAAATGTGTCCACTGAATGGTGCAAACACTTGTGGGATGAAGGGAGTACAAAACTATTAATATCCATATTATGTCAGAGGGCCAGATGCTGATACACTGTTTAATTAAAGAACAAATAAGTAAAGCTAAAATGACACCAGTAAGAAGTTAGACCATCCATACATTCAGAACAGGTACCTTAAATTATTACAAATATTTCATCATCAACTTGAACTATTTCTCCACCTGTTTCTGAAGTCAGGATCTGATGGCCATGAAAAATTCATAACCAACAGAATCTACTATACATTACTTTTAATGCCAAATAAATGAAACTTTTGTATGGCAACATTGGCCGGATGAAACACAGTGAATACATAAATATAATTTTAACAATTCAGTACTTTGATTAAACACAGAGAAGTAAAGTATAGGGGAACTACTACATCTTCATACGACAACAGGGAAATTGCAGAGCACATCTTCAGTTGATCATGATGCCTATAAAGTATAAACATAACTGACAGACTCTTTCATGATCAAACAACAGATTAGCAACCCCATATCAGCACCTAGATGGGAAATGATGCAATTTTTTTTTTTTTTTGAGAGGAAAGGAATGCAACACAAAACAATTCCTAATTCTTCATCATGATAACCAAAGTGCCTTCTTCACTAGTAAATCAAAATGCCAAATTAAAGCCCAACTAAGAAAGAAGTTGACAATCATCAACTATGCGTTCAGCATTGGGAATAGAACTCATTTTAGACTACTCTATGCAACACTCCTCAATCAAGACCCTACTAATTGCATTTTTTTTAAATCCACAATCCTTTTCAACTACATCCACACATGCAGGTGTGGCACCTATAGGTAATCTAACAATAATAATATCTATACATTTAGTGAATAAACTCTTGCTAATGACAAGCACAAGAAAATACAAATTGAAGTACAAACAAGATTTTCTTTCCCATCAACAATTTCGCTAAAAAAAATCCAAATCTAACCTTCTTCCCCTGTATCAGATACATATTAATCCACACACATTGAGAGAACCCACAAAACCCAACATTTCAAACAAATTTCATGTTCGAAAAAAAAAACAGTCAGAAGAATTTGAATCCAGAATCAATTAGGGCACGAAAACTTCAAGGAAATTATATGTAGTATAAAATAGGACCAGATTATCATCACACAATGAAATTGGGATAAGTGGAGCGAGAGGAAACTTACAAAGTCTCTGACGATGCCTTTGTAAACGAGGACGGGGACAGCGATCCCAAAGATCCCGACGATGGCGAGGTTACGGCGGGTCCAACGAAAATTGTGCTCCAGATTCTCTCTCGCAGTTCCCCATTCCTCGATCCAACGGTTCTTGTTTGCCTCCATTCCTCCCCCCATTTTCTCTCTCTCTCGATGAACTTTCTCTCTCTAGTTTGATGCCACCGGTACCTAGTGTGAGTTTCTCTCACTACTATATATTTGTGAGTTTCTCTCTCTACTATATATTTCGTTCTCTACGAAACGAGGCAGCGTTTACTATATCTGCTTACCTCGACTAGAATGACAATAATGCCCTCTGCCCCGTTCCTCGACCTCAACTAGAATACAATTTCCGTAACCCTCTCTCTCTCCTCTCTTCTCTCTCTCTCAGTTATTCAGAACAGGGCCGCCATCTCCAAAACATTCGATACGAATATCGCCTCAGGTCTCTCTAATCATCATCATCATCTATGTGATTCTTTCTTTCCTCAATATTTATGTTTGCGCTACTGTTTGTAAAATCTGATTTTTGCGTCAAGTTGAGAGGTGTAATTACATTAATCTACATTTTCCTTACTGCCGTCTATTTCTAAATCCCCTGGCATGAATGCGCACACAAAGAGCATCGTTTATGGAATTAATAGTTACAGTAAGCAATGTGCGCCGAAACTGTTCGATGAAATGCCTGAATGAAAAGCTTTGCAAATTCTACAGAAATTGGCTAACCAATTTGCTGTGCTTTGCAGTAAGGTAGTGATCAATGGCGAAAGGATTGATATGGGCTACTGCAGAGGACATGGCTAGGAACAGAGGCAAGGTTCTATCGCTGTATCGCCAGATACTGAGAAGCATCAATTCGCCTGTTCTCCCACTCAGCCCAGCGGCGCGGCTAGCCAAGCGAGCCGAGGCTCGGGCCATCTTCATGGTGGCCTCCGAGGAGCGATCCGTTCACAACATTGAAGACCTCATCGACACTGCAGAATATACTCTCTCTCTTCTTCAAAAAGGCGAGATCCCCAAACATCCTTTCCTTTGAGTCGATCTATTTTATATGTTTAGCCTATCTTTCCATCTGTAAACGTTGATCTCATGTTCTGGTTGATAATTGATATGAGAATTTAACATTGTACGGAGAATCACATGTTAAACATTACGAGTGACCGATTTATGTGATGCTCAAAATGCAGAAGTATTACACAAATGTGGGAATTTGCAATTTAAGAGGTGATTTTTTTTTAATGTATTTTTAAAATAAAATAATACTAATATATAGATAAATATGTGTATAAGTATTATAAATTGATCTTTTTATAATAATGTGTAAATTAGTGTATGATATCTAAAAAAAAAAAGTGTGTAAATATTTATGGAATGAAGAGAATATTAAAGTATATGCTCGTGTAAGATTTTCTATAAATGTTTGTTGCTGGTCGTTTTTGGGAACGTGACTTGTTGCCGGTAGACCAATCAATATTCAAGGAATTAATTTCAGAGTAAATGCTCTTCAAAGCTCTCAACTGCTTCAACTTTTACTTCAATTTGTCAAAACATATTAAATATTCCGTTGGACGAACTATTTATAGGTCTTCTTCTCTTTGCGTGGCCATCATTACATGCTCTATCCTAGGCCATACCCTATAAACGGTTGTGTCAGGGCCCCGTAGTCAATCCCCTTGTGCCAAGTGGTGTTCTAGTTGACTTTAGTACACTTAATTTCCTATATAGCTAACTGAATTTGTCTCATTTCTTCTGTTTAGGGATATCCCCTTCTTTTGGGCTGACCCTCTACCACACCTAGTTAGAGTCTGGGCAGAAAATATGCTCATTCTTCCCGCTTGCCACTCCGGTCGGCCAGGGTCTAGTCCCCGATTAGTGGGTTGGCAATCAACCTTCTTCCTGCTACCCGTCGTATATGCCTCGACTGTTTCGAGCCTGCCGCGCTACTCTTCTTGATCTCCCTGCTAACCTCTAACCAGGAGGCGGCTAGGTCTGGAATTACCCCTAGTCCGATCATGAACCCGCTTTCAGCTAATGCCTCGTAAGATGACTTGACTATCTTTCTTGGTCTTCCCGCTAGTTGCATGCCAAATGGTCGGATTGGAACTGGGCACAATAATAGCCCCCCAGCTAGGGTGTGAGCTAGCCTTTTGCACTCGGGATGAAGTCTTTTCGACCGTTGGAATGTGATGTTCCATATTCCGAGGTGATCCTTTGTCTTTTGTTTAGGTGATATTTCAACTGCAGGTGCCATTTGAATTGCATATAGGCCCTTGTTTGAATTAGTGTTTTAGCCCTCGCTTTCTCTCTTATAAATATGAGTTTTCCCATTCATTTTATACCTTTGCCATTTGATATTCACTTTTCTGCTCTCGTCAATTTTTCTCTCTCTAAGATAACGGCAAGCTTCAAGACTTCCCAGCATCCTTTTTCGCCTCCTAGAATAGTAATCTCTTCCCTTGGTTGCTTATTTCCTTTACTTCGCTCCTTTTTTTTTTTGTCTTCTTGGTGAGATCCAATGACGTCAGCCTCATCTACTGATGCATCAGATCACAGTGGTTCTGACGCCTCAAGCTCTACTTTGGTACTATTGGTTCCCCCATCTGGCCGTCCCCGGCTAAAGTTTACTCGTGTCGCTCCCATTTATGATAACATAGAGTCCAATGGCCGTTCGAGTTTTAGCTCCAATGATGTGGACAACTATTTCCAAACCCTGAGAACTTGAGCTCGCTTGTTAATGCGGATGATCTTATGTCGCTGAGTCCCAAGCCTCTCTCCACTGTCTACCTAGCCTCAACATCGCAGTTAACCCCATCGGAGGCCAGGTCGTCATCCTCCAATGGCAAACCCGAGCTTGAGGTTGAGATAGTCTATAAAGAAATTAGTGGGTTGCGGGTTCTCCACTTTGAAAAGTACATGAGCCAGCATCCTCGCTGTCGACTGTCCCGAGTGCATCAGGCCGCAATAACTTCATAATTTGTTGCTTCTCGAGTAGTAAGTACCATGAAGTAGGCCGATTTGGACGAATATTTGTGGGACTATGTGGTTTCTTCCGATGTCTATTTCTACCTCCCTTCTAGCGATAATCGGGTTGATCAGCCCCCCGAAGGGTTGGTGGCAATCAACCAGGACACCATGAAGATAGGTCTTCGCTTCCTGCTTCATACGTCTATCTCATGTCTCCTGGTTTAGTGAAATATAACCTCCACGTAGATTATCCCGAATAGGTGGGCTTAGTCAAATTTTCTAAGGAGGTTTCTCGTTAGTTTCTGTTATGCTAGCATCTGATCGCTTCGTGTGCCTAATAATCTCCCGAAATTTGGCAACTACTAGTTGTGAATCGCTGAAGATACGAAGGTTCCTAGCCCCCACTGCCATGACCATTTTTAACCTATTGATGAGAGCTTCATATTTGGCCTCGTTGTTTGTTGCATGAAATTCGAACCTTATCGTTGTGCTGAGGATTGCCCGCCTGGGCTGATTAGGATGATGCCTGCACCTGCTCTGGTCAACGTGGAGAAGCTGTCAACATAAAGTTTCCATGGAGGGATGTCTATTCGGGACATCTATGTGGAGGAATGTAAGCTCCACATGAAGTTGGCTATGTCCTTTGATGGCTGTCCTCGGAGCATACAATTCAGTATTGACCGATCTCAATTCCCCACTTGAGGCACCTTTCTGATGTGTTTGGCCGCTGTAATATCTGTCGAGCGGCATCATAGTTCAAACCTCCACGTGGTGACCGAAAAAATATGGTCGTAACTATCTCACACACAATAGCAGGGTTATTGCCAATTTCTTTAAGGGCAGGTAGCGGAGCTCGACATCGATTTGGCTCATGTAGTATATCGAGAGGTGATTCTGCTCCTGAGTTTGCACGAGAATCAAGCTGACCACCACGTCAGAGGCAGCCAAATATAAGTATAGCTTTTCACCAAGTATTGCTATGGCCAAGATCTGTGGGTTTGATAGGTACGCCTTCATATTGTCAAGGGTGGCCTGACTCCTTTAGATGATATCATTTCCCTTAAAGCAATTGTAGAGTGGCTTACACTTATCCCCCAACTGGAGATGAATTGTCGGAGGGCAACCAGACATCTTGTTATTCTCATAAAGCTCTTTCGCATTCTTGGGTGGGTCCAGATCTAAGATGGCCTTTACCTTGGAAATGTTTACCTCTATCCCATGTCAGCTGGCCATGTGGCCTAAGAATTTGCCCGACGTGATTCTGTAGTTGTATTTTTTGGGCTAGCCGTGTATTATATCGGTTGAGGATATTGAATGCTTCTGCCAAGTGGATGAGATGATCTTCCTTGTTTTTGCACTTCACAACGATGTCGTCGATATAAACCTTGATTGTCTTCCCGATCTGGTAATGAAACATTTGTTTGACCAGCCTTTGGTAGGTTGCGTTGGCATTCATCAGCCCAAATGGCATCCTCTTTCAGTAATACATGTTCGTTTTTATCATCAAAGTCTTGTGCTTCTAGTCATCCTTCGTGCAAGGCGATTTGATGATAGTCTGCGGATGCGTCCATAAAGGTCCAACCAACTATCATTAAGAATTTCATCTTTTGACCAAAAACAAGCAAGCGGCGGAATACCACAAAGAGAAAGTGTACCTAATAAAAAAGAGGTTTTGGTAATCGGTACATGTTTTGTTAAACCACCCATAAGAACCATATTCTGACTTTTATCCGGAGAATAACCAAACCTTCCTTGTGACTTCCCGGCGCTTCACAATTGCTTAAAAAAGAAGGACTAAGCTCGTTCTTTATTCATTCGTACGCGGAAGGGCGTCTTCCCCCTTTTTTATATGGTTCCAAAAGGGCGTAGGCGCTAAGATACTCAGACCTTGATGCTGCCACTCAGGCCTTACTCAATAGAGGGGCAAGGCTGACAAAAATACTCAAAGATTTATTCGAAAAAAAATCTTAACAGTTACATTCAATCACAAACTACACGAAAGTTGTCCCTTTTTCATGGAGATTTACCCATCGCAGAGATGCTACAGTTCGACGGAGGAACTTTAGGACACCCTTGGGGTAATGCACCAGGTGTTGTAGCTAACCTAGATTAGGATCGTGTTCCGCGTATGGTTTTCCCTTCATAAATTGAATTTACCCATTAGATTGTACTCCCCGATAAACAAGGCGGAAGTGAGAAAAGAATTTACACAAGATTCCAAGTGGATTGATAGTTGAATCCGAATGAATCTTTTGTGCATTGCATACGGCTATACAATCAAATTGACCCTTACTTTCCAGATAAAAATTGAATCTATCAGCCCCAGATGGGTAAATGGTCAAATTGCCACCCTTCCTTTTGGAGAAAAATACTGTTAGCTTTAAATATACCAGAGGATTGGAAAGATGATAAAACGCGTCTTCAAGTTTGGGAAAAAAATGTCTCTCGTTTAAAAACGTACTACTTTATGTACGTAAAAAACGTAACTGGTGGGAGTTATCGCTGGGAAGACCATCATAGAAAGTGGAAGCTCTTCGAAGAGAAATTTACTAGAAAGTAATGCATATATGGTATAACAGTCTTTCCGAGAGAGCCTCTGGGATCTCCTGTAAACCCCCATGATGTGGTAAAGGGAGGATATTAGGGGAAGCAGTGAGTGGAGATTCCCCTGCAGAGAACCGGATGAGGGGAGACCTTCACGTCCGGTTCGGAGGGCGGGGATATCCCGACCCTACGATCATTATGCCTTTGCAATGTTACTTGGTTCTGATCTATCAAATCAACCTGTCGTCAAGACTTGAATAGTATAACATAGGAAGTTCTTTTATCCATACCGAATCCAAATTTGGACTCCTGAGTTAATCAATCCATAATTCCTTTATTTCTATTTCTTATCTGTTTCCTTGTTTTTTCTAGAACCTGTCTTACGTCTTCCTTGGCGAGCATTTTGTGGCCTGTCATGTTGTCAATTAGATGGTCGATGAGCGGCATTTGGAAATAATCTTTCTGGCAGACTGAATTCAAATAGGTGAAATCGATACAAAGTCTCCATAGTCCATTTGTCTTTTTCACGAGGACAACATTTGAGACCCATTGAGGCTTGCTTTGCGGGTCTACCAGCTCGATTAGGCGGTTATCGATGGCGGTGCTCCCTGCTGCTTGCTTGGCTGCTTCATGAGTTCTTCTAATTTTCCCTCCTCGTAGATATTCTAAAGTGGTCTCAACAAATCATGGTACATGCTCGTATTGGGATCGGTTTGTGATAGTGATAGAAATGATTTTGGTTCATGTTGGCCGAGTCTTTCTAGATTCGATGCGGGTTGGGATCTAGCAACTTCTTATCATGGATCTGGTTGAACACGTACTCTAGGGAGACTTTCAGCTTCTCCGCGATGCTCACCTCCACGATGTTGAACAGCTTGAATGGCTGAGAATTGCACCATGGTTGGAAATTTTTCTTGGGTGCAGGATTCTAGGTAGATCTCTTTCCCATGGTTGATTTCTTGTCTGACCCAACAACCTTTTGCTCGCCTAGCCTTTGAGCTAAAATATCGGCGTTGAATACAATCTTTCCATCCCACTGCCTAAACTCTACATAAGATTCTAGATAATCCTTATTCACCGACTTCCAAAGCTTGGTGTCTACTCGTAGCCCGATAACAGACCCCAATACCTTCACTCTCATGAAAACCATGAAGGTAGAATAGTTTCTCTGTGGACGACGGGATCTGTCTACCTATTATACAATCCTACTGCATTCATGCTAATCTTCAGTTGAGTCAGGGTCTGAATAAGTAATGCGCATAACAGAGAGTTGGGCATTTGTGCACCTGCACCTAGACCTCCCCGTCTGTCCATCTTTTCCTAAAAAATTTTAAGGGCCTTCTTCACCTCTGGCATAACATGGAGTATGGCGTCAATGACCTGGGATGTAGGCTAGATGGGGTTTGGTTGACCCAGACGGTTGTGGACCGACCTTCTTAGTCCCTGGCTTCCCAGGTGTTGGCTGAATGACACCCTCGAGTAAGAGCTACCATTAGATTTACACTGGCGTGAGGCCCTCTAAGGGTCTCCCAACCTAGAAAATACATATGATGACCCCCGCCTAGAGGTGGCGTGCAAGTCTACTACCTCATCAAACTTCCATTAGGTATCATGGGGCGAGAAGCACTGCGTAATGTCGTCGGTTTGCTATGCTCTGCAGGTTGGTGTTCTGGGCCCCTTCCAGCTGGTGTAGGGTTGAGGGTAGGTCCTCGGAGATTTGTGTTGGAGACTGTGAAGCCTGAATCTCCACCTGCCTCTTACGAATGACCAACAGGTCAGCCTGGAGGTCTTGCGGCATCTGCATTCGGGTGAGGGACTTGAGGGGGTCACCATACTCCTCCTTATCCAGGTTATCAGCATGTGGAGTTTTGTTGCCAGTTACCTCGTCCAAATGACACTTTTAATCATAAGCCATTTTGTGTTGGAGGAACTATTTATAGGCCTTCTTTTTTGTACCTTGTCACCATTAAATGCTTATATTTAATGCTGACCATACTATTTATCCTAGGTCATACCGTATAGACAACTATGTTACGGCCCTATAGTTAATCCCCTTGCGCCACGTGACATTCTAGTCGAGTTTAGTACACTTAATTTTCTATATATGTAATTGAATATGTGTCATCTCTTCTGTCTGGAGGATATTCCCTTTTTTTTTTGCACTGATCCTCTGTCACCCTAGGTAGAGTCCAGGCAGAGAACGTGCTAATTCTTCTCACTTGCCACACCTATTGACCAAGGTCTGGTCTGCGATTGGTGGGTTGGTAATCATCAATCTTCTTCCCGCTACCCATCCTATATGCCTTGACCATTTCAAGCCCGCTTTCCACCATGCAGCTTTATAGCTCGAGTTGAATTGTGGGTGTCTACTCTCCTTGATCTTCTCACTGACCGCTAATCAGAAGACAGTTAGGTTCAGATACAACAATCGCCCCTAGTTCGATCATGAACTCGCTTCTCGCTCATGGCCAGCTCGCCATTGTGGACCACCTCCTGTGGAGGCTGTTCAAGGACTGTGGCTCTTGTGGGAGCACGACCCCGCAGTCCCTCACTCTGGGGTGATCCAGCTGTAACTTGCTGAAATTGTTGAGCTCCATTAGAACCAAGCCTATCAGAGGCTGGCCTTCGCAACCTATCATGAGCTGACCTACGATGAGGTAGCTCCGAATCATCATTTCTTACTGAAAGCGATGGCGCTGGCCTGGGTTCTTGTGTATTTTCCTCGTATCTTCTCCCCGACCTTTCTCGGAGGTTGCTCCTGGTTGGTTAGTAGTGGAACCTTCAGCTTGGCTCCTAGCTCATCTAATTTGGGACCCGAGCCTTTTGCTCATCTTGACTTTTCCAGCAACCTGCTGGTGGCGAGCTCTTGCACTGCTTGCCTCTTATTCGCCACGTAGCTCGCCTACTCTATCTCTTGGCTGGGAAGATCGGGAATGCCAAGTATCCCGGTCTCGGGCCGTGCCAGTAGGGTAGGTTGTATGGTACGTCGGCGGGCAACGAGCTGCTGCTGCCTCTGGACTTCTTTGAGTAGAGTGTAGTTCCCTCTAGCTCGTCAGGAGTCTGAAGCACAGACTATACCACTGGGTCCAACCCATCTTGGAGTGTAGTTGGGGCCCGTAGTTGGCTATTAGGCCGCCCTATAGCTCGCTGCCTGGAGTATTCTCCATCAGCTTGATTTCAATGATGTCCCGGTTCTCTCCACCTCCTGGTTGTGGACGAGGTGTGTGTATTTTCTCTAGACATGTTTCGACAGTGGGTTCGTAGTTCGTCTTCAACAGATTTCCAGCAAAGGTGATGAAGGTAGACTCTTTACTAGCCTTGTATATGAGTGATTTTCCAAAATTTTGCTTTAATCAACTCAACATGCATGAATTTAGAGTTCTCTCGTTCTAGGTACTTCACAAATTCTGGAAACTTGTTTAATTTCTTCAAATCGTCAAGGTGTTCGTCAACTTACTCAAGAACACTCTTAAATCTTCAAACTTTTCTTCTCATTTTTAATTGACCGGAGGTTCGAGCCCTCCTTCTAGCGCCAAATTGTTGGAAGATTTTACTAATTAGATTGTTTATGTGACTGATTATCCTCTTAAATCTCCCAAACAATAATCAAGATTGAATTACCAAGTGAATGTTATAGTGAGAGAAAGTAGAAAGAGAATTTTTGTTGTGATAATGAACTTAGAGAGATAAGGGAGTACAAAAGACCTATTTATATGTTTGCATGTGATGAGGTGACATTATTTAAGTTTAACTAGCCTAATTAGCTGACAAGTGTCCTAACACATGTCATCTTAAGCCACCTCTTATGCGCTAATTACATTGCTTTCAACCTACTACATCCCTACTAAGGGTCTGTTTAGCTACTGCTCCCTACTATAGATAGGGCGAGCTCTTCATCCTTGTGCTATTTTGGGGTCTAGTGGTTATCTAGAAAGGCGGTCTCCTGTCTCTTGCTACGGGCGAGCTTCTGGCGTGCTAGTGTGCGAGCTATTTTTCTCTTGATGGAATGACTGGTCAATGGATGGTAACGTGGCTGATGACTTGGGCGAGATACTTTACCTTAAGCTTTTGCTTATGTTGATTACTCTCCATCAGTTCCTCTTTAGATCGCTTATCAACACGGTGCAACTCTTTAGTAGACTTGCAATCTTTCAATATAACTCTTGAGTATCTATAAATACTAAATGGTGTGGACATTTCAAATAATCAAAAATTAAAAATAGCGAATTATGTTTCTCTAAGCACTGACAAGTCGAGTCTTTATATAAACTAAGTACTCTGAGGCTTTCAATTTGAGTTTTATTAAACATTTGTGATTTCTACTTCTGAAATTTATTTGAGTGTAACTATCACTTTTTTGTGAAATAAGTTTTGTATTCTGGAAAGTCAATTCCTTATGAGAATCATTTACACCTATGTGGAAGTCTCTATATATACACTAAATTTGATCATTTTAAAATCTCTACCATTAGTTCACCTCATACCACACATTATTATACACGAACCACCATTTTAAAAATCGTATAATTTTAATATTTTGCCATTACAATAATTTTGAAGACGTATAATCATATTCTTTAGTCTCATACCACCATGTTAAATTTTGTATTATTAGTAATTGAAATAAAGACACACATGATGTTGAAGAACGAGAGTAATCAAGAGAGAGAGAGATATAACAACACCATATATGCGAGAAATTAGAATATAAGAGTGTGTAGATAAGAAAAAGTGGTGCATAGAAGGAAAAAAAAATATGATGAATAATTTAAAATAAGCACATGAAAAATTAATGGAGATACCAAAAATAAATGAAAAAAAAAAGACAAAAACTTATATACAAATTTCCATTTTTTAAAAATTCGCGGGTCTAAACCGGGTCGAGTCAGATTTAGGTATTTTATTCAAAATTCGCGCAATTTGTATTTTCATTTTTTTTCGCTCCCAGGTATGTTACAGTTTGGGCAAATGCATGTTACTTTAAGGCAAAATGTGTGTTACAATTAGATTAAATATTGGTTTTTTACACATATTCATTTGTTTTTGTAGAAATAAACATTTTTTATACAATGTAACACATACATATGTTACATTGTATGTGTAACACATATTTGTTCTTAACAAAAATATATTTTATCGTATAGTAACACATGTTTGCTCATATAATAACACAAATTAAGGAGCAAATATGTGCTACAATTAGAGTAAATATGTGTTACACTTAGAGTAAATGTGTGTTATTTTTTGAGTAAAATGTATGTTACAATTAGAATAAATGTGTGTTACAATTAGAGTAAATATGTGTTACTGCAAATGTATGTTACAATTAGAGTAAATGTGTGTTACTGCAAGATCAAATGTGTATTACTATATACAGAAACATTTATGGGTCCTTAGAAAAAATATATATTGTACTTTATATAACATATGTAAGGTATTAAAAGATGTATTAGTACATGAACAACATACTATCAACATAATCAACATAGAGAATAGAAAATAAATTAAGTAACACATATTTATTCTTGCAAAAATACACATTTTCTTATAGTTACTTGAAAAGTACAAAAATTTAATTTTTTAAGAATTAGTAACACAGATTTACCTAATAGTAACACGTACTTGTCTAAATTGTAACATATCTGGGAGCGAAAAAACCTAAAGTTACAAGTTGCGCGAATTTTGAAAAAAATGCCCAAATTCGACCCGACCCGATTTAGACCCGTGAATTTTTAAAAAATGAATATTTCTACTGTAAAAATTTTTACACAAGTGTTGTTGAAAAAAAGAGAAAAAAAATCTAGTAAATTAATAAAAAGAGAGTTTGAGGCAGAGATGGCAAAAATTATATTCTTGGATAAAAATGAACAAATTTTAAACTCTTGACAAAATATAACTTTTTACGGAATATGTGTCATGTGAAACTTGTTATAATATGAAATTTATAATTAAAAGTATTTATTGATACCAATAGATGTATGCACTGATACCATCACACTTTATACTCTGATTTCAGTTTACAAGTCTAATAGTATCAATGGATACATGTGATGGGATTCACGAATACATCTAATGACATTTATTCTTAAATATAATTGGCTAAAAACATAAGGTTTTCTAATTTAATTCACTACACAATCTTACGTTTAAAATTTATATTCTCTTCGTCCACTAAAGGTATAAACACTATTTTATTTGATCCTCCACTAAAAATATATACATTTTTTATGAAAATTATCACTTTATTATCACTGTTATAAATAATTATTTTATTCAAAAATGAATTCCACATAACACTCATAATATCTTTATGTTATCTTTTTTTTTAAAAAATTTCGTGGTAGCACAAGGTGCATACTTTTAGAGGATGAAAGTAGTAACATTTAATATGTACTCCTCCGTCCCATAGAAACTTGCAAGGGAGGATGGACATATATATTAAGAAAAAAGTGGAATAAAGTAAAAGAAAATAGTGTTTGAGGAAATTTGGTAAAATATTATGTAAAAATAAAAAAAAAAACTAGTTAGATTGATTGTAATGCGGACAAAAAATATGAAAAGTGTCGGTATTTTGTGTAAATATGTAAGTGTATGATTTATATGAAAATGATCCATGATAAGTTTATTATGAAACTTTTTTAAAGTATCAAATATTTGGTCAAATGTATCAAATTATTTATGATGAGTATCAAAAATTGAGGTTAATAAAAATTACAACAGTTATAACTTAATATAATTGACCCAAATATTTGATACTTCTGATTAAATATTTGATATTTTAAAACTTACCATGAATTATTTTAAATATAAAATTTTACTAAAATATAAATATTGATAAGGTGAAGTTTATGAAAAAAAAATTGTTTCAGGGGGCGTTTGGTATAATTGTAAGAAATGAAAAGATAATATGAATGAAAATGATATAAGAATAAAAGTCATACCTTTCAAATAGCCGAACTATGATAAATTACTTAGGGGACGTTTGGTATAATTGTAAGAAATAGAAATGGTATAGAAATAGAATGAGTATGAAATGAAAGTCATATGTCTCAAATAGTTGAACTATGATAGATTCCTTAGTTTCTAAGAATCAAAGTCATAGTAGAATCATATCAAACACATCATGACTTTGATTATCATTGCTCAACCTTCCAAAGGAGCCAACCAAACACCCCATTAATTTTATAAAATCAAATTTATAGTAAAATCATTCCAAACACATACAATAACTTTGATTACCATCACTTACCTTAAAATTTCCAACCAAACACCCTCTTAATCTACAAATTTTTGTAAGAAAGTTTGCCAAGTTATTACATATGGAGGGAGTGGCAAAATTGTAATATACATGGTCAAAATTTTGTTTTCCAATAGAGTTCGAGTGCCTTGCATTTCTCTCTCCTCTTCACCCTCTCCGTCTCCATTCCCGAGGACACGAAGCCATCTGCAACGCATTCGAACAACGATACATCGGACGCAATTGATTTAGGATCGTAGATTGACTCTTGGCCTTGTCGTTGATTATCGCCTCAGATCTCTCCCATCATCATCATCCATGTGATTCTCTCTTTCCTCCCTATTTTTGTGCTATAATGCCTCTGTTCTTCGATGTATCAATCAGTGGTGTTCAATTTGCTTTAATTTCGCCCTGCTCTCAGGTGGATCTTCCGTGTCTAAGCTCAAGATTCCTTTATCACTTCACTTGTTCACATTTCCCTAACGTCATTTTCGTTTTACTTTTGTGAAATCTTCTGATTTTTCACTGTACTCGATCTTGTTTTGGTTTCCTTGTGTTGAGAGTTGGACTTGTTAATTATGTTAATCTACATTTATAATCGCTGTTGTGTATATCTACATCTTGTGGCATGAATGCACACACATGGTAGATGAACTTTCTTATAGGAGATTACTTTCCTGATAATCAGATGCTCTTGATTAAGTGACTTTCCTTTTTGGGATTAGTGAGGCTAACTTACTATTGCATTATCATTCTCTGTATTGTTTTGCATACTTCTGATATATAAATCCCTGTATTGTTGGAACTCTCTGAGTTGAAGATTTTTCGAGATCTTTCACTATGAAATTTGTCGACATTAAGTGTTGTGAATTATTCGACATTTTTTAATTCACAATGTTTGTTTTCTGATTTTTTATAGCCTCCTGCTCCCACATATTGTTGTGTTCTGAGAGATAGGGATCTCCTCTTGTAGTGTGAAAGTTATTGCTGCTGTTTTTCTTTCCTCTTTTTGGCACCTGCAGAATTGCTAATAGCATTTGTATCTTATGGAGAGTTGATCTTATTCTTGCCCTTTATGTTTTCATCATTTATCATCGATATTTATGTCAGGTTGCTTGAATTGTCATTCAACAGTCAGCTTTTATTCCTGCTCACTTGCATGTCACGATTTGGGGATAGAAATTGATTTCTTTCCAGCTCTAATGATAATGATGCGTTAACTAATCAACTTCTTCTGTCATGCTTTGTAGTGATGCCATTGATTTTTTTTGTGCAGATTATGGGGTGCACTTGCCTTGAATGCATTTATATTAGATCTGACTCTTACGAGCTTAGATGATGGATGCATCAGTGCAGCCACATTCTCTTAAATTTACTCTAAAATTGAAGAGCAAAAATGCCAGTAACTCTTCAACTACTCCTGATAACCTGAAAAATGCAAATAGAGAACATGGTACCTCAAATAATGTTAATCTCCCAACAAACCTGACAACTTTTTCTGAGGATCGAGTAGATCCTACTTCTGAAGGAGTAGAAAGTCATGCCAAAGGAGATGAAGGAAGTCAAGTTCCTGATACCTCTAACTATCAGATGGTGCTTTATGATCCAGCTGTCAATGGTGGAAATGCACCTGATCCTGCTACAGATGCATCTCCTTCCAAAAGACTACATCCTTTTTCAGATCGAACTCCAAGGGTCTTGCCATCAGTTGGGGCCTTCACTGTTCAATGTGCCTACTGTTTCAAATGGAGGCTCATTCCGACTAAGGAAAAGTATGAGGAAATACGAGAGCAAATTGTAGAACAGCCCTTTGTGTGTGAAACAGCTCAAGAATGGCGACCCGATGTTTCGTGTGAGGATCCTCCTGATATAGAACAAGATGGCAGTAGACTTTGGGCAATCGACAAGCCTAATATCGCTCAACCCCCACCTGGATGGGAAAGACTTTTGAGAATCAGAGGTGAAGGAAGCACCAAGTTTGCAGATGTGTATGTATCTTATTTCTTTTTCTAGTTTAATTTTTTCTCAAAAGTAGTTTTATAGCTTTGATCATAGCAAATCATGCAAAAAGGTATTACTGTGCTTTGAGAAATTTTTGATTTAGCTCTGGGGTGGGTTGAAGGGTATATGATATGAAGTAGTGATATGCATTGGAATTTTTCTTTTCCAAATTCAAGGTATCTGATGCACACAGCCCTTGTATCTAATCTGGCTTTTTCCTTTCTTTATTATTGACTTGATAGGAATTCTCTTGTTAAGACCCTGTGAATCGATTAAAACCTTAGATTCATACTAGAACCACAATGATTCACTAAAAAATCATAATCTAACCCAAGGATTCCCTGAGTAAGAACCGTTGGTTCATCACATATTCCATAAATTCGCAATTGAAAAAGCAAATAACGTTTCAGGAACAAAAGGAGTTCTGCTTTCGTGTATTGTTTTTTATTTTTCCCTTTTTTCATGTTCGATCTTGCATAATTTTCTTCGGGAGAAGTTATTCTATCTATTTTGATATTGAAAATCAGATTTTTGAGATTGACAACGATCATTCGTAGTGATTTGTTAATATAAAATTAAATATACAGATTAGCACAAAGTCAAAGGAGCTTGGAGTTTGTCATAAAGTGGCGATGCACGTGAAGCCGTCACTATTAATTATATACCTGCGGCTGGCGCTTTCACATTAGTTTATTTAAAGAAAAAATGAAATGAAGTTATTGTAAGTCATAACATGACATTTCATCTATTTAGATTTTATAAATATGAAATGAAGTGCTGGCGGCTGGCTCTTTCACCTTCAGTTTATTTTTAAAAAAAAATGAAATGAAGGCATTGTGAGTCATAACATGAGATTTCATCTAATTGGATTTAAGAAAATGAAACGAAGTGGCTTGAAAAATAGAATTGTCTATGAAAGCCTCAGTTCTAGCTGTTATGTGTTGTAACCTTGCTTTATTTTGGTCAGTTCATGATAAACTCTACTGGACGCAAAATAATGTGTTTCCTTGCCACTTTGTAATCATCATATCATACCTTCCATTTTTGTTTTGGAGCCCTGGTTGTTGCCCTTAGAAGCACCACAAATTTGATTAATTCAACAACATAAATTACTTTGTATATGTTCAAGTTTTAATGATCTACCTTCGTAGATCTGACTGAGCTTTGGAGTCTACGGTAGTCGTATGCTAACTAAAAACCTGCACTCTCTAATTGTTTACTTGTCATGCATCTTCTCAGGTATTATGTCGCACCTTCAGGCAAGAAACTTCGTTCAATGGTGGAGATTCAGAAGTAAAGCCTCTTTATTACAGCTATGAAATTGTTTTTAAACATGCATGTCGTTATATATTGGATTAGATGATGTTATTTCCTCACACGCCTTTTGGGGGCTTTTTTATGCTAATTCTAGGTACCTTGATGAACACCCTCAGTACAAAGATGAAGGAGTTAGCTTGTCAAAATTTTCCTTTCAAATCCCTAAACCTTTGCAAGAAAACTATGTAAGAAAGCGCCCTGCTCGTGCTGCAGTTACAAATGATGCTGGTGATCATGGGATGCCTGGATATCTTCCTCCTCCAGAAGGTGATGTATAATTTTTCTCAATTTTAAGTCATATTTTCTGAACTAATGCATTAAATTGAATCCCAGAAAAGTAGTCATTTAATTATATGCGATGGGATTTAACCCTATCGTGAAGTCGACTCTTGTTTCTTGAACATATCTTTCTTTTGCGTGAAGAAAGGGTTTTCAGATTGGCATTTGGTCATGGAAAAATATTTCGTAGTGATTTGTTTCCCAACCAAATAAACTGTTAGCTGATAGTAGTTCGTGAATCTGATGTACCTATTTAAACTTGTGGATCAATCAACCAATTAGTTGCTAAAAAGCACGCGCTACATGCATTTTATATATCCCTCTAATTTCCTATTCAAGTGTTGTACTCTGTTTTCACTGAGTCATCTCAGATATCTGGCCAAAATAACTATAATGTGTTCCGTTAATTGATCCTCTTTTCTTCAATGCTAATTAGCTTTATTTCAAATTAAGTGCTTCACCTTTAACATATGGTCCTACATGTGTTTGGTGTTGGCGATTTTAGTCACATGCAAATTGATTTTGTCTATTAAGTCCCACAACTTCAAAATGATGTAAGTTTAGTCCTGTATCCACAAGGTTGCAAGAATTTTGCATGATCCGCACACATGACGTGCTAGAATTTTGTGCAAACAGTCAAACACTCAGGTTAATAACTTTGCGTCCCTTACGTGGCATAATGAGATATGGACTAAAATTGCAGTATTTAGAAATTATGGAACTCAATTGAGGTTATTAATTCGTATAGGACCAAAATCGTCAACACCCGGTAGATATGGAACTAATTTTGCAATTTACTCCTTGTTTTATGTTATGAACTACCTTCCATATATAAGACTCTTTAGCAGTTAATAATGCAAATTCCTTTTATTTTTGTAGTTACTCCTGCTATATCATGGGTTAGTCAAAATGTGGACACAGAGTTGCAGCTTAGTACTCTTGACCGTTTCGAGGCTCCAGCTTCAGATCCTGAAGCTCAATCGGGAAAGAAAAGGAAGACATCATCGACTTGGGAGTTGCAACGATGACTTAGTTTGTGATTAGAACAATGTTAATGTGTGCAACCAAATTCGATGTGGTACTTGTAATGTCTGAAAACCCGCTGCTCCCTATTTTGTGGATTCTTTGGCAGACTTGTCTGCAACAGAAACTATTGTATGTATATTTGGGAACAAAACTGGCGGTTTTCAATTAAGCTACTTTTTTTTAGAGACTTTATTGTGTTTGGCTCTAGTTTTTGATGTAATGATGTTGCTGTTGTGCAAAAGGTGGTGATGAAGATGGAAGAAAGTTTATGTTGCTGAAGATGAAAAAACATTCTGATGATTTTCTGATTCCAAGTGTATAAATTTTGAAGTAGAGATTAATTATGATCACAAGGGCTATGCTCTCACCAAATGACATAAAAGTTATGTGCATTTTTGAAATATAATACTCAATTGTAAGTAATTGATTTTACTTAATTTATTCTAATTAAATATTATATAAATTAAATTTAAAATTAATCAAATAATTTAAATAAAAAATAATTTATTTCCTAGTAATCATTTGAGTCAAAGTATAATTATTTAATATATATAATTTATAAAGTGAATACATAATGAAATATATATATATTGTAATAAAAGATTTCTGATTTGTCATCTAGGGTCAAGCTATTACAAAAATTGCATAAGATTTAGTTTCTCATATTTAAAAAAATCAAGAAATATTTAAGATTTATTTTATTATATTTAAGATAATCGACAAAGATATGAATTAATTTATTATTATTATATAATAAGTATATTAAAAGAATATCAAGAAAATAATATTTTATAAATTTTATTTTGTTAAAATTAAAGAAAATAAAAAAGTATATTACAAGATTTAGCCATTGTCAGAATGATAATAACAAAAGAGAATTAGAGAAATAAAATAAAGACATAATAATATTTCATAAGATTTATTTTTGTTATGATTAAAAAAAATAAAATTACTCCTCTGTTTCAAAGGTGTTTTCATCTCAACAAGTGCACAATTTTTAAGATAAATAGGATGATGTGTAAAGTTATATTACTAAAATAATGAGTTTAGTTAAGATTGAATGTAATAATTGCAAAATAAATCACCACCTTTTTACGAATTGCAATTTAATCTAAACTTTTGAATTTTGACAAAATAAATCACCACTTTTAATATTTTTTTGCAATTTAAACTTTGGGCAACTTGCCGCTGTCCAAAAGATGATGTAGACAAATAAATGCACATTCATCATCCCAATATGCATCCACATTATTAAGGAGGTGCTTGGTATGAAAATTCTTAACGGTAATGGGAGTAAGGATATATAATAGTAATTATAGTAGGAGTAAGTCTCTTGTGCACCAGTTACACGGTGCAATTCTAGTTCATTTTTAAAAAGTTAAACAGTTTATAACTGAAAAGTTAAACAGTTTATTACTGAAAAGTGTATCTTTCATAGTTTGACTTTTCAGTAATAAACTGTTTAACTTTTCAGTTATAAATTGTTTAACTTTTTAAAAATGAACTTGAGTTGCACCGTGTAACTGGTGCATACAAGACTAATCCTTATAGTAGATAATGAGAATAAATAAGGTACACAACATTGATTTTCCTCATAAATAAAGTAATCATTACCCCCATTTGATTACACTCATCTCATCTTATAATCATACTCCCCAATCAATCATTCATGCCAAAAACCAACTACTTTCTTTTTTGTCAATATTTTTCAAAATTGGAGCACAACACTAATGATGTAGAACACAAACTCTCATTCAACATATATAAGGGTAAAGAAGGAAAATAAATTTAATTCCCATTACCATTGAAGAATTTGAAACAAATGCCCCCTAAATATCTAAAACATAAATAAAATTATAAATATAAAAATAATTAAAAACACATAATATTTAAAAAATTAATCATTTTTTTAAAATATAAAAGTTTGAATGTATTTCAGGAATAAATGAAAAATTAGAAAATAATAAATTAAGTAAAGTTATATTGTCTAAAAAAATAAATAATTGTTTTATTATTTTTAAACACATAAATCTATACAATACAAGCTTCATTTTTAAATATCCTTTAAGAATCATGAATTTTGCTTGAGTTTTTATAATTTTAAAATATAATTTTTTGCAAAATTATATATAATATTTTTAAAATACACAATTAATTAAATAAATACTACAAAAAATTATAAATACATATTCAATATAATTTAAAAATATATATTATTCTATTTTAAATTAAAAAATAATATTTTTGAAATATAAATTTTAAAAATTAAAATATTAAGTATTAAAATAAATCCAAAATTATATATATTCTCTCTAAAAAATAAAAATATATTGAGTTATATTAAAATTTAAATAATTTACTTAAATCAATTCTTGATTTTTATAAATAAGTATTCATATACATAATTTTTATATTTTCCAAATATAAAATATTATATATATTTCATTAAATTATAAGAGCTCACACAAAATAAATTGGTCCCAAAAATATATTTAAAAATTAAGATTATATCAAGGTTGTAGAAGTCATAAATCGATAACCGGGCGTTTTCAGGCCGCCTAGTTTTTTTTAATTGAAAAAAATAAAATACAAAATTAGGGCCGCCTAGGACCGCCTAGAGGGAGCCTAAAACCGCCTAGGTGTCCGCCTAATTTTTTAAATTTTTTAAAAAAAATAAAAATACAAAATTAGAACATCCTAGAGGCCGCCTAGGCCCGAAAACGCCTAAAATCACTGATTTTGTAGAAATCGGGTCGGCACATGGCCGCCTAGCCCGATTTCTGCATCACTGGATTATATATATGTATGTATTTTTTCTTAAAAATATAATATTTAAATTTATAGTTATTGTAAATAAATTGGAATATTTTTATTCCACTTTGAATTTTTAATTTTAATTTTTTAAAGTATATTTATTTTTATATTGTTAATATATATATTTATTGAAGATGTGAGTGTTGAGACCAGTGCTATCACATCTGGAATCACACCCATTCTCCAGGACATTCTCTAGGATATTTGTTCTAACGACTAACTTTTTAGTGTTGTTCAAATTGTCTTTGCTATCATTTCAGGTCAACATCCTTCAGGAAACATGTTCCAGTGATCAACTGCTTAGTGTTGCCTCAATGGTTGTCCTTGGTGCTGTCCCTGGTCAACGACGGTCAACGGCGGTTATTCCCATGACCTAGAATATTCTTGATGCACCTGGAAGGATCTGGAACGTAGTGGAAGGACCTGGAATTAAAGGAACTGAAGAGTAAAGAAAGGAAGTTACCTCAACTCCTACAAAAGTGGATCTCAACTTCTCTCCATGATTTCCACTTCAGTGATGGACGGATCATCATTCCAACTCTATAAATAGATGAGGAATACGTCCAGCAACCACGAGAGAGAGACTCCACACTACATACTGAAGTATAGCGCATTTATCGAAACCTATTTTACGGTTTCAGTGTAGTGGTTCACATGTGTTATTACACTCTGTACAACACTGTGTATATTATTATCCCATACGTTTTGCTGAGCTATTCACGGGGTGTGGAAGTTTGTGCTTGAAGTAGGCTTAGACTTAACAATCTAGGTTTGCCATTTGGGAACTTGTTTGGATATTTTATCCGATTTTATGTTTGAGATTTGGAAGGAATGTTTCCAAGTCTCGAATTTGTTTTTGTAATCACTTTTTCCAAGTTAGTGATATTTCAGCCTTGAGGCCGCCATAAACTAATTTTAGTTTGTGGAAAAATTGAGTTAATCCTCGTGTTCAAAGTCTTCTGTTGTTTACTTATTCTCTCTACAGTATTCGGAACACAATAAGTATTGTCTTGAGTGTTGCTACATTTTGAACAATACTTCAACTCAACTGTACCACAACACTATCATTTATAATTTACTTATGTATTTTAATATAATAATATATTTATTTAATTTTAAGACAACATAACTTTTAACTTTTATTTTAAATTTATTTTTGAAAGACATTAAATTTTTTTAATTTTAAAAAATATGACTATTTTTGTTATAAGTATATGTGTTTTATTTATTTATTTTTATATTTATATTATTAATAATTTATTTATATTTTTAAATATTTAATAATGTGAATGCTTATTGGGATGATGAATGTGTATTTATTTGTCCATGCTGGGTAAGGGGCAAGTTGCCTGAAGTTTAAATTGCAAAATGTTTGCCAAAATCGTGATGATTTCCAAGCAAGTGAACGTGGTCGTTGTTGTCGTGGCAAGTTAACCAAGTTAAATATCGAACACAGGGAAACGATGCGATATCAAGCAAGCATTGAATGTCTACAAAAGGCTAATAGCTAGGAAAGCAAGAAAACCATCAAGGATTCTATCTACTATTGCAAAGCAAAGTAAATCCTAACTATCACCTCAAAGAAGTGAGCAAGGGTGAAGTGTACATGGAAGTAATCCTACTATGGTTCCTCTAGAATCCTATCCTTCCTAGCATGCAAAAGATCTCTTAGTGTATTAATCAAGCCAACTAGTGTCTAGATCTCTCAACAACACAAGGTAAGGCTCTATTAGGTGTCTAGATCTCTCTACAACTCCTAACACTCCAATTAAGAGGTCTTAGGCTAATATGCAATTCTCATTGGTCATACAAGCAATATATCACGGGTCTAGGGTGATCATGACTCATCTCATATAAAAAATGCTCATATCATCAAAATCTCAATTATCATCAAATCCATAGCACAAAAGACAAGATAAGAATCAAGCCATAACTCCACCACATCCAACATGAACTTTCAACTCATCCACACAACCATAAACATATCTCATGCCACTCTACTCAAAGCTTAGCAACAATATGGCAATCAATAAGCAAAACAAGGCACAAGATAAGCATATGGTCTAAAAACATCATAGGAACACTAAGAATCAACAAAAGCATAGCATTGCAATGAGATTTACGAAACGAACACACCCCCCCAAACTTTTTTGGACCAAGGGTCTAAAAAGTTTGGCAAATAGTGGAGAAAAGATCATGTAATGCACATATCAAAGCACAATACCACAAGAATCAACAATTAAGCTCAAAATAGCAATATAAAAATAAAGCAAACTAAACCTAGGAAATGAAAGCAAATAGGGAGAGAAGTGCAAAGACATACCTTGAGTTGGGATTAAGAATAGGAGAGCGAATTGCCACTTACACGAAAATGTCCTTCTTGGCCAAGTAGGAAGAGAAATCTCCTCATCACACCTTTCTAGAGTTCACAAATCACATCAATTATCATTGCAAATCAAAATTTGAAGAACGAACACACCACCCCAAACTTTTTCGGATCAAGGATCCTAAAAGTTTGGAAAAGAGTGATGAAAATAGGATTTGCAAAGAATCAATGAACAAACAATGCATATATTAGTTCAAGTAAACCAAGAAATCGCCATATATAACAAGAGGCAATACCCCCAAACTAGGATAAATCACATGCACCAACAAAGGTAATAGAATACACTACCTCATATGAAGAAAATCAAAACAAATAACACTATCTAAACTACAAAACAAACCTACTAATCAAGAATTTTTTTAGGATGGGTTGCCTCCCATCTAGCGCTTGGATTTAACGTCCCCTAGCCGGATGACACCAATGTTAGCTAAATGGCCAAGGATATTTGGCCTCCTCCCCATCAAACTCTAACCTCAAAGCATTATGATCAAGAAAGCATGTAGGATTTCTACCCCATACACCCAATTTTCTCCTCATTTTATATTTGTAAGCACAAGAAAATTCATCTTTTCTTCTCAACCTAATCCACCCCCATCTCCTACTATAAAAAATATTCAAGAAGATTTTCAATTCAAGCTTATAATCAATTATATCAAGAGGTAAGACAAAATCAATATGAACAACACTATCAATGTAAGCATAAGTGGAAGAGTTTAAGGGTTTAGAAATGCTCATTTCTCCTTGAAGCTCATCTTCCACTTCCTTTTGTTGTTCTTCCTCCATGAAGCTCATGTCCATAGGTGGACATTCATCTACATCTTCTTGATTAATCTCTTTTTCTCCTCTTGAATCATCTCTTTCCTTCTCCTCCATTTCTTGTTCTTTCACTTTATTCCTATCAAATCTAGCAAGAGAAGTAGAATCATAAATGTCAACATTAAGAGACTTAGTACAAATAGTGAAAGAGGAAGGGGTATAAGATCCTTTATCATTGTAGTTCAAGATTATCTTGAAATCTTCCTCATTTAAATCTTGATTCTCTTCAAGAAATCTATCAATTAGATCATATATGTCTTCTTCTTGTTCATCTTTCTCTTTCTCTTCTTTTTCTACTTCTTCTTCCTTAGACATGTGTGGAGGAGGAGGATATGAATATGGATATGGGTAGGGAGAGGAATAAGGATAGGGATAATGGTATGGGTGGTGGTAGAATTGTTGAGGTGGAGATTGATATGGGTATGGTGAATATGGATGAGGTTGATATGTGTATGGTTGAGGAAGATATGTGTATTGTGGAGGATACGAGTAATGGTTGTATCCGTCCATCTTCAAATAAGTTCACTCCTACAAAAATAAGCAAGTATCAACACTCACCAAGAATAGTCAAGACAACAAAGAAACAAAGAAAAACAAAGTAAACATCAATACAAGCCTAACAAAGTGATCGTTTCCCCGGCAGCGGCGCCAAAAACTTATTTTGGCGTTGCCGGGACTCAAGGATGCTCAAGCAAACAAACAATACAAACCAACAACATTCAAAAACATTCAAGTAAACACACAACAACTCGCTCAACAAAGAGATCGTTTCCCCGGCAACGGTGCCAAAAACTTGTTTGCCAAAATCGTGATGATTTTCACGCAAGTGAACGTGGTCGTTGTTGTCGTGGCAAGTTAACCAAGTTAAATATCGAACACATGGAAATGATGCGATATCAAGCAAGCATTGAATGTCTACAAAAGGCTAATAGCTAGGAAAGCAAGAAAACCATCAAGGATTCTATCTACTATTGCAAAGCAAAGTAAATCCTAACTATCACCTCAAAGAAGTGAGCAAGGGTGAAGTGTACATGGAAGTAATCCTACTATGGTTCCTCTAGAATCCTATCCTTCCTAGCATGCAAAAGATCTCTTAGGGTATGTTTGTTTTGGGACTATCACGGATGGACGTAGGACTTTGCGATCACGTCTCTACACGAGTTTGGGATGTAACATCCGGATTTCACATCTCAAACTCAATCCACACCTAAAAATACCTATTAAACCTATTATTACTCTTTCCAACACAACACTCATAAAATACCTATTATTATACCTATAAAATCAATCATTATCACACTTTGATTTGACATAAAGTAACATCCTACCCTACTAAAAGCCCAAAACAAACACACACTTTTACTATTCATCAAAATTTTCACATCTCAGAATTTCAAAGTCATGACTTCCCATGACCCCCTTAATTCCAAAACAAACGTACCCTTAGTGTATTAATCAAGTCAACTAGTGTCTAGATCTCTCTACAACACAAGGTAAGGCTCTATTAGGTGTCTAGATCTCTCTACAACTCCTAACACTCCAATTAAGAGGTCTTAGACTAATATGCAATTCTCATTGGTCATACAAGCAATATATCAAACACTTGGTATGCATAAGGTTCTTATAGCTCAATTCTCATTTCATAGCTAACCATATAAGCCATACATTCCAATTAAACATCCCAAACATTCATGCAAGTCATTAATAAGAGAACTAACACATCAAGATCACTAATTCATGCATGTGATTAACAAGAGACTAAATTCACCATAGTAATCATACAACCATGCAACAAAAGATTAGTCCATGACTAATTGGAAATGAAAATCAACAATTAACATTCTAAATAACATGAATAGTAACTATAACAAGAGAATTAAAGGAAAACTTACCATATGAAGAGAAATTGAATACAAGCATCAAACCTTGAAAATGCTATCTCTAAATCCGAAATGCAAAATACAAAACTGAACCGTAGAAATGTAGCTTGAATCGAGAGAAGAACGTAGGAACAAACGGATCAAAATTCCAACTGACGGATCAAAAGTTATGGACATATGAAGATTGAATCTAACTAAGAACCCACTAATAACCTCTAATCTCTCTCTCTAAAACTACCTAATGATCTAACTAATGAAGATTATTCTCTAGAAATCTGATCCTTGAGGTATTTATAGTGCCCACAATGCTTGGTCAAAAATGCCCTTCATTAAACGCGCGAAAAGACGAAACTGCCCTTCGAAAATTGGAAATCAGAGCCTTCGCACCAGCACAAGCAGGTGGTCGCACGAACGCGGGCTCGTGTGAGCGTTCGTGCGACGCTTTGCCGCCCGAACCAGAAGGGTCTCGCACGAACGTGGCTTGTGGTCGCTCGAGCCCGGCTTCGACTCGTCCGATCGATCCTCGACTTCTTGTTTTCTTCATATCTTGAGTTCTAGAGCTCCGATTGACTCGATTCTTTTTCCGTTGCGACCCTCTCTTCGAACTCTTCGACATGGTCTATCATTTGCCTCCATTGGATCAACTCACATTTTCTGAACTTTTACGAACTTGCTCGTCTTTTGCCGATTTTTGCTCGTTTTCACTACAAAACACATTTTCTTGCCACAAAATGGTTAATAGCACAATTTATACCAAATTAGGGTCAAATATGAATATAAGCACATCAAAACCATATAGAAATAGATGCAAAAACATGCAATTATGACCCTAATCACAAAACATATGAAAGGTGATGATTTATTTTGCCAAAATTCAGAAGTTTAGATGAAATTGCAATTCGTGAAAAGGTGGTGATTTATTTTGCAATTAAGTCTAAAAGTAATGATATTTTGTGTAAATATGTGAATATTGTGAAGAAATATAAAATTAAAGTATTCGTTTCCATCTATAGGGTGTACAATTGTGGATTGACAAAAGAGGAAAGTGTGCGAACAATTATGAGATTAAGGGAGTATAAAATTTAGTATAATAACAAAAGATGATTAGATCTACAAATAATTTATATAAAAGAATCATATCGTGTTATTATAAATTACAGATACCAATAAAATAGAATATTATTTGATTTTTGAATGATATAAACAAATTAGTAATTATGAAATATGATAAAATGGAAATGATTTATAAAAAAAAAACTGAGATAAAATGAAAAGATAATTAAATTGAGATTAATAAAAAATTAATGTCAAATACATTAAAGAATTGATATATAATTAGAAATAAAGATATATGATTGAGATTAAAAATAAAATAAAATATAGGGTCAAAATTATAAGATTTGGTTTGTTATATTTGAAGAATATCAAGAAGTATTTAAATTTTATTTTGTTATATTTAAAGATAATAAACAAATTATTTTATCCACTTGCAGGATGACTTATTATTCTATAAGTGCAATTAATTCTAAAAATATTTTATTAGATTTATTTTTTTATGATCTAAAAAAATATAAAAAATCAAGAACATAACTTTTTTATGATTAAAAAAATATTAAAGAATATCACAAGATTTTGCCACTTTTTGAACGATAATAACTAAAGAGGAAATAGATAAATAGAGTCAAGACATAATATTTCATAATATTTTATTTTGTTAGAATTAAAAGAAAAAAATTATAAAATTTAGCCACTCATAATAACATAACGAATGATTAGATCTATAAATAATTTATAAAAAACAATTATGCAAATCAATTTACAAATATTTGCATGATTTGAACAACTATTTTACTGAACATTTCTTTAAATTAATCTTAAACTTTAATTTAATATTTATAGCACTTTAATTTTAAAGTAAATTTTTATACTTAAAAAGAAAAATCACATTTAAGACCACTTTTACCACCATATATGCAATCTAGACCACAAGAAAATAAGTATTACAATGAAAACCAAATTAGCTCAAATAACAATTATTAGTTACATTATTTACAATATAATATACCATTAAATCCCCCACCTACTGTCGTCTACGGAAACCCTCATAAATGCGGTTAACAGCCTCATACCCTCTAGGTAAACATTGAGACCATCAATTCTATTAGCCATCATACAATGCATTAATTTCCAGATTTAAAAAATTCAAATTCACGATGTTCAGTTAACGGTTTCAATTATTGAATCCCTCGCATCATTTAGCCCCAATTCTTGATTCCGTCGCTTCAAGTGGTTTGACGATTTTTAGATTTCATTCCCAGTGGAGATGGTGTTGGAGCTCTTGCTATCAGTTACATTCGCCGGTGAAGCCCGAATAATCAATGTCAATGGTGATTCAAATTATGCCTAATTTTTGTTCCAAAGTGGTTAGTATGTGGAATTCATTGTATAATCAATCGATTTCATATAGACACTCATTTAGTAGTGTAAAAAACAGTGTTCTAAAAGTCGCTAGTCGATCGGACCACTAAGGTCTAGCGACTAGAGCGACTAGTCGGAAATACCTAAACGATAAATATAATTAATTCTTTTAATAAATTAATACTACATTACGCATAAAATAAAAAAAAAATTAACATAACCACCTTTCAAAATTATAATTACAAATGATAACAACCATGAAACTCAAAATGAAATAAAGTCATAATTTAAAATCCAAAAGATGACACATATTAATTTAAATTTTAAACTTTAACATATTAAAAGATAAGCATCATGATATGGAAAAAAAACTGTGAACTCAAGTTAATAATGGAGTAAGTAGTTTCTAAAGGATAATTTTTTTTTTTACATAAGTCTGCGCCTAGTCGGCCATTAGTCGGCAAGTCGGCCACTAGTCGGCAAGTTGGCTGTCTAGTAAGCTTAAATTAGTCGGCGTCTAGTTGGTCGACTAGTCGGATCTAGACGCCGATTACTGCTCCAGAGGTTTTTTTTCTGCCGATTAGGGATAAAACAGGTCGGCCGACTTGACCGTTTTTTAGAACAATGGTAAAACTGTGTATTGGCTTGTGATTCTGATTTTTCTAATATGTTTCTTGTCTGTAAAAGTTCATCGATATACCTTGTATCGGTTGATGTTCAGAGAGCACCCACTACTCAAATTTACTATGGTCCCGGTGATGATATGAATAGGTATGAACCCCACTGTGTCAGTCATCACACAATGTTGAATCAGCACAGTCATCATATAACATTAACATAGATATTTATGATGGTTTAGTTGTAAATAGCAAACCAGCCTCCCCACTATTAAATCACCCCATACCAGGTACTGAAGTGTCCAATTCTTAAATTAAACAATCAAAAATCTTATTCAGGACTGTTAAGAAAAGAAACCTTGCATGCCAGAGCTAAGAGTTTAGTGGATTAGAAAGCTTGCCTAACTTTGATATATGCCTTGCAGTAGATATTAAACCCCTATTATCAGACTCTTGGAAATATATTATGGATGTGGGGATTGGGACTGTGTTTGAGGGTGGGGCAGCTGGTTTTAGGGCAAGCCTCATTAAGTATGCAACAGTTATGGGATTTAGGTACAAGTTTAAAAAAAATAGCCCCGAATATATTCATGTTGTCTGCAGTGAAAGAGTCAATAGTGACTGTGGCTGGTACATCAAGGCAAAATGTGATAAATTGTCATCATTCTTTGAAATTTATAAAGGTCACTTTGCGCACAAATGTCTTGGCCGTTCAATTTTCCACATTAAGAAACCATTTAACCCTAAGATCATTGGTCAGTTAGTTGACGATCTTATAAAGGCTAAACCGTCACTTGGAGGTGCAAAGGTGATTGATATGGTAAGAATAAATTACGGCATAGAAATACCATATTATAAAGGTTAGCGCACGTTTGAGGAGGTGAGGAATAAGCTATTTGGAACCTATCAGGAGTCTTATGATCAGTTACGTTGTTATTCGGACGCTATCATCCTTACCAATCCAGGTACGTGTTACGTGCAACACTAATAATCAAAGTCAATTTTTTTGACAAAATGTTATAGTCAGTATAATGTATTTAGGCATATCTGCATATCAATTGTTTACTGGTCATTATAGAGGTATAATTCTCCCTTTCATACGCACCTCTACTATCCATATTGTGTGTATATAAATATACATATAGATAGGTTATATATATGTATATACAGTGCATTTATAAAACTAAATGTACTGCACGAGACGTTATAACTTTCAAGTGTAACACCAAATGTGTTGAAGGTATAACAGTTGTCGTTAATATTTATTAATATGTACACAACCAATTGGTAACATTCTATCTTGTAGGAAGCTACGTACAGTCGAAAACTAACAATCAAACTTCCATATTTGAGCGCATATTCATTGCATTTAAAGCATGCTTGGAGGGGTTCAAGAGCTGTTGGCCAATGATTTTCCTAGACGGAACCTTTATTCAGGGCCGTGCTAGGGGAGTGTTGCTATCCGCTACTGCAAAGGATGGTGACAACGGTCAGTTCTAAATGGCAGCTTGTATTTTTACCCTTAATTAAACTATGTCTAACATGGCAGTTGTTTCCAACTTTATATGCTTTCAACAGACCTGTATCCTGTTGTGTTTGTGGTTGTGTCTGCAGAAAAAACGAGCAACTGGTGCTGGTTTCTTAATAGGATTCGAGATGCTGTCACACATGAAAAAGAGTTGATCTATATATCTGATCGAACCTCGGTCTAATGGCTGCTTTGCAGATTATTTTTTAGCGGCCTCGACATTTTTTTTGTCTTTTCCATCTCCTATGAAACCTTAGGGGGCATTTTGCAGGCCGTTTTGGCAAAATTAAAAGGCACAGGATGATTGATCTCTTTAGGGAGTGTGCATATGCACCATGTATATCAACGTTTGACAAGAAGATTGAGCTGTTTAGAGAACTTGGTGGTCGTGTTGCTGATGAATGGCTGGCTGACATCCCATATGACAAGTGGATTGTTGCTCATTCGCCCGACATCCCAAGGTACAGTGAAATAACATCCAACGCGGCCGAATCATTCAATATGTGGATAAAGAATGACAGGGGCTTGTCGATCACTCACATGATTGACTATGTAAGATCAGGTACTCACCAAATTGGTTAAGAGATAAGTCGATGGCATTTCGAGCGAAGGGATGAAAGCAATACATGGAACTCAATCCTATGTTCCACAAAAGAAAAAACAATGGATTGAACAATAGGGGAAATCATGTGCTCTACGGGTCCATCAAAGATCGAATTGTAAATTTGAAGTGGATTCATCGCCTTCGGTTATAGACTTGATAAGCAGAACATGTTCATACTCCAGATGGCAGACCATCGGGTTCTCTTGCACCCACGCCACAAATGTCATTTTGAAGCCAAACACTAGTGTCATCGACTATGTGGACAAGGTCTACCTTGCAATGACATACACAAATGTTACATGACCAACATCTAACCTATTTTTGAGACTGAAAAGTTTGGAGTAGCTGGACTGCACATGTCCTCTGACTGCAAGGTACTACCCCTATTTTTAAAATATAGCCTGGTCGGCCAAAGAAAGTCCGTGTGAAATTATATGGAGAATTTCCAAAGAAGAAATGTAGAACTGCATGAGTTGATTTCACTGCACTACACATAAAACACATTTACTTATATGTCCATTGTAGTTATGTGTCTTTTATTGACGTTTTGCTATTGTCCAACTCCAGTATACCATTGTATTATTAATACACTATTGATCGTACTTGTAGTTATTTTCGAATGACTTTGTGACATTTGACAGACATTGTTTGTATATGTGGTTGTGCAGCATATTTATAATCATTTTACTGTTATATATCATCACTCATATATGTGGGTTTTTTTGTTGCTTCTATAGCTCATCATCTCTTGGTTATCTTAACTCATCTGTTAGTGCTTTTATCTTACATAAAATAGTACATATTTGGCCATTTTTCACAAACACATACTCAAACATCCAAGCTCTCTGAAATTACAATACATTTATGTAGTGGATGCACAACTATCACTGCTTGAATGTCAGGTACTACTACTTGAACACCATAGTTGCCATGCTAACCATTATACCATTGCTATCTATATCATTTTTGCTATGAATAGCATGATAATCACAGATATAATTGTTAGTAGGTTACCTATTATTAAAGTTTGTAGTTTTATTTCGCATATGGGCCTGTCACAGGACGTTGTTGTCGAACCTCTGTAATCGGGCCGCTCATGTGTCATACCATGGTCAGCTTCATCGTTGACAACACCCCACTCGCTCGGCAAACACCAGTGGGAGAATGAATGATTCAGACAATGGTACTATAGTCTCCCCGGATTGTTGCTTGTCTCGCTTAAGTAAATGTATGTTGCGCGTCCACATTTCCGAGATGCCGCCCTTGAGTACCTTGGATAAAATGAGTTGCTGTGTTTGTGCTTGATGAAGTCATTGCTGCAATGTATGTAATGAGCAGAGAAATTATGTTTCTTAGGTAGTCTCAAAATGAAAATGCTACTTACCATTTATAGTGTGCCATTTTGCTTCCAATTCCAACGACATTATTATTTAATGCCAACGGTTACATCCAATCACAACTGTCATAATTATTAGTTGTTGCCAAGCATTTGTTGTCCTTTTTCTCTCCCCCCCATTCGCTTATCAAATTGGTGGTGTTGTTATCACTATTTCAATTAATGTGTCTTATTTACTGCATTTAATAAATGCATCAAGTGGCCTAAGGTGTTATTCTATTTATCATTTCTTATTGATGAATGCATTTATATCATTTACGTACTGATGCCCATTTAGGAATATATGTTTCAGTGATATACATACATGAACAATGTGAAATATTGTCTTATAGTGTTAGTATATTTGCTTTCAATATAATATATCCAGTCACAATATTCTATATTCAACTATTATATGTTATAGAGTTTCCAAAAAAAAAAAAATCATCCATCATTCTTTGTGTTAATTCCAAAGAAAAATTATCCATCCTTTTTAATGGGTTTAATGGGTTTCCAAAAAAAAAAAATTACTGAACCTATAATCGTAAAATTACCCATCATTCTTCATATGATTTTCGCAAATTTCCAACATTTTTTGTCATACTACGCCAACTATTTATACCATGCACCTCACCACTCTGTATTAAATACCATGCACATTGCTATATTTGTTGCATCATGCATTTCATAGATATGTACCAACTTACCATTAGATATTTGTTGATACACGCCCCTCACATACTCAATACTGGGAATCCAACAATATATTTATTGGACATGGCCCAGTAATAATTCCACGAACATATCACAGTAAGACTATCTAGCATACTGTATAATGTATAAATGAGTATTCAATTTTTGTTTTTCTCGTTACATTAATTGAATATACAATTTCTTTTATACTACCACTGTTTAGTTTGTAGCAAAACGTTATACAACTTTGCACACACCTTTTTTTATCTCTTTAGGTTGATACATTTTTTGATACCTCTGTATAATACCTAAATGAATATGCAATTTACTATATTATATTACCAATCATGGACTACCAAAAAAAAAATTTTAACCGCCATTATAATCGAAAAATTATATGTTATCTTTATACAGTTTCCACAAATTTCTAATATTTTTTTTATGCTATGCCAACTATATATCATTTTGTTTGAATACGTGCTTTACTTTAATTTGCAGTTAATTTTATGTTATCACTAACAAATTGTACATGCATCATACAACTTATCCAAGAACAGTTAAATTGATACGATTTTACCATAAAATTTCACATTGCATTACAGTTGTGCCTATACAATATCAATCACATAAAGGTTGTATTTAATTAATTGTTTTTAAACCGAGAGATTACATTTGAGCCTTTGTCTGACACTATCCTCACATCTCACATTCGACTTACTCTCAGTCATTTGGACTCAGTCAACAAGAAAAATCATATCTCTTCATTTGTAGCCTTTCCTAGGCGGCGTAGTTGGTTGATATAACTTTCCCTTCCTCATGTAATTATCCAATGTACACGCAACACCTGTCCATATCTAGTACACACCATAGTCCATTGTTGACAGCGTCGGCGTCGTAGTGGTTACATCTTTCAATCGGTGTGGTCATATACGTTTACTGCCAAAACTCACTGAATGTACGCTGGTTATTTGATTCAACTATATATACAACCTATTGAGTTCACATTTCATATGCTACAAGGTGCCGAATGTAGGGGTTGCAAAAAATTGTCATCTCACACTCCCAGACGACCCTATGGAGTATGTTCTTTCTTCTTGCGATGCCCTAGTCCTGATGTGCACCGTTGGTGATGATTTCTACCTCTGCAATCCAACTTCTGGTGAGGTGTGTCCTATCCCCCATGCTTTTATCCACTTTCCTCACGAAGCCACACATGCTTCCTTGTTCTATGGCTTGGGTCGTGTTACTGGGAGACATGAGTATAAGATATTGTGCATTTCGCTTTTTAACACACCTTCTATTCAGTCCGAAGTGCATTGCTTCTCAACTGAAATAAAAATATGGAGTACGGTTGCGGACTTTCCCTTCGATCATCATGTTTCAAGCCCTGGGGTCTTTGTGGGTGGTCGTCTAAACTGGTTGTTTCTCAGAAATTTCTTCCTTTAACTGTTGCAAGGAGGAAACCTATTCCAACATTGCTCTCCCACCCGCTGTCGTTGGGCTCCAAACCTTTGGTGAAATTGGGTATCTCGATGATCAGAAGTTATGCATATATGCCAATATATGTGTGCCCTTTGATGACTTTCAGTTGTGGATCCTGGAAGACTACAACAACCCTCTATCTTAGATACTCTTGCACTTTGCCCCCGACTACCTATTTTCATACGACGAAATCATCCTGGCCATACAACTGCTACGCATCATCAAGACCGATGACCATGTCATACTATTTCGTGTTGAGCCATGGGGTAAATTCGTTGAGTATGACATAATTTCGCAGACATATGCCGTGGTTTCCGCTCCAAACTGGGAGGAGGAGTTGTGTACCGTGTTTCCTTTCGTTCAGACATTGGTCTCTCCTCATGCTTTGCTTGAAGATTAACTGTTAGTTCGTTACACATGATCAAACTCGGAAAGACAAATATTAAATATGTGGTGCTTAAGTCTTTTTACTTTTTGCTCTGGGTTTGGCTTGTGTAAAGTATCACTTTTGTTGCATGGGAAATGCTTAGCATTTTACCCTGTCTTTTATTGTATGCACTATGAAGCTGTACTTTAATCTGCTATATATAATATTTGGTTTCATATCTTTTAGGACTACCTTTATTTTGTACTAATTACAGGTTCATCTCTTATCCAAAGTGGGTTATATACCAACTCTTATTAAAGTCGCCAGTTTCATAATTGGGATGCAGAATAAAGTGGGAGGATGTCTTTCTTAAGTGACAAAATGAATGTGCCATATTCATTTATATACCATACTCTGATTAAATTAGCCAGATTCACAATCCCAATGGAATAAAGTGATGAGTCTATTTCACTTGTGAACCATCCTCACAATTTATTATTATACATTCAACGCATAAACACCACATATTGCTGGTCAGCTATGAAATATTAAGCCCCTTCGTGAAATATCATCTGTTTTTATTATGCATCACTAGGGTATTCCATGTTTCTCTCCCCAATGCATACACACCACATATTTTCCCCAATGCATCACTTGTGAAATATTATGCATAAACTTGTGAAATATTCTGCATGAACTTGTGAAGTATTATGCATAAACTATTTTTTATTATGCATCATTTGTGAAGTGTTCTGCCACAATGCATAAACACCACATATTCTGCATCACAAAATCCATAAAAGAGTTTTTTGTTCCTTTTCAGTGTTCATACACTTAGCTTACCAAATATTACTTGATATATTAAACCATATAATATATATAGTTTGCTCTCTCCCGATGTATGTACTTACTATATAGTTCGCTCTCTCCCAATGTATACCTTCCCCCCCCCCTTCAGCCCTCCTTGGACGAATTGAGTTGTAGTGCTCCCATTTGCATGTGTGCAGATCCATTCATAGCAATGTCCAACCGTTAGAAGTGGGAAAAACAGAGCGTCCCCTCTCCCAACCTTATGGAGTCGCGATACCACCAGTTTATCTAGGTTCCGACTTGGTCCAGCATTCACCTTTTCAATCAAGTCCTACAATCAAAGCATTATAGTTATTAACATTTTATTTACACCTAATACAACACTTGTTTACTACACTGACATTATCATATATAAAGTCACAATATGAGTTTGTTAGGAATGCCATACACAACAAGCTGCTGAAAAGATGACAACACGTGTTGCACTCTCTTCTTTCTTATAAAACTGATGTAACCTCACACCCCATGCATCAACCACTTTAATCACAAAACGTCCACATTCACATCTATCATATAATATACATATTATTGCGTGCATACAATGTATATTCACTGCATTGGAAACATACCCCAGTTGAAATGCATTCATGGTGCAGGACTGCCAATATGTCCTTCATGTATACAATACTCACTGTGTTTGCTGCGCACCAAATCACTCGTACATTTGGGCTTCAAACAAGATAAGAAAAATAGTTTCACATATTAGTTGCTTCAATATTAATTGATATATACGCGTATACTATTTCAATGAGTTGAACACATGGTTCGTAGAAAAAAAATACTTACTCATCTCTCTTTTTTATTTCATGCCATAGCTCTTCGATCAACACCTTCGTGGCATCGGACGTCTTTCGAACTGTAGGGTATTTGGTTTCCCACCTAAGCCTTGATTGTTCTTTGGCACCCTCGTGTGCAGCAACTAGCTCGGCTGTGTTCATTTGCAGTTTCATTTCTGTTGGTCCCTAAAGAAGACTTTGAGTCTTCTTTTTTTTGAATACCAGTTGACTTTACAATCAGCTGAGTGCGCAGTGATCTTAGTGCGAAAATGTTTTTAGTTAAATCCTTTTAACTAGTGCAGCAAGTAGGAGCAAATAAATAAAACAAGTAAAAGACACAAGATTTATAGTGGTTCGGACCAACTGTCCTACACCCGCTCTCCTCAATTCAACGTGGACTTGAGGGGCTATCTACTCACTTACTTCCTTCCTTACAACCTTCGAGAGAAAACTCTCTTACATCTTGTTAGTGCAAAGACTGCAACTAACTAACTGGCTTCTACAAAGCCTTACAAAGGATTGATAAATAAGAAATAAAAAATGAGTATAGAGAGACAATTTGTGCAGCGTTTATGCAGGTTTAATCGCGTGTGTAACTTCTTGAAATCTTCTCTGGTACTCATATTTATAGGTCTCAAATACTAGCCGTTAGAGTTGACTAGAATTTGAAATCCTTATATATATGTAATCAATCAATCAAAGTTATTGATTGATTCTTAATCTCCAGGTTGATATCTTTCCATCTTGGCTTGATCTTCAATCTGATTTGTCTTGATTGATTGCCTATGATTCTAGAAATCATCTAGCAGTTGAGAAGATCTTGTCCTCTTGACTTTATTAACTTTCTGTGAATAGATCTTCTAAGCAACAACTTCAGATGACCTCAACTGCTGTTGGTGGTCCTTATCTGATATATCCAGGACTCAACTGGTATGTTGAGTATAGTTGTCCTAAACATATCTCAGCTGATTTGGGTGGTCCTCTGCTAATTTGGTTGATCAGTTGTCCTCGTCTGGTGTCTGGTCCCCAACTGATTTGACCTCAACTGATGTCTAACACCTCAGCTGACTTCCACCTCAGCTGACCATCCGCTGCTGACCGTCCTCGTCTGATCCAATTTGTCCCCAGCTGACTTCCCAAGGTCAACTGGTTTTAATGTCATCAAAACATAAGGGATTTTCCAATAATTTCTACTGTCTTCCTACTCTGATTTTGGGTCTGTGTTTCGACTCCGCGAGTAACGATACTGAGCTCCACGCCAGACTTATTCCTTGTCTTCATTGGCTCCGGCGTTGTCTGCCCACCTTCTTCATCCACGCACTCATACAATTTGATCATATCATCCAGACTGTCATTTTCGTCAGTCAGTTTCTTCCTTTTTGTTTCTGAAATACAAAGTTTCTCAGCCATCTCAATCTTTGCCAGATTCTCCACATTCTCTAGAATTTGTGTCACAGATGGATTTTCCATTTCTTCCATCTTGTTTCTCAACGATTTTACCTCGCATTTTAACCAATCTATCTCTGCATCCCTTTCCTTCATTGCATTATTGTGCACCTCGGCCACTTGTGCCAATTTCCAGTTATAATCCTCTGTCAGCCTCTTTATTGTGGAATCCTTATCTGCAATTGTTAACCCACACCTTATTAGTTCCTTCCTCAACCTTTCAAGCTCGAAGCTTCCCACCCCATGTTGTGTGCCTCCTTTACACATTGTTTCATCCTATGTCACTATTTTCTCAGTTGAAACCCATCTACCAGTATCTATATCAGCCACAACATCTATACCCTTAGGAGTATAATTGTTTGGCCCAGGGCCCCCTACATTTTCACTTTTTCCTCCCACACCTGAACCTTTCATCATCTGCCCGGATAATAATTTCTCGCACGTATCAGCCACAGTCGTTCCGATATCATCCGACCCCTCAACTGACATATCATTCCCTGCAATTGCTTCTGTCTCATCATGTCCACCACTCCCATCTGTACCCTCTAACAGCTCAGCATCCTCAAGTCCTTCAGTGCTCAGATTGTCTATTCATCCGATTATATTAGTAGAAGAGAGAAGCACCCTGAAGTTTACATCCCCATTCTGCCTGGATCCGGTATCATGATGTCACCAGAACTAGCTGGTCCACACGCTGGCATCCGATTTCAGTTTATGGTGAATCCGCTCGAAGGTCCACGGTGGGTTACACTCCGGCATCACCATCCATGTCTAATGGGGCTTCGTTCTCTTCCACTGTCGTATCAGTAACCCCCATTCCTACAGTATTAGTAACCCCCATTCCTTCAGAAAGACATCATTGCCCTCACATTGTCCTTCTCATATGATTTTGGCCGCAGGTTCACTCTGGGTACCTACATTCATTGAATCTCACAAAAATTACTTATAATCTATGCTTATAACTTATTTTACTGTCACACAACATTTTTATGATACTTTTTTTCTCGTGGAACAGAGATAATTTTAAGCTCGATTATTACCATTGGCATTTTAAGTTTATTTAACCTCAATCGATCAATTTTCTCATACAGTACTTTTAGGTCCTACTTCAATATTCTTGGAAACGTGTCATCATCTGCAGCCTCAATGATGTCAAAGTGTTCACACAACCAGAACTACACATTCAAACAATGTAAATTAGGCATTAATAACAATGTTATCCAGCAACATTTGTGCTAGCTATATTACTTATGATGTAAATAAGACGTACTGGGAGTATCATAACACAACCTGCTACATTTAAGTTAGCTCTCTTCTTCATCTTCCCAAGCAACAATTCCACTATGACACTACATCAATCATACTCCCAAATCTCATCAATATTCTCTAAGTAAATTGTGTAGTGGCATGGGACTGAGGAATTACGACCAGGGAACAAAACAAATGTCATTATGTATAGGTGGGCCAACCTTGCCACGTCTGCATCACACTCACCGTACGACATTCTTGCAACCCCAACAAGTTTCGCAAAAATGTTCTTTTTAAACAGAACATACCCCCTTCTTGCTCCGCCAACTCGTCTGCGAATAATCTACGCACCCACTGCGGCAGACCGTACTCAGTCATCCTAAGTGGGACTGGCTGTGATCCTCTTGTAACACCAAATATCAGGTTGACGTCCATGTTCGTTAACTCTACCTGGTGCCCGTCAATTATAAACGTTCTAGTAGGCGCGTCGAATGTGGACATCACGTTACATAAATATACTTCGTACTTACCCTACCGTTCTCTCTGTACATTGTAATCAGCCCTTACGATCACACTTACCAATAACCAGAACGGTGTCTTTGTAACACTAGGCAACTGTCTCTCGTTGAGCCTAAAATTTTTTATTTCTCTCATAGTTGTCACCAGGTTGCTCCTAAAGTGTGTGACTTCCATGTCACATGTACTTACCATAAGGGCTACGTAGTATAACCCGTTAAACGTTTATTTTTTCTTACCAAAACAGTTTTGTGGAACTCTATTCCTATTTTTCCATTCAGACATGGATGTATCCAATAGCTCACTTATCACACCTTTCTTTCGACTTGGGTTCCCTCTCTCAGATAGTGATTCAGTCATGCGCACATTATCAACTCCTCTCTTATGTTTCCCGCGTACCATGTGCTTTGTCCCCCCAGCATGAATTTGAACCACACATTACACACAATTATGTACTCCATCACTCCCAAATAGATGCACATAACTTAATTCAGATGTATAGTTTTTTAAACTTTGTATTCATTCAATTTTGTGTCACTAACCTTCATCAGATGTATCATTTCTTGGACGGACGGCTCATTTCCCTGTTTCGCTTATAATTTTACTTGCTTTAGTTAAGGTAGTCATTATTATCAAATTTGGTGAAGAGCAATACAGTACAATACTTTGTTATGTGTGTTGATGTAAAGATATCATACATGCCTACGTACCACATTTACTCCCCTTACACCACACTTACTAAGTCTAGCATATAACCAATGGAAATAACCCAATTAAATGTTCACTCTCCCGCGTATATACATCTACCTTTAAGCGCATGCTCTCTCTGATTGCACCGTTCGTGTGCTGGTTCTATGTCTACACCACGTAGTTGCCATATCAGAATTTCACATTTAATAATAACCAAACCTCAAATTTCTATTATACAGTGGCATGCTATGCACCGATACATTCCACAAGTTCCGTAGTACAATAGCAATTACATAACCACGTACGTTTAGATTATATGGTCATGCAATAAAATAGTGTTCATTGTAACACTGAACTAACAAATTAAAATAGCATTTCACATTTTATGAATAAACCTGTTGTACAATACTGTATAGCACTCCAATTTTATGTTCGCCTACCTAATTCGATACATACACTTGAAGAAAAATTGTCTTTGGTTTACTACCTTCTCCATGTTTATCCAATGAAACAAATAAATTCAAACCCATTAGTGTACTATAATCCATTTTGTA
The DNA here is from genome assembly GCA_026898435.1 of Prunella vulgaris. Taxonomy (NCBI): domain Eukaryota; kingdom Viridiplantae; phylum Streptophyta; class Magnoliopsida; order Lamiales; family Lamiaceae; genus Prunella; species Prunella vulgaris. The sequence goes on from JAPKLY010000044.1 coordinate 1,593,491, forward strand.
ATCATTCAACTTCACCATAACAATTCTTACCCTACTTGTTCCCTATGCATGTATATTGAACCATATAGAATACATTATTATTTACTAAACATCTTTATCACATCGATACTATTGGCTTTAATTAAATGCTAAGACTCTAATACAACAGGCTTCAGGATATGTGGACCAACCTTCATCAGAGTCATCGGTGCTTTCTTGGACAGCTGATTTCCCTATTTTAACAAATTATTTACGGTTTCAATTAAACAAGGGACTACTATCAATTAATTTGAAAGAAAATAAATGACATAATCTGATGCGTGTAAGCCTCACGTAAAATTTAAAGGTGTAGTCCATGGCTACGATTCAGATTTGACCAGTTTACACCACATGATTTGACTTCGGTGTAACATAATCGAACCAAAAACCCACAATTTGCGTAAAAAATCTCATATTCGTTGCCGCATACCTTTACGAGACGTCTCCATACGTTTGCCCCGTTCGTCGCGCTTTATCCATGACTGCGCCACATGGCCTCATGCATCATAAATTAACATATAATATTAATTATTTCCCATACTGTTATTTGCACCATGTAAACCTATTATGTTATGTGCACAGTAAACTAACTATTATGTAACCCTATATGACTGGGTTATATTTCCAAGCAATAACATCTCATTCTAATTCACACCAACACCACATCGTTGAATAACATGCCTCACTGAATGCCCATAAATAGCTCACCCAACCATACATTGAAATTTAGCACCTGCCATTACATCCACATATTCAAGTCCACACGCACACCACTAGTCCATTTTTATTACCACTCCGATTCCCATTGTACAAATCATATTATACCAAATGCTATAAGATTAACACAAACTATGACGAACATTTTGTGGGGTACAAAGTTTATGAAACCACTACATAATAGTACCCAAGAAAATATTTTTTTCGTACCTTTTTTTCCCGCATGCTCGTGACCGTCTACTTCCTCTTGAATCCAAGTGCAGTTGTTCTTCACTCTCCGAGTCTTCCCTCTCCAAGCCACGATTTTGCCCCCTCACATACCTTCTTCCAAAAAAAACCCTAATTTAAAGGTCGATTCAAAATCAAAATCATCACCAACAAGGTAATATACACTGATGCAATGAAACATCTACGAATCTTCCTAATAATAACAGTTTGCAGTTCCCTTTTCAATTTCTGGGTCAATTACAACCACAACACGATTACGACTATATTAAATCTTATTTGTAAACAAGATACGTAAAATACCTTCTGTTAGATCTCTACCCAGTCCTGTTGTTACTCGAATCAATCTTGAAATCCAGTAGTGGTGACGATTTTTCAGTGGGGTGGAGTGGGGTTAATGGTTTCTCAAAGTTTATGTTAATGACGTCCAATCTTTTGTCCAATTTGACATATAATATATGAAGATTGGGGCGTCTGCATTTGAAACAACCCCTACCACCCTTAGTCTTTTCAATAGGGTCATGCATAGGCTGATAGTAGGTTTTCCACCTACGTAGGAAATTTGGGTGTTTTTTCTCAGTTTAATTAACTTCCTAATATGTTCTTCTTTGTAATCCAAAATGTAAATTGGTCCTACCTTTAATTTAGTTTTTAAAAGTGGTCTTATTTGTGTTTCCCCCTACTTAAAAAGAATAGTGCAACACACAGTACTACACTAATATATATATATATATATATATATATATATATATATATATATATACAAAAATAAATATAAAAAAATTGCAGAGATATTATCGGGTCGGGTCGGGTCGGATCAGAGTAATTTTTTTTTCAAAATTCATGCAACTGTAAATTACAGATTTTTTCCCTCTCTTGTTTGTTACAATTTAGGCAAATGCATGTAATTTCATGGCAAAATGTATGTTACAATTAGACTACATGTTACACATATTCATTTGTTTCTATGGAAATAAATATTTTTCATACAATATAAGAGTAAAATGTGTGTTATTATAAGAAAAAATATTAGTGTTTCATAAATATCTATTTATTTAAATACATGCAACTGCAAATTACAGATTTTTCTCTCTCATGTATGTTACAATTTAGGCAAATGCATGTAATTTCATGGCAAAATGTATGTTACAATTAGACTACATGTTACACATATTCATTTGTTTCTATGGAAATAAATATTTTTCATACAATATAAGAGTAAAATGTGTGTTATTATAAGAAAAAATATTAGTGTTTCATAAATATCTATTTATTTGTATAGTAATAATTATTTTTCTTAAAATAACACATACAAAATAGTAAAAAGTGTGTTACTACAAAAATCAATATACATATCTTTTAAAGGATGATAATTAAATTAAGAAACACATATTTGTCCTTAACAAAAATACAATTTATCATAATGTAACACATGTTTGTTCATATTGTAACACAATCTAGGGAGCAAATATGTGTTATTATTATTAGGGTGATTTAAATATAGGTTCAAAAAAGTGACTATATTTACAAATATGTTCACAATATTTGCATATAAGTATTTTTTTTTCTGCACAAAAATATATTTTTTTCTGCACAGCACCTATTTGTAAATATATTGACTCTTTTGAACTTATATGTAAATCACCCTTATTATTAGATCAAATGTTTGTTACTATCTTATGAAAATGTTGTTATTTACATATATTCATTTGTTTTTATAGAAATAAATAATTTTTCACTATATGTAAGAGTAAAATGTGTGTTACTATAAGAACAAATATTGATTTTTCACAAATATTTATTTATTCTTATAGAACTAGTTATTTTTTTCATGTAATAACACATATAAAATAGTAAAAAGTGTGTTGCTACATGAATCAATATATCTAAATTTAAAAGGATGATGATTAAATTAAAAAACACATATGTATTGTTATAGTAACACACATTTATCTTTATAGTATCACGTATTTGCCCATATAGTAACACAAATTGGAGGAGCAAATGTGTGTTATAATGAGAGAAAATGAGTGTTACAATTAGAGCATATGTATGTTACTATAAAATCAAAATGTATTACTGTATATACAAACATTTATTTGTCCTTGAAAAAATATATATTGCACTTTATATAACATATTTAAGATATTAAAAAATGTATCAGTACATTAACAATATATTATCAACATAAATTAACTAAAAAAATAAAAAATTCTATATACAGAAAGAGAGGACATTCCACCCAAGCCGCCACATGTCAATTTTAACATAGTCCAATAGTTACATGTGTCGTCCACCATATGGAAAAAATGTCTTTCCACATTCCAATCGCATGGGTTGATCTTGATTAATAGTTATTGTTGGTCCCGAAACGAGTATAATCAGTGTATGGGGGGGAATACACTGATATCAGATTTTTCCAAAAATTCAGAAAAATGCTCTAACACTCTCAGTCAGGAAGATCCTGATGTTACTCAGCAAAACTGATAGTCCGCAGGGGCAGTAGGGACACGTCAGTAATGGAGTCAGATAGGTTGAGTGTGAGTTGTGTGCTCAGAAGCTCAGTAGAGATAACAAACCTACTGACTGCTCGGAAGCAAGTCAGTTGGACTATTATCTCAGTAAGCTAGAGTACGTGCAGAATGTGAGCTCTTAGGTTCTACTCGTTTTAGTTTCTGAAAATGTTTTGTCTGACTTTGCTTAGTAAATGGTGGTTAAGGCTGGTGCACAGTTTTACTGATCAGGATGAAGAGTCAGTCCTGATAGTTTTCAAAACAATGCAGTATGCTCAGTTTAATATGATGACAATTATGATCCTGAGCAAGAGTGTAAATCAGCACACAAGGGTCTTTTTAACGTGGTTCGGAGATAACCAACTCCTACGTCCACAACCTGATTTAACAGGAAGCTACCCTCGAAACCCTGAGGATAGGTACTTGGTTTTTACGTGCCAAGAGACACGAATAGCCAACTTCCTCTCTTAGGAACTGACCCCTGGTCGTTTTACAAGTCCCAGTCCTTCTAACCAACCAATCGCACACCCTGAGTGGTTTGGTATTCTTGGTTTTCAACTAAGGATAGCTCTAGCAATACAAATCGATGCTAAAGATTAGAGCTATCAAGACTAAGCAAAATACAGAGTGAATCCTACTACAACACTAGGGAAATTTAATTGCACAGTGTTGTTCAAAGTATGCTTCGAGTGCTTGGATTCTTGAGAGCTTTCTCTTGGAAATTTCCCGTTAGCCTTGAATGGGTGCAAGACTCTCTGTATTTATAGGAGATATTTGAAATAGATCCGTTGGAGGAGATCCACCCAAATCTTCCTATTTTAGGGTAGTTGCAGGCTAGATGTACTTGTTGACCTTTTTCCCATGCTTAATCTGGAAAATTCTGTCTCGCCGCCTGCAACTCTGAGACGCATTAAATACTGCATTAATTATTGCGCAGACTCCGTACATGCGTGTCGAAAACGATTGGCTCTCCGTTTAAACGACTAATTGATCGTCTGACACTTGTCCTTCCTCGTACATTCAATACTCCGAGTTTCTTGTCATTTACTCAGCATGAATGTTTGTCTTTAATGGAGTCCACTGACATTCTCTTTGTCTCTCAGGTGTTAACATAAATGTCAACTGTCCCATACCATAAATGACCTTTTTTGCTTTTGACTTACATGGATCAGGTGAACTGACCCAAGGCCTAAGTCAGGTCTTACAAGCATTCAGCTAAGCCTGATAGGTTATTCAGCCCAGTATGTGTAACCTCTTTGCTTTGGACTTACATGAGTCAGATAAACAGACTCAAGGCCTAAGTCAGGTCTTATGAGCATTAAGCTCAGCCTGATAGGTTACACTACTCTTCACTGACTAAGTTCTGTCCTGAGCATGCTTAGTGTACTCAGTAGAAACCTCAACCAATGGTTCTTCGGATTGTCTTCAGGATGGATCTTCAAGCTTAGGTCTTCAGCTTCAGTTCAAGCAATCTTCAACAAGACTAACTCTGATCTTCTTCAGGGTAAGTTGTACTTCAGACTTCAGTCAATTGGGTCGACTTCAATATTCTTCAGTCTTCAACACGTTCCCCCTGAACTGAATCCCTAACCTGACTATCCTGAACTAGACAATCCTGACTAACTATACTTAGGTAAATCATCAGGGGTTTTGGGATCTAATCAAAACACTCAGATTGTCCCAATAGTTATCATTCATTATATTATCTCTTCTTCCAACTTCCTGATCTCCCATTGAAAAAAGTCGACTGAAAGTTGAATCGGCTAAAGCAGATAACGAAGACGGCCAAGAAGAAAGATGGGAAGGGCACATTCCTGATTATTGATTTTGGAACTCCGTGATTACAATCTGGATCCTTGCAGCTTTTCTGGTAGGACGTTGGTGAAGACAACAGAAGGTTGGATGCGCATTGAAGAACCATTCAAGCGATGAAACATTAAATAGGAGAAATCATGTTTGCCCGAAATCGCCGATGCATGTTCGATTGTATTGTCGAGGTTGGGTGGCGGCGCAAAAAAGGATTAGCCAGATATTTGATGTGTAAGGCTCTCAAGTTTTTTCTATTCGATTTCTAGATTTTAGTTCATGTGCACAAGATTTCAACATTCTACGCTTTTGCCGCTGCTGCTATGCCTGCCATCTGTTTGAAAAAATAACTGTCGCACCACCGGATAGGTTAGGGAATGAGGTTTTGCTATCAGGTCGAGCAACATTTCAGTATAATTAATTATTGTTTATTATTACGATGGCTAATTTTGTGAATCACTAAGCAACAATGGCATTTTTTTAGTTTTTTTTATCTACTGTCCACTCTGTAAGGAGTGTTTTTATTTTATTTTTAATTCATTGTTAAAAAAAATCTGAAATTTCCATATTGCATGTGTTCAATTGATTAAATCTGAATTCATTGATACAATTTTCCCATTTATCTATGAATGAACAGGTTCTTGAGGTCTCCCTACAAAAAAACTGGAAATCATGGGCATGCTAAGTGTGACTTTATGGCAATTGACATATTCAATGGCAAAAAGCTTGAGGATATAGTACCTCCATAATTGTGATATTATTCTTTTTCTTTACTAATGTTTCTCTCTGAGTTCTTCTTCAGGCATGCACATCTCTGACTGGAGAAATATGCTGAAACTTATTCCTTTATTAAAAAACCTTTTAATTGCAGCATCAACCGTACATATTACAAGCTTTCTAACATCTTTGAAGACGGTTTTGTAAGTTATTTTATTTATAATTAGCTTTGCAACCAACTTTATCGTTTTTGTGGTGTTCCAATTATCCACATATTTTGGTTCTGCCCTTTATAATATGTTCCATAAATTAAATAGATTCAGATATTTGCCCGTGCATTGTATGGGTTTGTTGTAGTAGTTGGTGTAAGATTGACAACTCTAACACGAGTGTTTTATTTGATCATGTGTTTTCTATGCCTATTACATCTGGCCAAGTCAACAATATCATAATAACATGGCATTAGATGTCTTTATTTTTTATATACTAAGTTTCTGAGATATATTTTTTTAATGAACATCAACATGAATACCTACTGTAAAACTATATGTTTGAAAAATGCGCTGGTCTAAACTGAGTCGGTTCATATTTGAGCATTTTTTTCAAAATTCGCGCAACTTGTAATTTCAGATTTTTTTTACTCCCACGTATGTTATAATTTGGGCAAATGCATGTTACTTAAAGAAAAAACGTGTGCTACATTCTGACTAAATGTTATTTTTTTAGGCATATTCATTTGTTTCTGTAGAAATAAATATTTTTCATACAATGTAAGAGCAAATTGTATGTTATTATAAGAAAAAATATTAGTTTTTTATAAATATTTATTTATCTGTATAGAAATAATTATTTTTTCTTATAATAACACATAAAATAGTAAAAAAATGTGTTACTACATGAATCAATATATCTAGCTTTTAAGGAATGATGATTGAATTAAGTAATATATTTTTGTTCTTAACAAAAATACATTTTATCCTACAGTAACACATGTTTGCTCATAGTAACATAAACCGTGGAGCAAAATATGTGTTACAATTAGAGTAAATGCATGTTACTAACTTACGAAATATTGATATTTTATATATATTCATTTGTTTTTAAAGAATAAATAATTTTTCACATAATATTAGAGCAAAATGTATGTTACTATACAACAAATATTAAATTTTCACAAATATTTATTTATTCTTATAGAAATAATTATTTTTTCATTTAATAACACATAAAATAATAAAAAGTGTGTTAGTACATGAATCAATATATCTAAATTTAAAAGGATGGTGATTAAATTTAAAAATACATATTTATTCTTGTTGTAACACACTTTTTATCCTTAATAATACGTATTTTTATATAATATTTGTAATGTATTAAAAGATGTATTAGTACATTAGAAACATATGATCAACATAAATCAACAAAGAGAATAGAAAATAAATTAAGTAGCACATATTTATTCTTGCAAAAATACTTATTTTCCTTATAGTTATTTGAAAAGTACAAAAAAATAATTTTTAAGAATTAGTAACACATATTTTGCTTAATAGAAACACACATTTGTTTATATTGCAACATAAACTGTGAGCGAAAACCTGGAATTTGCAGCTTACATGAATTTAAAAAAAAATGCCCAAATTCAACCCGACCCGCGAATTTTTAATAAATGAATAATTTTATAGTAAAAATTTATACGCGAGTGTTGCTCATGATATAATTGTAACAACAAATTTTGTGAAAAATACGAAAATGATTTACAATATTAATTTCTTTTGAATTTAAGGGTCATTTCTCTCTAAGCTTGATTCATCTGATTCTCCTTCAACTTTGACTTGGCTCTGGTCTTGACTTGACTTTGACTTGGCTTAACTTGAAACACTTGATCCAAGGACGGAGTCGTCTTGTTTTGGATCGAGCGAAGGCTTTGAAAATTTGGGTGAAGAACTGTCTTCGAATCTTCGAGTTGGATTTGGGCTTAACCACTGGATCGGAGGGGTCTTGGACCTTGATCTCTAATCGGAGTGTGTTCGTGGAAGAATTTGATGAAGAACGTTTGAAGGCAGCGAAGAATGGCTTTGAAGATGGCCTTTGAATCTTCAAATCTTCAAGAACTTCTTCGAAGAGACACACTCGACCGGAGGGATTTAGCCTCTTGCTATTGGATCTAAGGATGTTTCTGCTTGCTTTTGACGAAGAACACTTTGATGATGGCCTTTGAATCTTCAAATCTTCAAGAACTTCTTCGAAGAGAAACACTCGATCGGAGGGATTTAGCCCCTTGCTCCCAGATCTGAGGATGTTTCTACTTACTTTTGACGAAGAACACTTCGAAGATGGCCTTTGAATCTTCGAATCTTCGGATCTTCAAGTCCGGTTGCCGAGATTGTAGGATTCCGCTTAACTCTAAGCTTGCTCGTGCCTTGAATGCTTCTGAATCGCTCTTCAATGTGTCTCTGGATGTGTGGAATGAGTTAATGAAGGTCCCTATTTATAGGGTGAGGGGATGAAGATTTTCCTTCACTGGCTAGACACGTGGCTGATGTTGATTTTCTTGCATATTTAGTCAACCATCCAGATTTGTCCTGATTTAATTTGATTTTTTCCTTTATTAACGAGATATCATATGATCTCGATAAATTAGGAAGTTTTCAACTGTATTTGTCACTATGTACGAGTACCGGGAAACTCGTGTAATTTGACGGGCTTATACCGTGTGTATTAAATACCAATTTTAACTATTTAATTGGATAATTAATTTGATTAAATTCTCAAAAGTAAAATAGCAAAATTTATTTGATATTTAATTATTTGTACACGTGTCGCCATTTAATTGGAGCAATTTTAATTTGCTTACAAATGCCCCTCGTGCTTTGTTCACTGTTGCTTTTCTGACTTGAAGTGAATGAAGCACGAAATTTAATTCTTCATCTGCTTTACTCATGAATTTTTTCTTTTGCTTGTTCACATCTTGCACGCTTCAACTTGACAAGATAATCTTGAGTTATGACTGAACTTAGAAAGATTTCTAAGCTGCCTACGTACCTCTTTAAAGAGGATTAAGTCAAAACGTAGTTCAAAGGAAATTTGATTTGGGGAGTGCATAAATAGTTTATACTCATGTAGGCTTGGAGTGACATACAGTTTAAACTCATGAGTCAATGAGTTTTGATTTGAAGATAGTTTATACTCGTTTCAGAGAGTATTCAATTTGTAAACAGTTTAGGCTCGTGTCGAGGAGCATTGACTTGGGCATTTGATAGACAGTTTATACTCGTATCGGAGAGTAGTCCAAACAATTTATACTTGTGTTGAGGAGCTTTGACTTGAGCATTTGATAGACAGTTTATACTCGTATCGGGGAGTAGTCCAAACAGTTTAGGCTCGTGTCGAGGAGCATTGACTTAGGAATTTGATAGACAGTTTATACTCGTATCAGGGAGTAGTCCAAATAGTTTAAGCGCATGTTGAGGAGCATTAACTTGGGCATTTGATAGACACTTTATACTCATATCAGGGAGTAGTCCAAACAGTTTAAGCTCATGTCGAGGAGCATTAACTTGGGCATTTGATAGACAGTTTATACTCGTATTAGGGAGTAGTCCAAATAGTTTAGGCTCGCGTCGAGGAGCATTAACTTGGGCATTTGATAGACAGTTTATACTCGTATCAGGGAGTAGTCCAAACGGTTTAGGCTCGTGTCGAGGAGCATTAACTTGGCATTTGATAGACAGTTTATACTCGTATCAGGGAGTAGTCCAAACAGTTTAAGCTCATGTTGAGTAGCATTGACTTGGGCATTTGATAGACAGTTTATACTTATATCAGGGAGTAGTCCAAACAGTTTAAGCTCATGTCGAGTACTATTGACTTGGGCATTTAATAGACAATTTATACTCATTTCACGGAGTAGTCCAAACAATTTAAGCTCGTGTCGAGGAGCATTAACTTGGGCATTTAATAGACAGTTTATACTCGTATGAGGGAGTAGTCCAAACAGTTTAGGCTCATGTCGAGGAGCATTAACTTGGGCATTTTCAGATGGTCTCTTCAATCTCTATCTTTCCTTGTTGAGTCAGCTGCATGATCTTTTCCTTGAAGATGAAGCAATCTTCAATTGGATGGCCAACTAATCGATGGTACTTACAGTGCTTCAGATCATCAGTTCGTCCAGCTTCTTCAGGCCGTTTCATCTGTGGCAACTCGATGAGCTCTGCATAGATCAAGCATCAAATATGCCGGAGACATCAGAGTCTAAGAATGTGTATTCCTTCTGTCGCATCTCTTTCAGAGTCAAACCCATTTACCCCCTGTAGCGAGGTAGATCTATTATGTACTCCTTTCTTGAAGGTTTGACATAAGTCTTGTTGTGATGCTTTTGAAGTGGTGGACTTTCGACTCCACCTGCAATAATGCTTAGCTCAATTTCTTGAACTCATGTTGCCAATTCTTCAAAGGTCTTCGGTTGGATTCCTTGAAGAATGTAACGGAGGCTCCACTGCATTCCCTAGATGCACATCTCGATCGAAGAGGTCTCTGACAATCTGTCCTTGCAATTAAGGCTGAGATTCATCCATCGGTTGATATAGTCGATGATGGGCTCATCCTTTCATTGTGGTGTTTTTGTTAGCTAGATCATGCTAACAGTCCTCCTCGTGCTGTAGAAGCGGTTGAGGAACTCATGCTCCATTTGGTTCCAACTGTCAATGGAGTTAGCTTCCAAGTCGGTGTACCAGTCGAAAGCATTGCCTTTGAGGGAGAGGATGAACTGCTTCACCAGATGATCGACATATGTCCTGGCATTGTTGCACGTCTCGACAAAGTGAGCGACGTGTTGCTTCGAATTGCCTTTGCCATCGAATTGTTGGAACTTTGGAGGTTGGTAGTCGACTGGCATCCCCAAGTTGTTGATCTTTCCAGTGTAAGGTTTGACTTAGCTGTGGCTTGACATGGAGTTCTCTTCAAACTTCCCCTTCACTGTCTCCAGAATGAGTTCTTTGAGCTGATCAACTTGTATCCCGCCATCAGCTGATATTGGCAGCTCCCTAGCAGTTGGTTCAGTCTCAGCTGCTTGGTATTTGTTTGAAGTCTCCACTTCATCATGCTCTTCAGCTTGCTTTCCACGAGCATGGTTTGACTCGACGCCGTCCACTTTGCTAATCAGCTTAGCAATCGTAGAGTCTTATTCTTTGACATGACTGGCAAGGCTTTAAACAGCTCTAAGCAGGCCTGACAGCCTCTCTTCAATGGTTGAAGTGTCAGTCATCATCACCGGAGCTGCTCCTGAAGTTGATGAGGAGTTTGACTGGGAGCGTTGAGTTGAGCTTGCTGAATCAACTTCATCTTTCTTTGCAGCACGAGGCGATCTGTTCCCAACTGAAGAGTTGGTCTGTGAAGAGGTTTCTTCAAACTGCAACCTCTTGGATATGCTTCTTGTGACCACGTTGGCTTCTGCTATCTTTGACGAAGCATCTCTGACAAAGATCTTGCGTGCTAAAGACATGTTGAAGATGTTTGATGTATACTTGAAGCTTTGAAATCTTGAAGATGAGAGATGAGAGGTAGAGTGAAGTCCCACCAGGCGTGTCAAATTTTTAACAACAAATTTCATGAAAAACATGAAAATGATTTACAATATTAATTTCTTTTGAATTTAAAGGTCATTTCTTTCTAAGCTTGATTCCTCTGATTCTCCTTCAACTTTGACTTGGCTCTGGTCTTGACTTGACTTTGACTTGGCTTAACTTGAAATACTTGATCTAAGGACGGAGTCGTCTTGTTTTGGATCGAGCGATGTCTTTGAAGATTTTGGTGAAGAATGTCCTTGAATTTGGTGAAGATCTGTCTTCTAATCTTCGAGTTAGATTTGGGCTTAAACACTGGATCGGAGGGGTCTTGGACCTTGATCTCTAATCGGAGTGTGTTTGTGGATGAATGTGATGAAGAACGCTTGAAGGCAGCGAAGAATGGCTTTAAAGATGGCCTTTGAATCTTCAAATCTTCAAGAACTTCTTCGAAGAGAAACACTCGATCGGAGGGATTTAGCCCCTTGCTACTGGATCGAAGGATGTTTCTGCTTGCTATTGACGAAGAACGCTTCGAAGATGGCCTTTGAATCTTCAAATCTTCAAGAACTTCTTCGAAGAGAAACACTCGATCGGAGGGATTTAGCCCCTTGCTCCCAGATCTGAGGATGTTTCTACTTGCTTTTGACGAAGAACGCTTCGAAGATGGCCTTTGAATCTTCGAATCATCGGATCTTCAAGTCCGGTTGCCGAGATTGTAGGATTCCTCTTAGCCCCAAGCTTGCTCGTGCCTTGAATGCTTCTGAATCGCTCTTCAATGTGTCTCTGGATGTGTGGAATGAGTTAATGAAGGCCCCTATTTATAGGGTGAGGGGATTAAGATTTTTCTTCATTGACTTGACACGTGGCGGATTCTGATTGGCTGATGTTGATTTTCTTGCATATTTAGTCAACCATCCATATTTGTCTTGATTTGATTTGATTTTTTTCTTTATTAACGAGATATCATATGATCTCGATAAATTAGGAAGTTTTCAACTGTATTTGTCAGTTTGTACGAGTACCAGGAAACTCGTGTAATTTGACGGGCTTATACCGTGTGTATTAAATACCAATTTTAACTATTTAATTGGAGAATTAATTTAATTAAATTCTCAAAATTAAAATAGCAAAATTTATTTGATATTAATTATTTGCACACGTGTTGCCATTTAATTGGAGCAATTTTAATTTTCTTACAATAATAACATAAAGTGCCAATTTTATAGTCCATTCATCCCATAGCAACTTGCAAGGGGGGAGAAACACACATATTAAGAAAAAAGTGAAATAAAGTTTAAAAAATATATTTTGAGGGATAATTTGGTAAAATATTATGCATAAAGTAAAAGAGTTAGTTGGTTGAGTGTAATGTGAGTCCAAAAAGTAAAAAAGTAATGTTATTTTTGTGTAAATATGTAAATATTGTAAGGGTGAAATTTATGAAAGGATTTTTGTTTTTGGGCCTGCAAATGTTTTTGAGACGTCCAAAAAGGAAAATCTGCAAGTTTCTCTAGGACGGATGATATATATCATATATTATACTCCTTCCATCCCAAAGGTATTTTCACCTCAAGAAATGCACAATTTTAAGAAAAATAGGATAATGTTTAAAGTTATATTATTAAGATAATAAAATTAGTTAGACCGATTGTAAAAGTAATGTCATTTTGTGTAAATATATGTGAATAATGTAAGGATCAAGTTAAATTAATAATTTTCATTTATAAGGTGTGAAAACTATTGTGGAACGAACTTAAAAGAAAAGTGTTCAAATAATTATAGTACAGGGAGAGTAGAATATATGTTCAAATTTGATATGTATGGGACTGGACCTAATTGATAAAAGGGTCCGGATGGAAAGAAATGACCCACATTATTTACACCGTTCTTTTTGTAAATACACTATATTAATGAATATATTACCTATTATTTCACAAAATTAAAATATTTTCAAAATAAATTTCCAAAAATAAACATAAAAGTTGGAAAAAGTTGGTATATTATGTATTCAATTTTATTTGAAAAAAAAATATTCAAGAAATTAAAACAATTTTGATTTTTTTTTATAATGAAATTTAGTAGGCCTTTGTTAATATTATTAGGCCCCGTCACATAATATGACTTGATGGTCCAATTATTCGATATGGATCTACGGTCCAACTACTAAAATTAAAGACTTTTGTAAAGACATAAACCTGACTTGTTTAAATAAACAGATTTTTAAAAATAATTTACACTCTAAACAAAAAATAGAACAAAAGAAATAAAATTTAAATCACAATATTATTATAATAATTTTTAAATTTAATATATAAGGTGAAATGAGTCTAAAATGATTTTAAATAAACTTGAGACTCGGCTCATTTATTATAAAAGTTAAATTGGATCTATATAGAGAGTTATTACACATTACACCTATTATATACCATACATAGACTTCGCAAGGAGAAGTCCAACTCAGTCTAGCCTATTTACATTAATAAATATGGGTTTTATTTAAAAAAATTATTTTTAGGTATACACAAAAATTGTTTATGTCATTTGGATAAAAGTGGAGTCTTTGTATTATGTCATGTGAGTTGTGCAATATGAATATATAGATGAGTTTTATATAAAAATAGTTTGTGATAGATTTATTTATGAAATTATTTTATAGAATTAAATATTTAATTAAAAGTATTAAAAAATACATTAGAAGTATCAAAAGTTTTAGTAAAGAAATTAACAATAATTAAAATATAATACCAATTACCTGATTTTTTTATATATCTGATGAAATTTTTGATAATCTTGATAAAATATTTAATACATTAAAATAGTTTTATGATAAGTTTATCATGAATATTTTTTACTTTTTTTTTCAAATATTACTGAGGCTGAGTATATGGCGGCAGACAGTTGTTGTTCCCAAATTCTTTGGTTGAAGCAACAACTGAGAGACTATCAAATAGAGGCCACTGAAGTCCCAATTTATTGTGACAACAATAGTGCCATTGTCATATCTCAAAACCCAGTCTTACACACGAGGTGTAAGCATGTGGATATCAGGCATCACTTTATAAGAGATCATGTTGAGAAGAAGGATATAAGGATGGAAATGGTCCCTACTGACAAGCAGAGATCTGACATCCTGACTAAGGCTTTGCCTGAAACCAGGTTTGTTGAATTGTCAGTGGAGTTAGGACTTCTTGACCCAGGCTTAGGAGATTCAGTATGAATCTCAGTTCAGGATTGAACAAAGTGGTCAGGAGGAATGACTAACTAAGGATCAGAATGAAGGGTTGTAGAGAGAGGATGAATGGTTGAAGGGGGAACATTCAGTAAGAAAGGATGGTCAGTATAGACTGACTAAAGTTCAGGACACAGAGGTCAGGGCTTGTCACCCTGATAGGTCAAAAGTGGTATCAGTCAGATATCAAAATCTGACTGACTGGTATGTTTCCTGAATTATTTTTAGTCATCATATCTTGCTTGCATCATCTTTGATACTGTTTGCCATATTGTCAAATCAAATCTTTTTGTCACTCAATCTCAACCGTTCATTTATTATTCAGTTATTATTTAATGCAATTATTTGAATTAAATACGGACATGCTCTGACGCGCATTTAATGCAAAGTAGGCGGGAACGGTTTCCGATAAAGTTTTTGAATCATTAACTTTGAAAACCGAAAAGGCTCAATCCGCATCCATGCATTTTTATCGCTTTAATCTAAACCGTTGAATTTCATAAGTCACATTTTCTGAGCCGTCCGATTAAAACTGGATTTTAGTATAAATAGGGGAATTGTTTGTCTTTGCGACTTTTACACACTCAAATATTTTCTTTGCTATATTTCTCTCTGCAAATTATTTCCTTCATATCTTCATATCTTCTTAATGGCTTCACCCTCAGTCGATTCGTTCTTTGGAAATCTTTTCCATCTAAGGAACGAAATTCACTGGGAACCCTTTGGTGACTTCTCTTCTAACCACCCAGATATAATGCCCGTGAAGGAATTGTTTGAGAATTCTGGGTTGCTTCGTTTCATCACTGCGAAGCCGAAGAGACTCCACCCTCGACCTGTTGCTGCATTCAACTTGAAGATGGCGCAGAACAAGGACACTCAAGACTGGGAAACTTGCATTCCTTTGACCTCTTGTGTGAAAAGGAAGGATGGTGAAGATGAGATGACGAGGAAGTGGGTCACCATCAACATCAGGCAGAAGATTAAGGAGTTGTTTAATCTTCCTCATTCTGGACGGAGCCCTGTAGATTATGGAGTTGGTGATGAGAAGGACTTTCTACAGTCTCTCTGTGATGAGGATGTTCCTCTGAAGGCAGGATTGAATAAGTCTGTGCTGAGGACATCCAATCGTCACTTCTTTGACCTGACTAGTCAGGGAGTGATGGGGATCGCCGAAGGATTGGAGCAGATCTCCAGGCCAACGCTATATGTGATGATGGCCATCAAAGATGCTGCTTTGCACGCTTTCAACTGGGAGGATTATTTTCTTCAATTACTAGTGGCTGAGACCAGTAAAATCAAGTACTCGCCTGAGGGTCAGGCGACGTTTGAGGCAAAGATGTATTTTGGCACGAAGATCTCCCTGATCTTGGAGACTTTGGCCATCGGAGATGTTGATCAGGCTCAATCTCTCGAGATTCCAGCGAAAATGGATCTCTTCCGAACCTTTCCGGTGATGTTGGTACGAAGAAGAAGTCAAGAACCCTGAAGAAGAAGGCTCAGGCGAGCACGACTGGAGGTGTCAAGGCTCAGGCAAGCAAATCTTCAGGGGTTCTAATTAAGAAACCAGAGGAGGACAAGTCCAGCAAGCTCTCCGGACCCAAGCAACAGACTCTGAAATTCATATATCCAGGCTCAGAGGAGCAAGAGAAGAAGCTTGTGGAAGAGGAAGCTGCTAAAAAGGAGACTCAGTCAGTGGAGGCTCTGCAAGCAACCCCGGAGGGGGAACCTGCTCAGACTGCTCTTGAGGTTGCCCCCATTTCTGCCATTCCGGAGGTTGCACCCTCAGATCAGATGCCACTTGTCCTTGAGCAAGACTTGGCTGACGATCAGATCCTCAGCATAGTTTCAGAATATCAGGGTGTGGAGGCCCAATCTGATGAGGGTCAGGGGGAACCTATTGCTGCTGACAATAGCAAAAGCAGCAAAGGTAATGAAGGTAGGCAGGAGGCTGAACCTGTGCAAGCGGAGGCACCATGGCCATTCCCCGTGCCTGATGAGACACTTCTTCCTGACTTCGAGGTTGTGGCTAGGGGAAGGGCAGCTGATGTGGTTGATAAAAGATTCCCTGATCTCTCCCCAGCTCCGAAGGAGGCAGTGGTGCAGCTCCGCACATATGCCATGCTCCAGAGTGCCACTTGGCCTGAACTTGGTCAGCTGGGCGAGGTGAAAGGATGGGAAAAGTTGGCTGATGATGAAGCAGCCTTGTTTGATCACTTTGAAGTAAACTCTCTAAATCACCTAATTAAGATTACCGACTTTATGACGATTGATATTATTTGTTGTGAATAGATCCGCAAATTAAATTAGACAATTTACTATTTTTTGAGACCATGAATGGAACAAAAATGGGTCACTTTCAGGAAAATGTCTATTTTTTATTTTTAAGTATTTATTTTGGTGAAATTTTTTGTGGGACATTCACTACTTTAAAAGAATAATTTCAAAACTTCCCTATAGTTCTCCCCACAAGTTGAATTTCTCAATTCTCATTAATAAGACGATTGGTATGAATTTAAAATGAAATTGGTAATAAATATTGTTAAGAAGTTAATCATTATAAAATTAGTGATTATAATTTTATTTATCCTATTTATATGGTTTCATTCATGTCATGTGTAATAAATAATATCAAACACTATTAATGAAAATAAATTCTCTTTCTTCATCCTTATTATCCCGAATCAAGCGGCCTCTAAGTATTTCAAAAAAAAAATCGATTTTGTACCCAACGACATAGGAATGAACTACGTAATATATAGGGATTAAAAAATCAGATGGATTAGGTTACCTGACCAATGAGCTCCTTACTTGAATGAGTGAACCAGGTTCGATTCCATCTGAGAATGATATTGAGGGGGAAATAAGGTGGATTGGATATAATTCTTGGAGCATTTAGAAATTTAGTAAACTAAATTCTAACTATTAACAACTAACATTTATCGATAATATATATATATATATATATATATATATTAAAGAAAATGTACATTTATAGGTCCCACATGTTTATATTTTTACCTTTTATTTTATAATGTATCCAATTTTTGCAAGTTTATGAGAGAACTACAAAAACTAGAAATCAATTTCGCATATATATATATGTTTAATGTTGTGGGTGTATATATCCACCATACATGTATAATTATACGTATAAATTTTCATGTATGTATGTCAATGGTATTTCTGAAACGACGATTCTATGTATAAAATGCGAGTACACTCAACATGGAATATCAAAGCGACAACATAATGATTGTTAAAAAAAAAAAAAAGGCTGACATAACATGATGTGCAAGGTTTAGTTTTTCACTTCACAAATTCTCTCTATTATTTGATATAAATTCCAAATGATGTTTATATTTATTATTGAAATAATCAAGATGGGTACGTGTTTCACATTACACATATGCGTATAACGTGTTTATAAATAAAGGGTTAATGCAATAAAAAGTTGTGATTTTTTCACCTTTTTAATTACTATATATATATTAAAAATTTGTAATTAGATGTACAATTGTACACAGAGCTGGATGTAGAAATTAGAAATTGGGCTGGCTAAAAAGTAAAAATATTCCTTATATCAAAATTTAAAATTCTTATTTTTTTTATACTAATTGCATCTTGCAACTTACATATGAACAAAATATGCAGACTAATATAATTAAGACATGCAAATTAATATAATTGAAATAAAATGAGGGTACATATTTAAGATCCCTAAAGCAAGGGCATATGAAACTTACTGTAAAATTTATATCTAACGCAAAAATAATAATGATCAGTTAATTAAGTGAATAATGAGACTTAAAAACATATATTCATCCATAATTAAGTAAATATTTGATTTTTTTTAAAATCTGCCTCAATAGATTGGTGTTTCATTTAAAATAAATTACTTCTCGATTAATAGATATATAGTGAGTTAAAAATAAATCATACTCCCTCCATCCCAAGGGAATTTGCATGCTTGAATTTTCACAAATTTTTTTTAAAATGTGTTTTTTAAATAAAGTAGTGACATATTGATAAATACTACCTCTGTCGTCTCAATTCTTTCTTCTTACTTTTATTACATGCTCTTCACAAAAAGTAGTAAAAGAGGAAGAAAGGCCTGGGAAGGAGGGAGTATGTGTATAATTATATATGTGAGTGTGCACGTAAATTGATATTTTCTTTTTTAGTAGTGTCCAAATTTATGTAGGACATCAAAATAAGAAAAATGTGCAAATTCATGTGGGACAGAGAGAATACGAGTTAATATATGCTTAGATTTAGAAAAAGTGGGCAAAGCATAGAAAAGTCATGTCTATGGACAATTTTTCTCTAAGAAAAAGATAAATATCCGTAAAAAAGAAATATATATATATATATATATATATT
This sequence comes from Prunella vulgaris, assembly GCA_026898435.1. Lineage (NCBI taxonomy): Eukaryota > Viridiplantae > Streptophyta > Magnoliopsida > Lamiales > Lamiaceae > Prunella > Prunella vulgaris. Next base: position 1,612,660 of record JAPKLY010000044.1, read on the forward strand.
AATACATTCGAAATAGAGTAGAATAAAAAAATGATTAATTTTTGTTTTATTTATATTTCTAAAAAAAAGGTGAAATATTTATGCAGTTTAAATCACTGAAAACATTTCAATATCTCAAAACAACTGAGAATGTGATACCTATTATTTATTAACAACAATAATCCATTATTTAGGGCTGATTTAATATTAAAAAATAAATTCTACACATATGTATATAAAATAAGTTGGGACTTATTGTGAGCTTGAGCCCGTATAGCCCCAAAATAGATTCGCCCTTGGATGCAAACATTTTTAAAATTTTATAATTATATTATATAATCTATTTTTGACAACTTAAGATCATTTCAACCAACTTGTTAGAAAATAATTACATAATAAAATTATGATTATTTAAAAAATCGTGCATCAATTTGTAAATTAAAAAAAAAATATTATAATATAAAAGAAAGTGAAAAATTGTAGTAATTCATTTTGCAATTCTTCATAAAATTGAGAGAACCTTATGATTAAAGCGAAATTAGAGATGTTAAATGTACTGATCTAACCATTAGAATCAGTTTAAAAATATAATATTTAAACCGTGCATCACACGGGAGATATACTAATATTAAAAAATAGCTAAACGGTCTGAGTTTAAAGATAACTGTAATTTTCAGGCCTAAACGAACTAACCCGCTAATCTGTGACCAATTAATGTTAAATAAGGATGCAAATTATAATTATAACAGTACTAAAATGCATGATTTTACACTCTCATATTGCTCTATTTCTTGATTTGTAACACTCCTTATGTAAAGCATAAGTAAAAAAAAGAAATTTCCAATTTTAATCGGGCAAAATAAGGATGCAAATTGTAATTTTGTACACTCCCCGATGCGTATTGTACTGTGTAAACGGTGTTAATTATAATAGTACTAAAATGCGTGTTGTACCATTTTAAACGGTGTTTTTTACTGAATAAAATTTATTATTTTTATTTAACAATATTAATTACTTCACTTGTTTTCACCAAACAAGTTTAAGACGTTTTTATTGTTTTGATGCTTAAATAGGTGGAATATATCGTGGTTTCGTGAATTGAACATACAACATTCAAAGTAATATTACATCTGTCCCAACTCTTCCTTCCCATTTTTATTATATTCTTGTCACAAAAAATAATAAAAGTGGAAGAAAAATAAAGGATGGAGAGAGTAAATAATAAAGAATAACAATGAAGAAAAACACACTCTGCTCACAGCTCTCCAATAGTTATGGCATTCATTTCTTATTTTTCACTTGTGTTTAATGCTTATAAATGAGGGGTATTTATAGTTCTCAATTTTGTCTTGGTCATGCTGCTTTATTAAATGCAGCTAAGTTTATATTCTCTAGGCTATAACCTACATTCTGTTGTGTCAAGTCTTACTGGTCAATCGACTCTTGCCACCTGACACTCTATAGGCTCTAATCTTACTCAATCCCAATTATAAGTTGCATTTTCTCTGGCATTTTCAACTTGCTCCACAAATTCACTCCACTTCGAAATGATATTCTACAACTACCCTTGTACTTTCTGCCGGTCACCTTGGATAACAACTCGACATCCGAGGCGATTATCCTGGTTGCCCTTCAGGCTTGTCAACTAGTCAAAATTTCACTTGGATTTTGGTCGCTGATTGGCCTGGTCGCGACCTCATAAAGTCATAGCCACTGCCCGTCAATGGTCCAACCGAAACGGGCACAATATACTCTATTCGTCCAATAAAAATGTGCACCTTTCTTTGCACGTGGTTAATGCAATATGTCGGAGGATATTTTGGTATATTGTGAGGTCTGTTTATGAATAAAGTGAATATTTTTGGAACGTACATCATAATCCCCAAGATATTCACTTTATTCATAAATGAACCTCACAATACCCCAAAATATCCTCCGACATATTGCATTAAATCACGTACAAAGAAAGATGCATATATGTGGTGGATAGAGGGAATAATATTTATTATTTAAATTAAATAATATTAATTGTATAGTACTTATAGGGATTATATTTTTGTAAGCCCAATAAGTTGTCATACTTGTGAATTTGGTCCATACGTTTCACTCTTTTTTAAATTGGTCCTACCTTTTAAAAATATTTTTTATTTTTAGTTCTTTTACCTGCTGCAGCAGGTTATTTGCCACGTGGAAATTTTATTTTATTTTGTATTTATTTTTTGGAAGTCAACTATATTATTTTATATTTTTAATTTTTAACGGGTCGGGCTAATTATATTCGGGTTGGGCTTATGAAATCGGGTCGGGCTTATGAGTAGGTTCAAAACACAATAAAAAAACACCCTAACAAATCTAATTTCATCCCACGAAAAAATGGACATTTTTTGGAACGATTTCCTCTTGCTGCAACCGATCTAATTTCCTATCATCTCGTCGGCAGGCTTAGGGTTCATGGGATGAAATTAGATTTGTTAGAGCTTCAGCAGTCAAATTAATTTTGCGCTACAATAAAATCTTACACTATTTTATTTTATATGTGCGCTACAAATAGCGTAGCAAATTGCTGCACTACTTTGTTTTTTTTTTAATTGTAATTTTAATATAAATTAATATTATTTCATTAGGACAAGAATCAATAAGATATTTGGCACTTTATGTAATACGGTTTACTCAATATTTAAAATGTAATTATTTGTGTATCTCATTTAATTAAAAATAAATAAGAATTATATTTATAATTATAATTTACATTTTATTGTAATATTATTGATGAATTTTTAAATTTTAATTTTATGAATATTATTTTTTTCATTTTTTTATTTTTAGAATTTTATCAAATTTAAATAAATGAAGTAAGTTAATATATCCCTGATCAATATTTAAAAAATTAATTAATGATAATTATAGAATAATAATAAAAGTAAATTTATTAAAATATGAAGAATTTAAAGAAATATTTTGTTTTAGTGTAAAAGTAGTGCAAACTGTTGGAGATTTGGTGCTGATTCTATAATAGAGTAGTGTTGAACTGATTCTAGAGTACAACTAACTGCTGGAGTTGGCCTTAGGGTGTTTTTTTTCATTGTGTTCTGAACCTACTCATAAGCCCGACCCGATTTCATAAGCCCAACCCAAATATAATTAGCCCGACCCGTTAAAAATTAAAAATATAAAATAATACAATTGGCTTCCAAAAAATAAATACAAAATAAAATTAAAATTCCAGTTGACAAATAACCTGTTGTAACTGGTAAAAGAACTAAAAACAAATTTTTTTTAAAAGGTAGGACCAATTTAAAAAAAAGTGAAACGTATGGACCAAATTCAAAAGTATGACAATTTATTGGACTTACAAAAATATAATCACGTACTTATATGATGTAACTTGTATATACAAATATATTTAATTTTTTAAATAATTTTATTCCAAAAATCCCAAATGGGCACTCTCTATCAGTACTAATCATTCCAATTCATTACATTGGGATATTTTCCCACACTTTCCCATTTCACAAACCATTAAATTGCGACATTCCACATGGCATGAATGATATAAAATAAATGCAAAACAACATTAAATTGGTCCAACATATGTACCCATTTCATTTTTCATATCATCCCTAACAATTGTTTTAAATCGACAATTTCTTGATTAAATTAAAATCCATTAACTCTAATTTTATATAAAAAAATAAAAACTCATTTCAATTTGATAAATCTCAATGCTAAACAAAAAGATTAAGACAATTGGTCTCCACTCGTTTTCTCTAACCTCTACGCTACGTACACGCGATGATAAACAAAGCATTATAAGAAACAATTAATCAACAGCTTGAATAGCAAACTTATTGTCAATTACAATCTAAAGTTTGTGTTGATAGAATATTGTCAGAATGGTCCTTTTCAAGAGGCCTTACTGTATAATAAAGATTATATCTATTTGAGAATCAAATATAAAAAATGAATTTTGCATGCATATTTCTATAAATTTGAATTTTAAAATGAGATAAAATTTATCCATGGTGTTAGAGTTTTAGGCTCATGTTTATGTCATAAAGCAACTTCACTCGTATTAAATTAGTCCACTCACTTAGTCTCCTGCCCATATTGTATCTATTAGAGAATCAAATATAAAAAAAAAAATGAATTTTGCATGTATTCTTTTGTAATATGAATTTTTAAATGACATAAAATTTATCCATGGTGTCGGAGTTTTAAGTTTATGTCTGTGTTCTGAAATTTAAATTTTGTATAAGCAACTTCACTCATATTAAATTTGTCCACTCACTTATTCTCTTGCCCAGAGTATAGAGTCGAGAAATCAGCTCACGAGTGACATTCCTTCTAATTCAAGATCGAATAAAGGATTTTGAACAATATAATACTAACCTCTCAAGAAACCTAACAAATCAAAGGTGCCCTACTTAGAATGGGGGTGTCTTGCAATTATTGAGATGGAGTTGTGCTATAATAGCTGGCCTTGTGGGACCCCATAAGGGAGAAAAACATTGAGTTGGCAAATTTAATTTGCATTTAATGAAATTTGGCTCATCTAAAACCCAATTGCAATGTAAATCCAAACACACACTTCCCACCCTCTTAGTGTGTGTCTTTGTTTGTGGCTTTCTTTCTATCAATCATTTCAGGTAGATTTAAAGTTGTGTGGCACCTATTGGAATCCCACTAAACATGATATCCCACCACCTCTTTTGTGTGTGGACTTGGATTATATGTCTAATTAGAGATAAATGGTTTTGGTATTATTCCCTCCAATTGTCCCCATGCATTCACTATTTCATTTGGTGTAAAATGTCATACTTATTGAGCTTGATTTGATGATTAATTATACCCTAAAGCCTCATTTGGTTCGTTAGATAAGCTAAGATAAATTAAATTATCTTATCTAATTTAATGTTTGGTTTAATGGACAAAAGCTCAAGATTAATAAAAAGTCAAAAACTAAAATTTAATTATCTTATAAATGGAAGATAAGGAATAGGTATGATGATAGTTCATTGTGTTTATCTTTACTAAAATACTCTTCATATATGAAAATGAGAATCATAATTCACTTTATTACAATCCAAACATTCAAAATGCAATTATCTTACATTACGTATTATCTTAATCCATCAATCTAAATATATTATTTAACCGATAAATAACAATCTGTAGATTATAATCTTGTCTAATCTATCTTGTCCATTAAACCAAAGGAGCCTAATAAATGTCTTTGGATCCATTGTAATTTTAATCATGTACGACTTCTATCTTATAATAAAAAAAGACTAGCATTTGATTGATGTTGCCGCAACTTTTGATTTTTTTTTTAAAAAAAAATCAAGATTTGATATAAAAATATGATTAAATTGATGCCAATGCTTATAAAAAAGTGTGTATCGAATAGTAGTAACATCAAAGATTGAACTTTTTTACTATAATCTCGAAAAAGTCGTAATTAAAATAATGCACGACTGGAAAATCTGGAATTATTATTATAGAATTAAGCCTTGATTTAACAAGGAGCACTAACTCTTATCAAGCCATATGAGTGGGAGCAATTGGATTCCATTTGAGGACATGTTGCGCTTGTTTTCAGTTTTGGGGGTGTTGGATAATGTTTATCAGTTGCCTTATCCTTGCATAGCTTTGGAAGGTATATATCAAATCGGAGTCATTAAAATAAAATGAAGTTAATATATAGGAGACACAAATGTCTTAGTTATGTATGCATCAGGTGTACCGTGCAACTCAAGTGTATTTTTAAAAATTTATATTATTTATTATTGAAAAGTTACACGTGTTGTTATTTAAAAGTAAAATTTTAAAAATACACTTTTCGATAATAACATGTGTGGCTTTTCAATAGTATTTTGTGTAATTTTTTAAAAATGTACTTGAGTTACATGGTACACTTGATGCACAAGGGAGTTGCTCGATATATATATATATATATATATATATATATATATATATACATCTCTTGTTGGGTCACTCGCTTTCACACATACATTCACTCGTTTGAGCTTAAATTTACCTTAAAATTGTTATCGGTAAAGTAGGCAAGTCACACGCTAAGTCTAGAGTTGCACACACTCAATATTTCGATTCACTCTCGTTGCTCTAATTGAAAAGTTAAGAAGACGGAAGTATATATATGAGACCTCCAATTAAACCTAGGGCAAATATTATGGGTGGATCTAAGTATAACGAGCTGAATGACCAAAATACACAAGGCCTCAAGCCCAACAATCTCCATTTTCATTGTCATCCTACAACACCAACAAAACAAATTTTGTAGGAATTTTCTTGCCACACATACACATGTATACGCACAAAGGCATACAAAATTTGCACAAACACAAAGTTAGTTTAGGTGATCACACAGAAGACACAAAGCCACACAAAGTCATACAATTGACACAAAACAATAAAATATGAAATCACAAAGACTCTAGTAACAGAGACTCCAGTCACAAAGACCCTAGACACAAAGACTTTAAACACAAATTCTAGTCACAGAGACTCTAGCCACAAAGTTCTCGCTCCATTTCAAACGAAAAATCAAGACACATAATCCTTAAAAAAGAAATCATAAGGACTCAAGCACTACAAATGTCATTTCTCCACATCAATCAGAACAACTACGACACAAAGTTAAAATAAAATTACAAAAATTGAACCACAGAGATAAACACAAATACTACAAAGTTCAAAAATTCAAATCTTTCACACATGAAAGTTAAAGAATCCAAATATTATACACCATTTTTAAAAATAAATTAATTTTTAAAGATTAATTAGAACCCACGTAGATTTAGCTTGTAACATGACACGAACCTTGAAAAATAATATGTCAAATCGACATCAATCTAGTTACATGCATGGTTATCTATATATATACAATCTACTATATGGGGATGGCAATTTGGCCTCCCGATTTGCTCCGACCTTATGCACTAATATAGATTTACACTTAGAGAGTTCTTATTATTCTAATAAGAGCTCTATACGAGACAACTATCTAAGTCCAAAGTCACTTAGAGAGCTGTTATTAACAGCTCTCTAAATGGGAGGTTTACTTAGATAGCTGTTAATAAGAACTCTCTAAGTCCAAAGCCACTTAATTAAAGAGCTGTTATTAACAGCTCTCTAAGTGAGAGGTTTACTTAAATAGTTTTCTCTTAGAGAGCTCTTATTAGAGCTCTCTAAGTGTAAATGTGTATTAGTGATGTGCGCATGCCTTGCTCCGTAATGTGCAATTGAGTGAGCGTACAATCCATTTTAATTCGTTTATATTATTAAAAATTAAATATAAATAATATTTATAAAAAAATATATTATTTATTAGTATATTTAAGAACAAATCAATGTACTAAATATATTGTCGATCTATATTAATTAAAAAAACATAATATAAAATATAATATGATGTTTTAACTATAAATATCAATTGATATCAATATATTAATTAATTTCTTAGTTTTATTTTAAATAAGTAAGAATATATTATATATTATTATTATAACAATAAAAATTTAATTTAAAATTAATCAACTCGCTCCAGTTATCCGTAATGAATTGATCTGATCTGATCCGTGAATAGAGTGAAGCGAATTTGAATCTTCTAATAGCCACCCCAACCTACCTCATTAATCATTATCATCATCTCAGCTTCAATTTCACTAACAGGCCTAACAATAACATCTCATTAAGAAATTTGGACATGCAAAATAAAATATTTATTTATTTAATTTCTTACTTGTGATTTTAAAACTCAATTATATACTGGTTCTGGGCGTTATTTTTAACAATTTAATTATTCTAGTTTTCTTAAAAAAAATTAGTTTGAATTAAAAAAATTTACACACTTAGTAAAATTATATCATTTGAAATTTATAAAATTTTAAATTTTTTTTTTTTAAATTTATTAAATTTTAAATAAATCTTCTTAAGTGTAATCAAAATATTTTTTCACATGCTTAATCTTGTATGCACCAAATGCACCGTGCAACTCTAGTTCTTTTTAAAAAAAATTACACAAAATTCTAGTGAAAAGTTATACATGTTATTACTAAAAAATGTATCTTTAATGATATAACTTTTCAATAATAATTTGTGTAACTTTTCAGTAAAAAATAGTACTACCCCCGTCCCACAAAAGTTTGCATACTTTCCTTTTTAGTTTGCCCCACAAAAGTTTGCATACTCCCAAAATGAAAATATTCCTTTAAATCTCCACCTTTAAAATCTTTACCTCACAATCTCCACCATACACATTCTACTCATTATACTTTTTCTTAAAACACGTGTCCAGGAAAGTATTACAAACTTTCCTGGGACGGAGGTAGTATAACTTTTCAAAAATACATTTGAGTTTGCATGGTATACCTTATAAACAAGAGAGTTATTCTTTTTTACAAGCTATTTGATGCGATTATTAGAAAAAAGTTGAAGCGTGATTCACATTATAAGGATTCAACTTTTGAAAAACGTGCACTATAAAAGAACATATTTACACGATGTTTTGAAAGTTGCGGCCATCCTTTTGCATGCTTAAAATTGTTGACTTTGAAGATTCACAATCTCCATATTAATGCCATGTTATTCATTTCAAGATTAATGTATTACTCTCTTGTCTAAAAAAAATGTTCATTTTATAAATAATTATATTTATTTATCATCAATATTAATATAAAGTAACTGATTCTTTTTTATTTATCTCATTGTCATTAAAAAGTAAATTAATGTGCTCTTTTTTACTTATCATAATACCGCTGATGATTTTTTAATTATTCCATATAATATTATTAAAAAACTGATGTCCACATTAAAATTTGTGTTAAAATCAAATGAAAAGTCAAGTAGAACAAAGGGAGTACAAGATTTTCCACGAGCAAATCTCATGATTTAAATTAATTCTTTGTTCCAAAATTATTCTCATAATTTTTATTTTTATTTTAACTTTTTAACATTAGTTTTACATCCCATAACAAAAGTCCATAAAGTATTTTTTAATTCAATTCTCTCGTACTAAATATTATTTTTTTAATATGCATGCCACTTCATCTATAAAAAAATTATTATAGGAAGGAAGTAGTATAAGATCTTCTTTTATTATTGAATTTAACCCGTCAGTTATTATTGGTTTCGGTTTCCTAATCACTAGACCGATTCTAACTTTTTGATTTGGCCAGTTTTGTTAAAAAGTTCGATATATAAATTGATATTACATTTTTTTTACAAGTTTAAAATCTTAGATGAGGTAAAATTATTTTATGATTATTCATTTATTTATAAATTTGAACTTTAAGATAAGATAAAATAATTTCATGATTACAGACTTTAGGCTCGATTGCTCAATATTTTAAGTTCAATTCTTATTGATAATAACTTCACTCATAAAATTTTCAGTCATTCTCCATTTCTAAGTGAAAAAATGGAAAAATTCAATTCATGAATGATGAAAAGTGTTAAAAAAATTAAATAAACAAATTAGTTTTGTACTTTTTTATTAAATTCGAACTTTAAATGAGACGAAATTCTTTCAGAATTCCAACATGACAAATCATTACAACTGTCCATATCAGATTGTAATCATATTTGATCATTCAAAATTATTAAAAGGAATAATCAAATAACCGATAGTTTCGGTTTAAAAGTATATGAAACCGAGATGAATTCGTCATATTCCCGATTTCTAATGCCTTAGCGATTCAAGTTGAACAAAAAATCGATAGTTCTTAAAAAAAAAGGTTAATTCTATAAAAATACACCAATTTTTACTCAACTTTTAATTTAATCATAGACTTTACGATTATAATTAAAAACACAATATTTTAAGAAATATCAACCCAATACATATTTTATTTATCTCAGACCGATAACTGATGATGTATCTCGCCGGAGTGATTTAAAAATTTGTCATGCTGACTTGCATGCATAAATTTATAAATTTAAACCTCCAGTATTGTGATTTTTCAGAATTTGGTAAGATTTTGGGCAATTTTTCTAGGGTATTTGGGTGTTTTTTTCAAGTGTTTTGTGAATCTGATAATATTGAAAGCTACAAACATTTAAAAATGTTTTTCCCTTCTACAACCAGAAAATATTTTTAAATAAAAAGTATAGTTATTTTATATATATGCATATGATATATAATGTGGAAATTAAAAAATTAAAAAGATAATTAAATATTTATTGTGGTAAACTTTCACGCGTTATGATGAGACACGTCATCGGTTGTCGACCGAAAATTAAAAAATGTGTATTGGATTGAAATTTCTTTAAAAAATTGAATTTTTTTAATAATAATTTTGAAGTACAAAATTAAATTAAAAGTTAAAGAAATGGTGCATTTTTATAGAATTAACCCCAAAAATAACAATTGAAAATCGTTTGAACAAATATAATCGATATTATATGAGTGTGTTTTCTATGAATCTAAGTTCACATAAACTCTGCTTAAAAAAATTCACAAAAACTTTCATCCGTGTTAATACATCCTCGTTCAAATATACTATATACTCTTACAATATATATATATATATATATATATATATATATATATATATAATCCATATATAGCTTTATCTTAATATAATACTTTTTAAAATATAAACTTTTAATTACTGCTAGTAAATGACAACCAAGAAGTATTTGCATTTTCAACAATTAAGTTAATCAGCCTCTCTTCTTTTTCTTTTTTGGGTCATTAACATATAGGTTATATAGTATACAAGTTATTACATATAGGTCCTGCTAATAAACCAAATCTCAATTTGGTTCAAAAGGAACCAATCTACCCCTGCCCCCCTGCGTACCTACACCTAGCTACTTAGACACCATACCATCCGCCTCCTTCTCTGGCTTGAAGAAAAGGTGATGGACACATGTCTTGTCACACAGAGACCTACTCTCTGTCAATTCAAAATTACATTTGGTATTGAATTGCCCCCAATTTGCCCAAAACAATTAGGTTTAGAACAGAGAGGCGATTTTGAAGGCGATTTTGAAGAAGACGCACCCAGTGAAGTGAAGGCAATTTTAAGCTTGTTCAAGTCGGGTTGAGTGATAAATTATGTTTTTCAGTTATCTTTGTTGTTTATTTGTTTAATCTTGGTTGATGATTTCTAATTTTTTTTTCTTAGGTTTAGGTGGAAATGAGTAGGGATGGAATGTCTTCGTCAAAAAAGAAGTACGATTCAGAGCGAAAGAGTAGAAACGAAGCAAGAGGTATTCCTGGTGGCACTATATTTTATGATATTCTCTGTGTTGAGATTTTTTATTTGAATATTTTCTAAGGAAGAGGTAGAATAAAAACAAGATTTTTTCTTATTGCACTAATTTTTATAGTGTTTTCTGTGTTAGGAGAATTATTTGAATTTTTTGTTAGGAAGAACAAAGTATATCTTGAATATTTTTTATGTTTATAGTGTTTTCTGTGTTAGGAGAATTATTAGGAATTTTTTTTATAGTTCATAGTTAGTAACTTGAATATTCTTGATGTTCATCAGTATGGTATAGCTCATAGTAGTTCATCAGTATGGTATAGCTCATAGTTAGTAACTTGAATATTCTTGATGTTTCATCATTAGCTGAGGTAATTCTTTGCTATTTTTGCTTCATGGAAAGTTTGACAGAAGCTGTTCATGCTTGTATTTGTTGAGTGCATGTCAAGATTGTGTCCCCACCCCATCCTACAATATTATTTTTAGGGAAAAATGCTTTTCTTTGTCCAATAACTTTTGGTTTTGGTTTTGGTTTTCCCCCATTTTAGGCTCTACCAGTTCAAGAAATCGTGAACATCGTAAACATGGCAATGACAAAGGTTGTGAGTTTCTACCTTGTACCTAATTTGATCCTTACTCTTTCAAATGCATATGTCATTGTGTTCTAATCGTTGGTTACATTACTATGATGCAACTGATTAAGATAAAAGACATACAAGCTACGATCCCGGAGACGATTCAGGTGTATTTTTAATAATATTTTCTCTTGCTTCTTTAATACCTCACTGCAAAAAAAAAATGTTAATAGAAATCAAATACATGCAATGAAGGTTTGGAAGGACGTAGGAGACAATATTCAGGTGTCAAACGTACTACTTTGCACGAGTCTGCGTCCAAAAGAAAAGGTTCATCTCTTGTCAATTTTTCTTCCTAAAAAATATGTTTATACTAGTACACAAATGTGTCTACGCTGGTTAAAAATCCTTATATATCTTTTCCATGTTAATAGATCACTTCAAGGTTGATGTCAAGGGAAAAAGAAAGGTATTGTCTGACTTAGACAACAACAGTGAATATCGAGGTGTTAGCCCTGGAGTTTTAAAGAGGCAGAAGACTCGTGGTAGACATAATCATGAAAGAACATGGAAGACGACGATGGAAGATTTGAGTGCATCGTCTATGGGACAAAAGATTATTGTGCCTAACAACTGCTTTGGTAAGAAATTATGCTAACTAAATTTGATAGTTTAAAACAATCCTAGAAGTATATGGTCATTGTTTGCTTAGCATTGTGTTTGTTATTTTATCTTTTTTAGGTGATATTGAAGTCAAAAAACATGAGACGTACTATAGGTCCAATTTGCGTACAACAATTAAAGAGATTAACACTGTTAGGTTTGATGATAAACACTTTGATGCTCTGAAGATGTTGCCATTTTGGTTTTTGTTCAAGACTGTTTATATAAGGAGGCATGATAAGTTGATGAAAAGATGCCACAAATATGAGGACGATATAAGAAAAATAGTTAGGACGTTTGACAAAGATACTGGTAATTTTGTCATAGGGGGGATTACTTATGTCTGACTGGGATGGATGCAAAGATAATATTTGGTATTAGTTGTGGTTCTAAACCACTTACTATGAGAGCAGAGGGTTATCGAATACCTGCATGGGTTAGGCGTTGTTTTAGTGATCAAATAGGTAATAAGAAAGTCCAGTTTGTACTTTATAAGCAACATATTCTACAAAAAATCAAGAGGAATGTGCAGAGTGATGATGAGGACAGCGTTCAGGATACTGCAAGACTGGTTCATTGCTATTTTATGGCTGCATTTCTCTCACCTAACCAGAATGGTGCAATTTCTTGTTCTATTACTGATTACTTGGAAGATTTTCAAGAGATTTGCAGTTATGACTGGGCAGCTTTCATTGTTGATATGTTAAAGTCACAACTTGCATCAAGCTTGACAATGAAAGCTGACGGTTGTGCGATATTGCTACCGGTATGGGTTTCATTTTTTTTGGTGTGTATCTATTAATCAATTTATTTTGTGTGTATTACAATGACAGCGTATGTTAAAACCATTATGTAGTTTTGGCTTTGTGAGCGTGCTAAGCTTATTGATCCAATTGATGATTTATTCCCATGTTTCCTCAAATGGGACATGAAAGTGTTTCATGCGGCAATGACTGGTGCAAGCTTGACGGCCATGGGAGACGTACGTGATTAGTTTGATACCTTGTTTATTAAATTTTTTATTCACAAATAGATGTCCTAAAAGTTATCATCCTTTTTGTCCAGATATGCAGAAAGGGCTTGAGGATGAGATCATGGGAGGATGAAAAATTTAATTCAATCAAGAATCTGAGAAAGTCTGAGTTCGAAGGTCAGCCAAGCCTTATAAGAATTGTCGATGACAACAGCAATAATGTTCGGACATACTGCTCTGATCGGGGGCTTAGCGGTGATGAGTATGTGGAACCGACAGTAAAAGTTGATGCTCATCTTGAAAAGTTGGGGTTAGATCACATACCATTACAAGATGGGATTGAACCTGTTTTATTGTTTAGTACACCAATAAAGCATTTGGATGAATCAACAGCAAGCTATCGAGACAACCTCACATTCAGCTCGCATTCATTGGCACCCAATGAGGTAAATGGTCTAAGTTTTAGCCTAGGTATGACACAGTTAACTGATACAGAGGACGAGCTAAGCAAGGTGATAGAGGACGTGTTGGTTACATTGTTTAAATTAGGTCATGATGCAGTTGAACCCTGTGATAGACGAGGCAAGCAAGGTGGGGTCAAAGCAACCGGATTTGGTGATCAGACTTCTGAGGTTAATGATATTCCACCTGTTGTGTTGGGAGGTACTGATTTAGGTTCAGGATCTTGTGCTGCTGGTGGTAAAACATGTGTGGATGAGTGTGCTCGGGATGTTGAGACACTAAAACGAGAGCTTGAAGATGCTAGACGTGAGTTTGAGGCAATAATTGTGGAGAAAGATGCCAAAATAACACATTTGACAAAAGAATCAGACCAATTGCAAATGAAGGTTAATGAAGTGATGGTGCCAAGTGCAACCCAGGTTTTGTCTAATCTAGCAAACATTGCATATCTAGAAGCTATAGAAAAAATCCATATTCTGCAGAAAGAGAATGAGGACCTAGTTAGAATGAATGAGTACTTAAAAAAGTGTGTCAATGATTGTATGCCATTGACTGAGAAATCCTGCAAGAAAACGCCATGTGCCAAAGAGAAGAGGATTAGCAAATATCCATCCCCCAGCACACTTGCTAAGGGAGTGAAGGAAAGAACTGAAAATGGTGACAGGAAGGCTGTCAACATCAGTCTGCAGCTCCCAACAATTGAATTGATAAAAAAGAGTGAGAATGTTCTGAGCGTGGATGACTATGACTGTGGGGTACCTGAAAGCAAAGACAGTAATAATGATAAGTACATATACAAATTCAACGAGTAGTGCGTGGCTATCAAAAAAATTGGTACTGATGTGAGAAAAGTGATTGAGAATCTGATATGTGTTGCAGGAAAAGGGTATGTGAACAACACTTTCAATTTTTTCTCAGCATATTATTGGTTTTTATTTATTGTTTTAAATTAATATTTGATCAATACATTTTGAGTTTGTAGGCATATTATTTGGGAGGGCGAGCAGCCTCTGGCTGTGGTAACAATATTTCGATTGCTTGAAGTTCTACATCACGAGCAACTATCAGATTCGGTAATTAAGAATGAAATATTATGTTGACTTTGTAGGCATAATCTTGGTTAAATATTGGAATTAAGTGAGGTTATTTTAATTACATTACCCATATATTATAAGAATAATATATTGAACATAGACGTGCACGTGCAGGTGATAGATGCATGGTGTGAACTTCTACATAAAGTTTATGATCATCGTTTCCAAACATCAAAGTATACACAGGTGTTTACATCAACATGCTGGGAATGAAATTATGTAGACTAATTATTTTCAAGTTGTGCCTTTTTTTATGTGTGTTGTATATTAAATTTTGATAGTGAATTTTTTTTTTGGAAAAAAATAGAGGTTGATTAAGGATGGTCCTGCCAGACATAAAAATTCATTTGTTGCTATGATTGATTCTCAATTAGAACAGTCTATGAATATGGACTCGTTGTTATTTCCTGTGCTTGTTGGTTGTACAAGTGGTAACTCGAGGGCAAGTGGCAATCACTGGACGCTTCTTAAGTTGAACATGCGCAAAGGGGAATGGAAGTTTTATAATTCTATGCGTCCAAGGGGTAGAGGGGCAGCAGACCACCATTTAAAGGAGTCCTTAATTGTGGTGAGAAATTTTTTATTGTACAATACTTTTGTGGTTAATTTATGTTTTTCTTGAAGTGACAACATTTTATTAGTTGTGTCTTATGAGGTTGTAAGTATACCAATTCTGTGTGGCAGGTAAAATATGTAAATAAAAAACTGAGAGAGCTTTTTAAGAAGTACACACCCGCACACCCTTTCTTAAGGATGCATTTGGTTGAACCAGTATCTGAGGACTGTCTCCAGCAAGCAGTTGGTTCACTTGACTGCGGTGTCATTGTCTGCCACTTGATTGAGAAGTTTATGATAAACAAACCAACAAGAAAAGGTGAATATAGCGAGCAATCGGCAGGGAACTATCGAGCACGAATGGTGAAGTGGTTTGTTGATCCACTTAATGTGAACCTGTAGCTAACTCACTACTTATATTAGTTCAGGACTTTTTAAGAATGGTATGCATTTTGTGGTATGTATTTACCTATATTTTGGTATGCTCTATTTTGTAGTATAGACTTGGTTAAGTACTGTTTTGAAGTGTTCAAACCTTGCATCATCACTTTTTGTTAATGTATGTAGTTTTTGCAAATTAATCTAGGTTGAATTTATGTGGTTTTCAACAGTCTATTTTGGCAAAGCTTTGCATTTTTTGAATTGTGAAAAGGTTGAAATGTGTATTTTGTGCAAGTAGACTGGACCTGTGCAAATATCATCTCCATGTGCAAGTGGTTTGTCTGTGCAAATAACCAACCTGTGTAAATAGTCATTTCTTGTTCAAAAATATCACCTGTGCATGCCTTGTGTATGTGCAAAAACAAGATTTGGGCTTGAATGAAATCGTGCAATTAAGGTTTGGTGCAAAGAATGTTTACCTGTGCAAACCTTTTGAGAGTGCAAATAGCCAACCTGTGCAAATAGCCAACCTGTGCAATAGCGTCCTAACTCACGTGGGTTGAAATGTGTATTTTGTGCAAGTAGACTGGACCTGTGCAAGTGGTTTGTCTGTGCAAATAACCAACCTGTGTAAATAGTCATTTCTTGTTCAAAAATATCACATGTGCAAGCCTTGTGTATGTGCAAAAATAAGATTTGGGCTTGAATGAAATCGTGCAATTAAGGTTTGGTGCAAAGAACTGGTTTGTGCAAAGAATTTTACCTGTGCAAGCCTTTTGAGAGTGCAAATAGCCAACCTGTGCAAATAGCCGACATGTGCAATAGCGTCCTTGTTCAAATCTAACCTGTGCAAGCCTTTTGTCCGTGCAAATACAATATTTGGCATGAAATGAAACTGTGCAATGAAGGTTTGGTGCAAAGATCAATGTCTGTGCAAAGAAGGTTTGGTGCAAATATCATTGTGTGTGCAAAGGTTTGTCAAGTGTAAATGTTCAATGCCCTGTTGCATATATAATTGATTAATGGAATTTAAATTGATTATTGGTCTTTTGCAAATAAGATAAGTCATTATTCAAAAACTTAGTTAGAAATACTAAAAATAATTAGTTTCTGAATCTTATCAGGCCTATATTACACAATTAATATGACTATATATAAAAATTGTACTACAAAAAAAATGTGGTAAGTTAACATTTGAGACTTTTGCAATTGATTATAACTAAATTTGGGCCTTTTTTCAAAATAAAAATCAGGCAAAAATATCATCACCAAATTTATGGGCTGACCTTTTTTTTTGGGCCTTCTTCAAAATAAAATCAGGCAAAATGTTTATAATTTATGGGCTGGCCTTTTTTTTTTTTTTTTGTTGGGCTACATAATGAACTAATAAATTTTATTGAAAGGTTCCAGCCTTCAGGTCTAGAAATAGTAACCATGCATCCTCACACACCTTTTTTTAATAATATAACTCTACAATGTATTTCAAATGTAGAAATTAGCCGTTTGATACCAAAAAAACCTGACACAAATTATGACCGTTTGTGTACCTTAGTTCATCCCCCCTCCATCCTGCTGCATATTTTCTTTATAAGTACCAGGCAACAAACTCACAAAAAAAAAAAGCACACTAAGAAAACCCCTCTTTATACAAATATCAACAGCATAGAAAAAAATAGCATCACACAAACATACAAGATATGTCTCAAAACAGTTCCTACTCGAGCATCGGAGACTATCTAAAATATAGCAGGTCGTCCTGTTATAAATGTGGTCTCCCAACAACAATTATGGTGTCCGAGTCATCAAAAAATCCAGGGCGTCTATTCTATTGTTGCAAGCAACATGACTTCTCCCATTGGTGCAACCCAACTGAACGTAGTCCATCGAACAATTTCCGTGATGATGATTCTAGACCTGAAGAAGTAAACACAGTACAATACACAGAGATGCACAATAGTAGGGATAACAAATACCAGATATCTCTTTCTACTTTGTTTATTGGGAATTTCATTACTTTTGTAACAGTTGGTGTGTGTTGCATTTTGTTGGCCAAAATCTTTATGTAGGAAGAGAAGATGTGTTGGAAAAATATGTTAAGAGTTAAGAATATGGCACGATGTTGTAGAAAGGGTTGTTGTTCTACATGTATTCCCATAGTACCTGAAATCTATTTTGTTCTACTATATGTAATTATATAGAATGTATTTGTTACAAACTCCTGTCCCACACTATGTGTACCCATGTAAAACTAAATAAAGCAACAGCAATGAAAGAAATATTAGTTAAACAGGTCCAAGTGTATATTAATTGCACTGTTGGAATGTTGCTGCATATACAAAACATCAACTGCATATAATATGAGTTGGAATAGCCCTAAAAATAGTCACCACAAAAAAAACTTCGCACTCTACATGAGATACAAAGTTTTAGAAGACTGACCAACAAAAGTTTGGAACAAAAGGATGCAAATTTAGTTTACAAAAGAAATGATGATCCACGGGGGCCTTGCCAATCTCCACAAATAGTTTCCAAAGTCCATAATAAAATAGCCTGCACAGAACACACAAATGAAGGTGGAAAGACAATGCAATTTTTAAACACAAAATTGATGTTTTTTTTTAAAAAAAAGCACTTATATAATTAGAATTGAATTATTAAGAAACTGAAAAACTTTTATACCTATGAAGATGGTTTAGTGCATTTTTTATCATGGATTCCTCTCTTGCCACAGTACCCGCAAAGTTTTGGTTTCTTCTTTGGAAACTCCCCATATGAAGGTATTCTAAGCTTCTTTGGACGACCAGGCTGCCGCTTGAGTGTGGGGGGAAGCAGCAAAGTTTTTTCTAAAGATGGTTGTAATTCAAATCGCATTGTATCAGGGATGGGATTGAGGTCCTCTTGATAGCATTTTATATATTGGGATGTATAAAAACATTCCTCCACGTGTGTGAATATTGAGGTGCAATGGCGACTTATTACTGTCACAGTGTGAACACACGGGAAGCCAGTTACTGTCCATTGTCCATAAGAACAGTACCTGCGGTCTAAATTAAGAGTGCACGATATGTTGCACTGAACCTCTAATTCTCCACCGGGTGATATTGATACAATCCATGCACTTCCAGTAGCATGCATGAAGTCCCATTTCTCTTGCTTTTTGGGTACCAGTGGCGTGGTCCAATTCTGTGATGCTGCTCTTCTTTCAACGTACCAACGTGCAATGTTCTGACGAATTTTGTCTAACATCTTGGTGACAGGCAAGGCCCGAGCTTCTAGAATCCAATAGTTGAATGATTCAGCTGCATTGGACGTCATCTCACCATACCATCTTATGTGCGGGGAATGTGCAAATGCCCATTTTTCAAATGGGAGTTGTGCTAACCAGTCTTCGGCGATTTTCCCCCCCACATGTTTGAACAATTGGACCTGCTCGTTGAAAAGGCGTTCATCCGGAGCGTAGGCTGCTGCTTTAAAAATCTCCCCCAGGTCTGCGCGCTGATTGGTCGACCAACCAGATGAAAACCGACCACGAAGATTAGATTGCAGATGGACTAGACAATAAAAATGCTTGGGATTCTTGAAGATGTTGTTGAGTGCAGACAGCAGTCCTAGATTCCGGTCAAATATGAAGATAATCTCCTTTGGATGCACGATTTTATCATTTATATTCCTGACGAACCACTCCCAATTGGAAATGTTTTCAGCAGATACCAAACCAATTGCAACTGGAAAGAGACCTATTGATATATGGAAATGACATTAGAACAAATAACAACAAGAATTAGGAAAAAGAGATAGATTTCAGTTAGACACATGCTTGGAAACAAATTACTCATGGGTAACAAATACTGTTTGTCATTCTTATGAATTAACATACCTACTGACATGGATGAATTAACTCACTTCAAGATACATTAACCAATTATTTTCAGAAATAATTTCCTACACCATCCCCCTCCACCCACCTCACTAATTAAGTAAGTAAAAGGTAAATAGCATAGCAAAACATAACATCAGTGCAAAATAAGCACAAAACCAAAACTGGAATTTTTTTGCAGTAAAAAATGAATACATATCTTAGTTTGAGATGACTTACAATTATTCCCATCTTTAGCTGTCGCGCTTAGAAGTGTGCCCTTTGCGCGACCCCTTAAGAATGTTCCATCCAGAAAAATCATTGGTCTGCAATATTTGAAACCCTCAACACAAGCCTTGAATGCGATGAATAAGCGCTCAAAACAATGAGTTTTGCTGTTTTCTTGTAGATCAATAATACTGCCAGGATTAGAGTGTTCAATAGCTGCACAATACCAACGGAGATCTTGATACGACTCGTCAAATTTACCATATATCTGATCCTTTGCAGACTCAACAGCACGTCGTGCTCTATAATAGGGGATCTCCATCCCATAAGAATTCCTAATAACATCAACCACATTCTTAGCACTCATTTCCGGTTTGCTCTTCACATCACCCATGAGTAATTTGCCTATTAGTTTGGGACATAATCGTTTGGTCTTGTCCTTTAATAGATTACTAGTGCACTTATGCGTAAAATTAGCCTTGTATATAACGAAACAACCGGACACCTTCAACAATTTTGCCCTTATATACCAATCACACCCACTGTTGTTCACCTCACTACAAATGACATATATATATTCTGCAGTGTTCCTCCTAAATTTGAAACGAAATCCCATTTTGGTTGCATACTTACTAAGACTATCCTTAAAATCATGACTGCCCCCATTAAAAACTGCACCAACTCCACATTTAAAGATGTCGCCCCAATTGTCTGATAAAAATTATTTTCTTTCAAGTGTGGGACACACATCAAAACTAGGAAGAGACCCTAAGCCAGAAAATTCTACAACATCGCCGGAATCCAACCCTATCTGATTAATATTTGATCCATATACACTTAAATTAGAAAATGGCGATGATTCTAATTGATTTGCAGGTATAATAGTGGGTTGAAGTGAGGAAATAGGGGAACAGGGGATTATCTTCACAACTTCTGATGTCACCAATTTTGCACCCAATTGACCGGAAACAGTACATATATTTATCAAGTCATCATTTGATTCTAGACAGGCATTGAGAAAATCCCCAACCGAGCAAGAGAAAGAAAATAAACACGATTGTAACTCCACCCACTTAATTCTGACCTGTTCTTGAAGTGATTGGAACGAGTCTGCATAGCGAACCGTAAAGAACTTGCACTCGCCTTTGTATTTTACGGCAACGATGCAGTGATCCGCCATGGTTTTGTGTATCTGGAATGAAGCCACAACCCACAGCTCCAAAAAAAAAACAAATTCTTATGGATCGATTTTCCTCGCTCCGAATTTGAATTTTGAAAATTCGGATCGTACGACAAAAAAGAAAAGATTTGACAGCCATACCGCCTAGGTTTTCCCGGAAGCTGAGAGAGAGAGAGTGGAGAGAGAGAGAGTGTGTGTGTTTGTTGAGGGAGGTAGGGGTTCTAGGGGTGGGTTAAACATTTTGGCCGAGTAGGGGGTGAGCATTTTGGCCCCACTTTTTTAAACCAAATTGTATTTCTTTTCACCCATTTTGTGGTTATGAAAAAATGAAAAACTCAAATGTGATTAAGGAAAAAAGGTTACACCAAATAGTAATAATCTCTTTTTTTTTTCTTCTCTTTTTCTTCTTTTCTTTTTTAACTTGTTAGGAATAGAAAAAGTTTACTGCTCAAAAAAAAAAAGAATAGAAAAGGTTCAATAAACAAAGAAGATCTAAAGTGGGCCAACCCAGTAGATTATTGATGTCGGCCTAAAAGATTTGGACAAATTTCTTTCCATTAATTTTTTAGTTAAATCGGTCGGTAAACTCAATTAAACGTTTGTTGTGCAGCTACTCACCATTGCTTTTGCAGATTGACGTTTTTGTCTAAAATATTTTGTTTTTAAAAAAAAAAGATTTAATTATAATTAAATAATGGGTCAGAAAGGGTTTCCGATCCGTACCAAAAGATTCATACTTTTTTATATAAATTTTATCATAAGAAAGTCATACTTTAAAAATAAATACAAATTATTATTAAAAAAATTATTAAATAAGGTAAACCAACAATTATGATGGCTTATAACTCTGGCGCAGAACCGAAAATATGGTCAAATATAATTTAATTAATGTGCTTTTATTATTTATATATTGTATTCTGTAATTTCATTCATACGCATTCATTATAGTGAAGTTTCTCTTGGCATTGTACGCCCCCAAGCGTAGTTATTTCGTGACGAATTGGGTAATTAAATTTCTTTTTATTTATTCTCATTCATACACAATATCAGCACGACGCTTTAACCAACGAGTGCCCAACTAGAATCGATCGATCGAATTTGGTCAAAGAATTGTTTATATTTAAGAATTTGGAAAATAGTTAACTTCAATATTTAAATCATCTTGGTTTTTTTACTGGTGAGTGTTAGAAAATGAAGGATCTAAGTAAACTAGGGATGACAATTGAGTAGATCAGAGCCGATATGTCAATATTCAATCCTGCTCTGCGCATGTGTCCCGCTGATCCGTCCTGTTCCATGCTCCACTGCGGATTAGCATTTTCAAATCAATGTTTGCCCCGTGCGGGGTAAATCTGATTATCCTGCCCGATCTATTAGATGTTCAGAAATTTTCAGAATTAATATATTTAAAAAAGTCTAAATACAAAATATTATAAATTAATTAACTAAACATTAAAATTTCACAATTTAATCAATATCCATCCAAATCACCAAATTATATCCATAATAACAATAAAAAGTCATCAAATCCATCAAATCAATTCTAAATTGAACAAATATAAATGTCCAAATTCCAAAATAACAATACAATCACTTAGAAAATATAAAAATCTAACACGAGTCCAATCATTCCCCACTTGGCTTATATCTCTTCACATTGCTACATCATTTTAATATGTATTATTATCTTAATATTATATATATATATATTAATATTAGCTATTTATATATATTTTTTATTATTTTCGTTACTTTTTTATATGCATTACATAAATGTTTAATACTATATATATTATACAATATTATGTATATCTAATATTATATATATAATTAATATTATATGGAGCGGATCGGAGCAGGGCGGATTGAGGCAAAAAAATATGTAGATCCATGTCTGATCTGCTCCTAAAGCGGGGTGGGGCTTATCAACTCCATTATTAAACGGGGTAAAGCGGGGCTGATCCAAACAAAGCGATGTGAAGCGGATCAACTTTGGGGCATATCATTTTGTCATCCCTAAAGTAAACCTTATGTAGCTGATAAATCAGCGTCTGTAATCTGAGGTCTCCTTAGTACTCCTCGTGCATGTGCGTGTTTTAACTTTGTGTCTTGACTTATGAAAAAAAAAAAGAAGATAATATTATGTGAGTTGATTACATTACAAAACTAATAACAGTGTAAACTTTCTAATATAATTAATCAACACTTTTCAGTGTAAAAATTTTAATTGTGAAATGAACCGTGTACTAAGTGCATTTGAGACCTACACATGTTTTATATATAATTTTGAAATTTTGAAATTTAGATTCAAAATGATTTTAAAAGTACTTATATGTGTGACTTTATTCAATTACACAATACTAAAATTTTATTAATCATTTTTTTAACTACATAGAATGTTTGGTAAAATAAGAAGTTTGACAGCTTATAAAATCTTAAGCTCCTTACATCGATCTTATAAGCTGCAATAAAATAAGTTGGGATATTCTAACTAATTTTTCTCACTACCTTCTCCCCCATCAACCCGACTCACCCTGAACCCTGCCACCATTCCACATCCCCGATCTCACAACATGAAAAAAAAAAAAAAAAACTTCCTCCATTCCACTATAATTTTTTATTTGACTATTTTCGTCCGTCCTACAATATATTTCTTATTTTTCTCTTACTTTTTTGGAAATTACTTTTTTTTTTTACATTATTTCTAATACTTTTTCACTTTTTTTCACCGTATTACTTATACTTTTTCACTTTTGATTAATTCGTGTGTTCAAAAGCATCAGAAAATATATACCGGGACTGAGAGAATATTTATTTTCTATTAAATATTATAAAAAATTATCAAAGAACTTATAAGTTGTATCAGACAAACACTTTTTTAAATTATAAATTATAAATTATTTAAAAATAACGTTTTATTAAATTTTAATATAGAACAAAGCAAAATGAAAAAAAAAATAGGAGGGAATTTTTAAGATTGAATCACACGGATAATTAGAAACAGGCCCACTCTTTATTAATTGGCGTTTTAGGGTTGCATTCTAGTTTATTTTACACTCCCGCTTTCACTTTACCAATATGTCAATCTCGCATGGTGTGAAACTTTTCTTTATTAATTACGTATTTTTCATTCTTTTTTTTTTTCACATAGAAAAATGTGGAAGTAAAGATAGATATAGAAAAAGGAAATAAAATATAGGGAAAATATATATTTTTGTCCTATAAGTTTCGTTGACTTTAGCTTTCGCCCTCTTAAGTTTTGAATTTTTGTTTTCGTTTTTTAACTTACCAAAAATTATGGTTTTCGTCCTCTTTAGTTTTAAATTTTTGTTTTCGTTCTTCAACTTACAAAAAATTATAGTTTTCGTCCTCCAACCGTCTATAATCAGTCATACAACCAGTAATACACACGTGGATCCATTTTTTCTTTCTTTTTTTTAAACAAAATACTAACGTGGGGGTATTTGGAGAGAATTAGGTCTTGACAAAATATATTTTTAACCGTAAATTTCCTCCCAAATACCGTCCAATACTTACATCCATAGAATCTTATATCTTAATTCATTTTTGAATATGTTGTACAAACCGTGCAACGAAACCACAATGACACTTAATATTGCGCTCGAAGCTCGTTGATTCATACGAATTTCTTGAAGACATCCCTCTTTCTTTCCGTACAGTGAGTATGCGCTCAGAAAAATTTAGGCTTTGGATATTTTGATTTGGGTGATCATTGTTCATTTTTTGATCGACTAGGGTTTTGATTTGAGAGAGAATTTACGGTTAATCCTATATTTTATCCCTCTAATTCCCTCTAAATACCCCCACATCAATATTTCGCTTAAAAAATAGAAAAAATTGATCTACGTGTGTATTACCGGTTGTGTGACTGGTTATAGGCGGTTGGAGGACAAAAATCATAATTTTTGATAAGTTAAAGGACGAAAACAAAAATTCAAAACTTAAAAGGACAAAAATCATAATTTTTGGTAAGTTAAAGGACAAAATCAAAAATTCAAAACTTAAGAGGACGAAAATCAAAGTCAACGAAACTTATAGAACAAAAATTTATATTTTCCCTAAAATATACTCACTCCGTCTCAACTCTTTTTTCTATTTTTTTTCCATTTTGGGACGTTCCAACTCTTTTTTTCCTACCTTAGAAAGAAAATAATTTTCACTCACAAAAGTTAATAAAGTACATTTTTTATATTTTATTAATTAACTTCACACTCACATACTCTAATTTTTCTTAATCCGTGTATCCAGGTCTTATGGAAAAAAGACCCGAGACGGAGGTAGTACATGATAAAATTAAGGAAATGTATCAAGAGAGAAAGTAATTAATGAAAGATAAGTTTGTAATTATATACTCATTTTAAATATCACCAACAAATCCTAAAATTTCAATTAATAAAAATGGAGGGTTGAACCAGCGATGTAGACATGAGATTTAAGAAATATAAAATTTTTTTGGATGTCTATTTCAAAATTCACATATTACGATTAATTATTAAAATAAATTGATCCATATAAAATTTGTATTGATTTTGAGGATATTTGACTGAGTTTATAAATTTTTTAAAACAGCTTATAAATTGTGTGATGGTTTATAAGCTCTCTTAAAGTATTTGGAAGATGTTTGACTAAATTTATTATAAATATCGTATAAGTTCTAACATTTTATAAGTTGTTTTAAGAGCTATACGACGTTATTTTTTAGTAGCTTATAAATTATTAAAATGTTTGGCTAATACAACTTATAAATTTTTAGATAAATTATCTTATATATTTTTAAAATTTAATTTTAATAGAATTTTTATTATGGTAAGGTATGAGCTAAGGAATGATGATTGGATCCAGGGCTGGGATGAGGCGGATGGGTAGGGTAGTGGTGGTGAGAAAAATAAGTTATAATATCTAACTTTTTTTTTTTTTTTTTGCAGTTTATAAGATATAAGAAACTAATTCTAAGATTTTATAAGTTGTTAGACATCTTATTTTACCAAATACTCTAAAAAGCTAAGCTCTTAAATAATTTATAAGATGTTTATAAGAGCTTCTAAGCTTATCAGCCAAACATCTCTATAGTGTAAATAAGATGTTTGACAGCTTATAAAATTTTAAAATAAATTCCTTAAAGTTTATAAGCTGCAAAAAATAAGTTGGAATATCCTAACTTATTTTTCTCACCACCTCTACCTCATTCTGGACCCACCAGCTCTCTCCAACCCTTAACTCAACATAAAAAAAAATCTATTAATTTTTTTAAAAAAATATGTTAAATTATCTAAAAACTTATAAATTATGTTAGTCAAATACTTTAACAACTTATAAACTATTAAAAAATAAGATTTTATTAACTCTTAAAATAACTTAAAAATATTTAAATTTATACTCTATTGTCACACAAGAATTTGTATATTTTCTTAATTTAGACGTCTTACAATTGAAAAAGAAAATATTTATTTGAGTGCACACGAATACAATTATACATATATTTAATTGTATATATTATTTTATTTTAAAAAAATATCACCCTCTAAATACACATTGTTTTAATATAAAAAGATAAAATATTTAAAATAAATTTAACCAAGTACTATCGAAATTACAGTAGAAAAATGGTCTCTTCTGGAATTTTTTTCACATCTTGACTTGCACACATATTAAGAAAAAATGAAATATGTGAATGTAAAGTTAAATAATAAAATATAAAAAATATATTTTATTGATTCTGGTGAATATGAATTTTTTTTTTTTTTTAGCATAAAAAAAAAAAGTTGGGACGTAGATATAGAAATAGTGTGAAAATTACACTTGAAGCCAGATAGAATTTTTAGTGAATGAGTGGATTCTCACCTAAAATATGGAGAAAAAAAAGAAAGAAAGGGGGAGTACTCAAGAAAGCAGCCACTCCCATCACAATCTCACACGACAGAACACGTGCACTATAGGGGCTATGACCCGGCCACGTGCCAAACGATAATAGGCTGATGCCCAGATACACGTTCATATTAGGGGAGGCACAATGGCCCCACGGTGAAGACATGTCAACATCAGGGCCCATATAGTTATATTTGTTCTAAAATTAGTCAAAATTAAAAAGTTTAAAAATTTCCTTTCAAAAATAAAAAAATTTATAACTTAAAAATTAATCATTATTTGAAAAGTCAAATTTAGTTATGGAAGTATTGATATAGTTTTTCATAACAATATTCAAATCAAGTAAAGTATGATTAAATAATTTTAAGCTAACAAATAGAGTATGAATAGCTTGGGAGAAAATAGTTTATACATGAATCACTTTAAAAGGTAAGAGTTATTGTACTACCTCGATCTCATGTTGTTTTTCTAAAAAAATCTGAATGCACATATTAAGAAAGATATGAAGTATGTAAGTGTGAAAGTAAATAATAAAATATAAAGTATATAAGGTTAGCTAGGAGTTTATTTTTGGAGTGTTTGAGGACTTGGTGTAACTAACTACTAACAACTAACATTTAAAAAAAATATAAAAAGTATACTTTATTAACTTTTGTGAGTATAAATTATTTTCTTTTTAAATTGTATAATTTATTTTTACTAAGGAGTTGTTGAAGGGTACTACTTTTTATTACTAAAAGGTATGTGTTCTTCTACTAAAAAATATTGTAAAATAATTTTATAATCTTGCAAAATTTTGTTAAAAATCTTTATTTAATCATAGTATAAGTTCAGTCCAAAATTAATAAGAAAAACTTGTATTCAATCAAAATTTTAAATTAAGATTAATTTCGTCTAAGCAATTGATTAAAATTTAGCAGGAGTGGACACGCCCAAAATACATCTTTTCATACCATAAGAATATTTCAACGCATCTAAAATTTTAAACTTGTGAAGCAATTAATATGGAATCAATTTATTTTTATTAATTTTTTAACATACTTTAATGTGATATGAGTGTAAGACATATATAAGCAATATTCTCAACTCACAAATAGTTATATATAATGTTTAAATGATTTTAGAGTAACAAATTCCCCATTAGCTTGCAAACCCAATACAAACACATACTCCCTCCATCCACGATAAATGGTCCACGTTGCCTTAAATGGTCGTCCACAATAAATGGTCTACCAACCTAAAATGGAAAACTTACAATCATTATTTTCATTTTTTATACACATATACTCATTTTTACACATCACATCAAGTACTTTTTTAATAATTAAATATTTTTTTATACTAATACACTCACTTTTATACATCAACATCTACTTTTCTTAATAACCGTGCATAGCAAGGGTAGTCCAATTTTCATGAACGGACGGAGTATATTCCAGTAAATACACACACTTGTGGTAAAGTAGGAGTTGGTATTAAATTCAGACGACAATTGAATAATAAAGATCACATGCATGTGATCACCTCTACCTTGATTACCAATACCATCAATCAATCTCCTGAATTTTATTTAAGGAGGGAAACATCCCAACACACTGTTTAAGGGTTTCCTGGCATTAACTCACAATATAATGTTGATCGATGATGAAATATATATATATATATATATATATATATATAAAAAATAAGGTGGGCTAGCTCACCTGTCCACCGGACTCCTCACTTGAGCGAGTGACCTGGGTTCGATTTTCTTTGAGAACGAATTAAGGAAGATATAAGGTAGATTCGATTCTCTTTAGAAACGAATTAAGGGAGATATAAGGTTGACTTGGAGTGTTAGAACTAGTCGACTATGATAAAAAGATCAATAATCAATACCTAGTTATGACTTATGAGAGCTTGAGATTTAGGAGTATGTTTTTCTTTAGAGTACATGTTCAAAATTTTATTTATTTTTAAATGGATTCCTAATAGTCAAGAGAAAAAAAGTTTTTTGATTTCAAAACTTATTGAATTAATGTATGTTGTTGCTCCAAAAAAATTTGAATCTTAGAGTTTGGTCCTGTATCTCCTTAGATTGTCTAATTTTAGTCTTATTTTCGCAGAAAAATTGAAAATAATATATTTATTATCATGCACTGTGCACATGGTGGTTGAAATTTGAAAATTTATGGCATTCTTGCTGATGACATGGAAAATATAAATAAAAAATGAACAATAAAAAAATTATTTGTCAATCACGTGCAAGGGTATTAGAAAGGCTAAATTCAACTACCACATTTGCCGTGCATAACAAAAAAATAAATTTATTTTCATTTTTTTGGTAAAAAATAGATTAAAATTGAACGACCCAAAGGATTACGGGATAAAAAAAATTTAAGAGTCAATTTTTTTGAAAATAAAAGTGAAGAGTTAATAAATTATGGACAAATTTTAAAAAAAAAATCTCTAACCGACAGTGAGTTGTGCTTTTTCTGAATTAAGTCAATTTTTGGAATGGAAAACGAGTAATAAAGAACAATGATAGGCATGTATAATTATTTGAATTCTAATCAGCTTTAATAGAAAAATATCAGGTACGCCTGAAATTAATGTATACATTGAATTTGATAATCTGACATTGCATGTACTTGTTACAAAATATTAATGGTGGACACTATTAGATATAGTAATTTAATTGACTTACATTTGAAATTAGGATATATTTAATCAAGCCTATATTATATACTCCATCTGTCCCAGAAAACATTGCAAGTCTTTTGGGTACATAATTTAAAAAAAGTATAAAAAATATATTTTTATTAATATTATATGTGTAGTGTGAGAATAGAGTTTAATAAATAGTTTCCACTTTTAGATATGCAAACTTTTTGTGGGACAGACCAAAATAAAAAGTATGTAATGTCTTCTGGGACAGATGGAGTATAAGTCAGTTTCCCACAAAAATAACTTTGCCATCTTTAAGATGGGCATATGGACAAAAATGGGTCTATTTCGATTTTTATTTACATATATATGTTAAATATTAATGTTCTTGAGAAATATAAGATACTATAATAAAAGTGAGTCTCATGTGCATTTGATACATGGTGCATTCTTTTAATAGCTGAAATTGTTTATACTAAGAAATTTGGACAGGTTACGTTGAAAAAATTGGGTTGATTACATTGAATAATTTACAATTAAAGTTGATAACAGTGTAAATTCTTTAGTGTATTCAACACGCATTTTTCAATCAGCTCACACTTTTTAATATAAATAACCTCAACTGTTAAGCAGATACATGGTGCACTAGTTGCATACATTCGTATATAATAAAGGTGGAGCTGATGCAAATTGACCCAGGTGATAACTGGATTGGTCACAGAGTTGAATTTATTTGTGTTTAATAGATCTATCGGTATAAGGCAGATTAATTATGTAATATTTGAAGGAAAATTATATTAAAGTACTACAAATCAATTTCATTATAAAAGTTATTTGTATTTAATAAGTAATTTGTAATAGTAATGTTAATTTTTTCATTGAAAGTAATATGATATAATAAAAATAATTCTTGAGTTGTATGATGAATCTAATTTATAAGAAACTTATTCATATTTGAATTACGAGAAGATATTTTATACCCCTCCGTCTCGAGTCTTTTTTTCAATATAATATTATAAAAAGTGTACTTTATTGATTTTTGTGAGTGTAAATTATTTCCTTTTTAAGGTAGGAAAAAAGAGTTGAGACATCTTAAAATAGAAATTATGGAAAAAAGAGTTGGGAGGGAGGGAGTATATATTTTGTGTACTGCGTGTCACTAAGCAATCGTATTAGTTCTTTACAAACAGTAGCATTAGTTTTACATAACACTTTCTCTTGAATTATATTTTGATGGAATTACTTAGATTTGAAATTTGTTTTCGATATTAGATTTAAATATTATAATTAAGTTTAGATATTTAAGTTTAAAATTTTATTTGATCTTATTATATTTATAATTTATTTATGTTGTTCTCAAAGTTAATTTACTATAACTATGTGGTATATGAGTAACATTGATGTGAACCAGTTGGACCATGTAATTAATTTTCAAGTAATATATCATTCAACTAGTTTACATAATGCAATTGGGTTTTTAGTGATATTATTAGGAGAAATATAATTCAAAAGAATGCACAATACAAAATGGTGTATATAAAAATTTATTGTGTTGTGTTGTACCTTGTCTATGGAGTCGAATTTGGTTAATAAAAAGGGATTAAAGTTTTTTTTTCCTACAACTTATCACAAATTTGAATTTGGTCCACATGAATTACACATTTTGATTTTGATCCTGTAAGTTCTAAAATATTTTGATTTTAAGGACCAAAATCAAAATATTTTCAAATTTGCAGGACTAAAATCAAAATGTGTAATCTAAAGGATCAAATTCAAAATAAAGCAAAGATATAGGGCTTATAAATCTTTAATCCCTAACATAAAAATGAAAGATTATTTCATCTTATTTAGAGTATTCTTTTTAAAATCAATGTATTGAGCTTTGTTTTGGTTATTTTTAGAATTAATAGAATTGTTTCGTTGTTCTCTTACGCACTCGTTGCATCAACTTTCTTATTGAACATAGTTGGAATGGAGTTATATATATATTATACATATATTAGGGGTTTTTGCATATTGATTCAAAAAAATGACTATATTTATAAATTGGTTCACAATATTTATACAGTAATATAATTTTTTTCTTCAAAGAACTATATTTTTTCAGTACAAAATCAATTTGTAATTAATATCAATTATGTGAACCATTTTGTAATTTTTTCGGGCATTTGCATATTGGTTCAAAAAAGTAACTATATTTACAAATTGGTTCACAATATTTACATAGAAGTATAATTTTATTTTATTTTGCATAGAAGCATATTGCACTAGTATTTCAATGTCCATTAGCAAGAGTGACTCATTTCAAGTCAAAGCAAAACTCTATATAGATTAACCCATCTTCAGAATTGATTGCATGATCATTTGAGTTTCAAATTTGAAATCTAAAAAGAAATATATATACTCTTAAATCTCAAGTTCTGATCACCACTAAACCAAGACAAATTACTTTAATTGAAATAGGTCACGATAAAATTATCATAAAATTGTTTTAAAATATCAGATATTTGATAAGGAGTATAAATATTCTCATCAGAAGTATTATAATTGTTATAGATTTTGATGACCTTAACTTTTGATACTTCTAATGAAATTTTTTATATTTTTGGTCAAATATATGTTGCTTATAATTAAAATTATTCCATAATAAGTTTTTAATTAATCATTTTTACATAAAATCTATTTCTAAACCAATTCCTCGGAGTTATTCCAAATTTTATGTATTATTCCATAAATTCTTGTACAAATATTTTTAACCAATTATATATATAATCTCTTTTTTTTTTTTAATTAATACGTAAATGCTCCAATCTTAAAATATGTAGATTTCGTTGTGAATGTGGACACCATGCTTCTTGAATTAATAATGGTAAAATGTAATTCGATATTTTCAAATATGAATATGTAAAAACAAAACCTATGATGTAGTCTACGAACAAAAACAAACAAGAGTTGGGCATTAGTCGTGCAATTGTCCAAAGTGATGGAATCGTTAATTTGTAGCCACTCAATATTACATGAAAACAGAATGTGGTATCACAATCTAGACAAAGGGTCCCTTTTGATTATGTGTTTGTGTGTGCATAATTATATATATATACATGTATACATACATATGGAAAGCCAACATATTGTATCAAAAGAGGATTGTTGTACTCTTTCTCTATGTTTTCTTGATTCACACTCATTACAAAAATTATTCATGGATTTTGGCTACGTTAAGAACGTGGATTGTTAAACTGTTCGAAGTTGTCTTGGGAAAAAGGAAAAACATTGAGATGTCAATTATAACAATATAAAAAGAGATACCCGCACTAATACAGATTTACACTTAGAGAGCTCTCTAAGAAACAACTATCTAAGTAAACCTCCCACTTAGTGAGCCGTCTCTTAGATAGTTGTCTAGAGCTCTCTAAGAGACAACTATCTAAGAGACAGCTCACTAAGTGGGAGGTTTACTTAGATAATTGTTTCTTAGAGAGCTCTCTAAGTGTAAATCTGTATTAGTGGCGGATCAATATTGCATGTGTAATATTACAAAAGGTGATCTCCCATGTCAAAAAGATTAAAGAAGAAAGAAAACTCACAGATTCTTCACAGATGAACCGAGTCGATCGGGTCCTCTAGAAGAATTTGTGCAAAACAAACAGAAAAGACATGCACACAACTATTATTATATATATAGGGAAAATATGTGTTACTGTAAGTAGTACATATATATCCATTTAATAACACATGTTATATATTTATATGATAGAACATGAAAGGTGTAGAAAATTGTGTTACTATATGAACACAAAGATATTACTGTATAAAGAAGAATGTATTACTATATCAACAAAACAAGTATAAAAACACGAAAATATATGAATAAAAAAACGCAGCAATCGGAGCAGGAAGAAAAGGCAAAAGTATTTTTTTAATATTTTTTTAATGAATAATTCTTGCCCAGAATATTTTATCGTAATTTTTTTTTTCTAAGAAGGATAGAACTATCCTTTGCATGGCTTAAAACCATGCAAATGTTAGAAATTCGCTATTATGCTCTAATGCTTTTTGCCAACAGCTTGTTTAAGTATTTGGCTAATTTTTTTTTTAAAGTTTATTTTATTTTTTATTTATTTAAAATTGATGTATGGGCTTGATAAAATTTAAGTAATATTATGTTATAAATTTAAAAATTCACTCTCAGTCTGTGTTACTATATAGATAAAAGTGAGTTACTAAAATATAAAATCTGTATTATTAATTCTTAAAAAGTTAATTTTTATACTTTTAAAGTAATTATAAAAAGAATATGTACTTTTGCAAGAGCAAAATATGTGTTACTTAATTTATTTTTTATTCTTTTTATTGATTTATGTTGATAATATATTGTTAATATACTAATATATCTTTTAATACCTTACATATGTTATATAAGTACAATATATATTTTTCTAATGACAAATAAATATTTGTAAATTAATATAGTAACATACATTTGATTTTACGGTAACACACAATTGTTTTAATAGTAACACAAATTTACTCCCCAATTTAAGTTACTATATGGACAAATGTGTGCTACTGTAAGAACAAAATGAATTTTTATAAGAATAAATATGTTTTTTTTTTATTCATCATCCCTTTAAAATCTAGGTTTATTGATTCATGTAGTAATACATTATTTACCATTTTATATGTGTTATTATATGAAAAAATAATTATTTTTAAAAAAATAAATAATATATTTGTGAAAAAATAATATTTATACTTATGGTAACACACATTTTACTATTTATATTATATAAAAGTATTTATTCTATAAAATAAATGAATTATATATTTAAAAAGAATAACATTTTATATGATAGTAACATACATTTACTCTAATTGTAACACATTTGCTCCTCAGTTTGTGTGTGACTAACACATGTAAGGTAGTAAAAATATACTCCCTCCGTCCCAGACCAATTTGCACACTTTTCATTTTGGTTTGTCCTAAACCAATTTGCACACTACTTAGAAAGAAAACATCGATTTACGTGCACACTCACAAAATTTTCCACACATTTACCCATACACCACTACTTTATTTAAAAAATATATTTTCCTTAAACTGTGTGTCATCTCATGAGTGCAAATTCCCCTGGGACGGAGGGAGTATTACTTTAATAAATTTGTTACTATAAGAAGAATGATGTGTTAGCACAAAAAAATAAAATAACTCTCACCGGTTGTATTATCATAAGAACAAACATGTGTTACTATAAAGCATATGTGTGTTATTATAAAAATAAATAAATATTTATTTTAATAACAACATTTGTAAAGTATTGAAATATGTGTTACTAAATGAATACAAATGAGTTACCTTCGTCCTATTAGTGTTTGCACTGTGAAATGGACACACCTTTTAAAAAAGTGATAATTCTATATAAATACAACATCTTTTACTCAACTTTCAATTTAATCTTGAGTTTCACGATTATTGTAAAATATCACAACCTTTTAAAAAGTTTCAATTCGATACACCTTTTTTTTTCCGGCCAGCAACTGATGACGTGTCTTGCCGGAGCACGTGAAACGTTGTCACGCTGGCGTACACGTGTGAAATACTTTTTTGATTAATTCTATATAAATATATCACCTTTTACTCAACTTTCAATTTAATCATGATTTCACGATTATTATAAAATATCCGAACCTTTTAAAGAGTTTCAATTCAATACACATTTTTTTTTCCGGCCAGCAACTAATGACGTGTCTCGCCGGAGCGCGTGAAATGTTATCACGCTGGCGTACACGTGTGAGTAAAAGGTGGTGTATTTAAAAAAAGTAGGGTGACTTACATACTGATTCAAAAAAGTTATTATATTTACAAATTGGTTTCAATATCTGCACAGAACCAATTTGTAATTTTTGTCAATTTTGTGAACCATTTTGTGATTTTCCAAAAAAAAGTATAATGAGTG
This sequence comes from Prunella vulgaris, assembly GCA_026898435.1. Lineage (NCBI taxonomy): Eukaryota > Viridiplantae > Streptophyta > Magnoliopsida > Lamiales > Lamiaceae > Prunella > Prunella vulgaris. The sequence goes on from JAPKLY010000044.1 coordinate 1,648,326, forward strand.
GATTTTGACTATGTTTTAAAAAAACCGGTCAGACCGGCCGGTCCGACCGCTAACCGGACATAGTAACGTACGGTTCAAAAGCGTTCGACCGGTCATCTATTAAAGCGCTTGAGAACCGGTCAAAAACGATTTTAATCGGGTTGAACCGGTCCGGGTCGAACCGGCTGCTAGAAAGATTTTTATAAAAAAAAAAAATATTTAGGGGTTATTTTGCAATTTAAGAAATTTCTTGATGCCCTAATATATTTATTGAAAAAATCTAAAAAAGACGAAGAGGATGATGCCTAAATTCATTGATGTTGACATACATCTCCGGCAGTGTGATGAGCGTTGTAATAACTTTAAGTGGTGCAACGTCTTCATCCAGTGTCTTCATTATATATTTAATACAAAGGATTAAATTATATAATATTATATAATTATGACATCATACCGGCTCAACCGTTTTATTAACGGTCTGACAGATCGAACCCTGTCCGACCAAAAAAACTAAGGTGTCCGGTTTAATGTCCCCTTCCGCTTTTTAAAACATAGGATTTTGAGGATATAAAATCCGCGCCATCCAGAGGTTCGATAGTGATAGATATAGCCAAATTGTTGTTATGGTGAAAAAAATATGGAGAGAGCAGATTTACCGTTGGGTCAAATCGTCAAGAGAAGCATTCATCGATATTAAAACAAGTAAATCAAGAACTAAAACAAAATTAGAGAAATTCTAAAGAAATTGTGATAGGATTCAGAAAAACGAATGAAAAACAAAGAATTTCTAAAAAAATTATCGAAATCAAAGAAAACCTATTCCTGATTCCAATTGAACCAGAAATCAAACTAAAAAACTAGTGTAAAATCCTATCAGATGCATAAGCATCTATTGAAAAACATTACGAGTATAAAATTGACACCATATTAATAATTTAAACATTAAATAAAAAAGAAGAATTGTATGATTTATAAATGAAACTGGATGGAATGAAATGATAAATTAATCTAACCTAATAAGAAAGTTTATATTGTGGGAATACAAAAAATAACTCTTCCTAACAATTTTCCCACTCTAATACTTTAGAAAAAATTACATGAATAAATAACAACTTTATATATATAAAAAAAAAGTAAAACAATACTTCTTTTACTTTTTAGAACTCTTGCACGAGTGCACTTCCTTAAAACAATCTTGGTTTCCTTTATAAGAGTTATATAATTAATATTAATTCTATATAAATAAACATAAAACATCTCATTTAATATAATTTAGTTAAATATATATCTTTATCTCTGCTAAAAATATGAACTTCCTCCGTCACGTAGGAATTTGCACCCGACGGGACGGGACATTTTTTAAGGAGAATATGTTTTATATATAAAGTAGTGGCATATGTGTAAATATGTGTATAGGTTTGTGAGTTTGCACGTAAATCAATGTTTCCTTTTTTTAGTAATGTACAAATTTGTGTGGGACGTCCAAATAAAAAAAATGTGCAAATTTCTAGGGGAGTACTACATATTTTTATTGTGCATGGGTTCAAAGATGCACATGGGGAGTTGTTGACTTATAATCAAATATTGCCAACATTGAAAATAAAAAAAATAAAAAAAAGATGGCTGATGAGTTGCAAATTATTTTATGATTCTGAAATTAGAGATATAATTAATCATTTAATAATTGTTTGTAAGGTATGGACAGATGTGTTTATTTACCTAAACCACGTTATATGAGTATAAATATTTAATAAATTTTCCAACGATTTTGCAGTTGTTTAACAATGATTCATATATATATATATGGTTGTGAAATTCTACGCTATAGCATGTTACCATGGACTGATTGAATACGCAACAAATATTAAGAATTCATATACAGCTATAATGTATACTTTTTTTATAAAAAAAATTGTAATATGCTTTGAAGTGTTATTTTATATACGCAAATATTTGTTTTCATTTGGATGCATAACATGAACTTAGATTTTAAATTTAACTTTAACTAATTTTAATTTTTTGATAACATATAGTTACATGCTGCATTGTGTATTTTTTAGCAATTGTGGCATATTGACTTGTGTTTTGGGTATTATCTTAGACTGATTGTTGGAGTATTGCTGATTTTTTTTTTTTGGTATTACTTGCTTGTTCGTCGGGTATTACTGACTTGTTTTTTTTTTTTGTATTACTTTTATTTATTTTAGGGTATTATTTAGATGTGTTTTTCCGGTATTCTTTGAAATTGTTCTTTAGGTATGATTATTAAAGTTATTTTACTTGCTACTACTTAATTTCTTTTAAAGTTAATTGTAAATGTTATATGTAGTTGATATATTTAGGCATGCATCTGAACATTTGGATGTGTGTTTAGTATGAGTATTAGGGTCATGATGTTTTTGTTCTTGGCACATTTATAGTTAAAATATAATTAGAAACTTATAAAGAATATCTTTTGTTTAAGTTGATTTATAGTCTTTTGAAGTTGTATCTTAAACAATTATTTTAAAGTACCATAAATTCAATTAGAAGCTTTTAAATAAAAAATATTATTTGTTTTATTTGATATAAATCGACTTGTTCTTGGAATATTATTGATTTGTTTTTTGGTATTAATTATTTGTTCTTCGGATATTACTGGTTTGTTTTTTGGGTATTGCTGAGTTGGTTTTCGAGTATTTGTGAGTTGTTCTTGGGGATTGCTGCTGAGTTATTCTTGAGATATTACTGACTTGTTCTTGGAATATTACTGAATTATATTTAGGGTATTGTTGAGTTATTTTTATGGTATTATTGATTTATTCTCATAGTATTAGTAACTTATTTTTGGGTATAACTAAATTATTTTTGAAGTATTATATTCATTCTGAAAAATTAAGATTAGCAAAACAACAAGTAGATAACTTCATTAAAAGGGATTTTAACACTTGAGACCTTACACAACAAAGAATTAATCATCTAACCATCCAAAATCAAGAATAGGGTTTTTTAAATGAAACAGTTACAAAGATAGAGCAATATTTTAGTTTGTTACAAAAAGAGGAAAGTGTGCAATTTTTAAAATATTTACACACTCATTTTAAGTGTACTTTTTTTGTGTGCATTTTTTATAATTTTGCACACTTGCCTTCGTTGCAATTTAAGGAGAAAGTGTGCTCCTCTCTGGTTTTTTTTTCTTTTTAAATTTCTGAAACAGTGCAAATATGAATAATTTTTTTTTTCCATTTGGATGAGTGAGTTTTAAATACGTTGATTTCAAACATAAATAACAAACTTTTCAAATATGTTTGGTGAATTTACAAATACTTAGATATGAGTTTATGTTCAAAATGATCGTATGAAACTGATGGAAGCGAATGTAAAGAAAAAAAAGGTCCCTTGAGTTTTATATCCCCTAAAACCATTTTAGTTTTTTCAGAAGCATATAATCAAATAGAAAGAAAATCTTTATGACTCAGTCATTAGATAATTATGGAATAACACCCAAAACAAAGAAATCGCATGTTATGAATTTAAAGTGAAAATATAATGTATATCATTAGGGATAAATGATAATCATTATCAGGTCAGTGATTACTTTTTTCTTTAATTTATTTTTATTACCACATTCACGTATAATAAATAATATCAACCGCTCCTCACCTTCATTGCCTCCAAACAAGCGGATCCTAATTGTATTTGGAACAATCAATTTGATTGTAATTATTTTTTTAATTTTAAGTGCATATAGTGCAACCAAGTGTACCCAAGAACCACTCTTTTATAGATATACATTATTTAGTATAAATACTACTCCACTGTCTTTTAATAAAAAAATTCCTTTTTTTAGGGACATTCCACAATAAATTTCACATTCTAAAATTAAAAATAGAAATAAAACACTCTTAAAATATTCATTCTATTTCAAAATTGTATTCATTAATTGATTCAAAATGTAAATAAAATATTATTATTTTTAAATATGCACTCTCCTCTATGAAGTTTATTTGGAAATGGTGGGAATATTTATATCAATAAAAAGTATTTAATGAATAAATTCTAAATATAGTAAAAATATATAACAAAATAAACAAGTAATATTCACATTATAATATTATTATAATTATTTTTAAATTTGATATTTAATTAGGTCTAAACATGTTTTCGGGCCGGGCTCGTTTAATATAAAGGTCATATTTGCGTTTACTAAAAAATCTATTACAAGTAATAGTTCAGATTTGAGTCTAACACCTATATATCAAACTCAAATTATTCGATGAGAAATTTATTTTGACTCGACCTTTTATTACCTTAGCTGAAGAATTGTCCCTTTGCAAATATATTAAAAATAAATAAATAAATTATGAAATACCAAATTAAAATAAATTATCTTTTCAAATTGAATCAACAACGAACTACAACTTGAGTAGGTTTTATATAAAAATAATAAGAACTTTTATAGCTGATTTACATATACTCTTTTCACAGGTGAAGGGATTTAAAGAAAATTTTGTGGAAAATAAAAGTAATTTACTTAGTAGTGAATATATCAAATGTATCGTATAATGTAAACTGTATTTTTTTTTTTTAAAATATTTAATAAGCAATTGATGTATGGTGCACTCATTCAATAATTGAGGATGTTTATAAGAAAAGTGTTTGGATTGATTACATTAAAAAGTGTGGGTTGATAACAATGGAAAGCATACACTATTATCGATTTTCAATAGTATAAATAGTCTCAATTATTGAGGGAGTGCACCATCCACAAGCTAGGTCCATATGAGACTTTTGAAAAATTATCATTGTTATTACCGAAAAGTTATCCTTATTTTTATTAAAAGATCATCTTGCTATAATTTGACAAAAGGTAATTTTTCAATAATAACAAGGATAATTTTTCATTGATAATAAGATATACTTTTAAAAATGTACTTTAATTATACGATGCACCTAATACACAATAGAGCTAAGTCAAAATAATTAACTTTTAAAAATACACTTTAATTACACAGTACACCTAGTATACATGATAGTTACTAAAAGTAATCAAACTCTATTACAATTTTTAGGAATTTTGTACTTACAAAATTGAAATAGCTAGCTAGGTTCAAGGTTTCATCCTGACTACTGGAACATAAAGTGTCAGACCACTGAATTTGGAACCCTTAGCATTTATGCTAAGTACTGTAGACAAAGAGTCTGTCAATAATAAATTTCATAAAGATAAAGTCTGAATATGCTTCATAAAAGACATATCACTCAGAGCACTTCATGACTACGAGGAATAAAAGTCAAGTCTTACTGGCCATTGGTACAAACCAATAAGAGACAGACACCATATATACGAACAATGACATCTAAAGTTCTATAGACTGTAGGCAGATGACACCAGAAGACCTTTTCACCAAACAAGCATGGTGATGGGGACCATTTTCAGATCTTAGGATATTGCTTACCTACTAAATGCAGCAATTTTTGGAGCTATCTCTCCAATATGTAGTTTTCAAGAATGAATATAAATACATAATACCTTGACCAAAACAATGTTACAAGAAATTTCAAAGCTAAGAAATTTACCAAGACTCTCAAGCTCTCAAGCGTTCATAAAGCACTTTGCAACACAAAATTTCCTAATGTTTCTTGATTAGTTAGAGTCATTTTGTATTGTTGTGCTCAATAGAATATCCTAATCTTAGAGTGATAATCAAACCAGTTATCTTTGTTTTGTATTGCATGGATTATCACAAATAGTTGGAACCCAAAATACTGATCAACCCTAGAATTTGAAAATTATAGTAAGTGTTGGTGAATTTAATTGTAAGAGGACTAGAATTCGTAAAATTCTAGGGGAGTCAGCTCCTAAGAGACGAAGTTTTGACTGTAGTGCACCTTGGCACAATAAAAATAAAAGTCAATTCTGTAAAGGAATTCTTTTGTTATATCAGGACTGTGGATGTAGGAACTTGAGTTCTCTGAACCACGTTAAAATTCTTTTGTGTTTTACTTGCTTTCCGCATTGATTTACTTGTCATATATATCATTTAGCATTCGACATAGTTTTCTCCAAACTGAATCAACCACCCCTGATTGAATTTGGTACCATGGCCTCCTAACCACAGACTTTGAAAAATTAAAGCAAGATGTTTTCAGTAAACCTAAAAGGAGTAGAAACTTAAGGGCTCACACTTCCACACTCAGGCTTGTTGAAATAGTCATCTAACTGGTGAGCTTTAAACTTTCCAATATGTGGATTACCTTACTAAGCACTTAGGACCACAACCTTCTTGAATCCTGACCTGTAAGTCTTTCTAACTTCAGTATGGATTAGCTTCAATTTTAGCTGACTGTGGTTCCTTTAGGGATCTTGCGAAAATGACTTGACATTATTGTATAATTTGTATTCCCCCTGCATATACTAATTTTGCTCGTTTTGAGATCAACACACCTGATGTGACATATTGTTATCATATAATAAAAGGTTAATTGTAGAAAAATTAATTTTTTTATTATCTTTTCCATTTACCTTTTTTAATTAATTACTCTCAATCTCTTCCTAGCTCCAATTTTCCTCTCTATGAAAAACAAATCAAACCTTAAAAATAATTAGAAATGATTCTTGTTTTAAAATTTTGCATTGACAATGAATTAATTCCGATTTGAACTTTATTTTCGACACATTTAGATTTACATCGAAAAAATTATGAATTGAGTGATTTTCTGTAAGTGTTAAGTTTTTTAAGTAAAATTTTAGAATTACTAAGGTAGTGTTTGTTTTGTTTGGAGGTGGATGGAACACATTCGGATGAGAATAAAAGTGAATAGAGCAAATTCTGTAAATAGTAAATTTGTGTTTGATTTGGGTTGGATGTGGTAGTGTGGATGAAACTTTATGTAAAATCAATAATTTTTTAGTAATGATGATGTATTATTTTATTATTATTAGTTAGTGGAGTAATAATTGAATGATTATATTGATTATATTTTTTGTAATATATAATAAATAAAAAATATATATAATTTTAAAAAATAAATAAACTCAATAATGATAAATCTTTAGATAATTTAAATTGATAATAGATGATATAGAAATTGTGTATACATATAGTAAATTATGTCTATAAAATAATTTGATAATAAATTATATATATATATATAATAACTAGATAATTTGAATTGAAAAAAATAATTAATCAACACAGTATAAATCTTTAATACAAAATTATAAATAATTACTAATAGTAGATGTCTTGTTATACTCCAAGAAAATATATTAGTTGTCTAAATATATTTAAAATAATAGTTAAATTTAATTTATATTTTTATATTAGTTGCTTAAATAAAATATATTTTACATGAAAGAGAGAATTAAAAAAAAATTGATATGGAAGAGAGAATTAAATAATTAATATATGTGATACGTAAAAGATATTTAATGTGTAAGATAAAATTGATGTGATTAGTGTATTGAATTATATGAAATAGGTCTGTAGATGTATAATAGGAAATGCATGTGTATTTTGAATGAGATGAAAAATGTAAATTCGGAAAGTGGATGAGATAGGAAAAAATCCATCCCCTATCATAATGGACACATTCTAAGTGCATATTTGCAATCTCTAGTAGAATTGAAAAAGTGATATCAAGTAATTTTAGTAGCAAAATGAAAAAAAAAATGATAGCAAAAGGAATGTTTTAAACTTAAGTGATTTTAAAAAAAGATTAAGAAAAATGTGTTTGCAAAAAAAATACTACTAAAAAGGGTATTACATTAGTATTTTCTTGGGGAATGTGTAGAAGTGTTTAAGTAGAAGTTAAAAGCTAAAAATTATTGTTTAATCAAAAATAGTACTCCCTCCATCCCATAATTATTTTCACACTTTATTTTTCCGTCCGTCCCACAATTGTTTTCACACCCTATAAATGGAAACTATTACTTTAACTTTATCCTCACAATCCAACTAATCTCATTATTTTAATAATATAATTTTACACAATACTCCACTTTTCTTAAAAAGTGTGTCATCTCAAAGGTGAAAACATCTCTGGGACGGAGGGAGTAATAAACACTTAAAATAGTTGTTGAAAATATGTTTAAAGTGCTTTAAAAAAAAAGACATGTTTTTACTTTTTTATGTTGAGTTTGCAAACAGATACTAAAATAAACACACCCTTAAAAGTGTGAGATTCTTTATTAAAATATATTATGAAATAATTTATAAATAAAATAATTTTAAAAAAAAAAAAATATCGACACGCTAAACAAATGTGAAAGAATACTAGATTGGATATATTTTGTACGATTTTAAGCTGCAAGTCATGTGAATGTATTTAATTTTATTGGCCTCAAAATAATGTACAAACATAATGCACATGTTAAGCACAAATTTAGAAAAATAACATATAAGAATATTAAAAATCTTCAATCTCATTATAATGATCACACATACGATTTAAATTTATATAAAATCAGCACATAAGTTAAAACTAATAAGTGACACATCAACATTCTAAATTCCAATCAGTATACATAGATTATTTAATACTCCGTCAATCCCATAATTATTTTCATACTTTCTTTTTTTCGTCCCACAATTGTTTTCACACCCTATAAATTGAAATTATTACTTTAACTTTATCATTACAATATTCACATATTTACACAAAATGACATTATTTTTATATTCAATCTAACTAATTTTATTATTTTAATAACATAATTTTATACATTACTCTACTTTTCTTAAAATTTATGTCATCCCAAAGATGAAAATACCTCTGGAACAAAAAAATAAGGATGAGACTGTTTAGGAAGGCTAGGCTTGAGATTTAAGGAGTTTGAGAAATAATAATTAATATTTATGTTTAGAATAACTTTACTATAATTTTAATTTTCAAATGCAAAGGAACTTTTCATAGCTCATCCTCTTTGATAGGAAGGTATAGCTTTACTTCGTACTCTTTCTATTTATAGATCATTTTTATTAATACTCCTTTCGCCCTAAAAGATATTGCATATTTTCTATTTTTATTTATCCAACAAAAAATTTGCATACTTAAAAGTGAAAATTATTTATTAAATTCTACTCTCACAACACACATATAATATTTATAAAAATATACTTATTATACATTTTTTTAAACTGCGTGCCCAAAATACACCGCAATATCTTTTGGGACGGAGGGAGTAGTGAGTAATAATTGTCTGTATTAGTTGTAGTGTGCAGCTCAAAACAATAATAGTTATTTTCATTGTACATTATTACTATTAAATTTTTAATTTTTAATAAAATAACTAATACTATTACATAATAATTGAAAAAAAGATAAAGTATAAAAAATGCCCACTATATATATATTTTTCTTTAGAAAGGTGTATTTATTTATTAATATATGATGAGTTACATATTAATTTTTGTAAAAATATGGAGTTATGAAAAAATAATGAGTAGGTGTTTATGAAAATATTTATTTATTAATATATGGTGTTTTATCTTTACTTTTTCTAAAATAAAAAAATTTATTGCAACACCTCGAAAAAAAAGTGAAAAACATAGGGGTACTTATTTTAAATTATTCAATAGAAGTTTTTAGATATGTCTAATGAATTGTTGCTTCAATGGTGATTACATAATTTATATTGTACTCTAATTTAGAAATATATATTATATATAAGAAAATTGTTGGTTGTAATATGATAATTAATTGAGAAAAATAATTATAAGATAAAAAAAAAAGAAGAATTAAATAAAGTGTATTGCGCAATTCAAATGCATTCTCCAAAAATTATACTCCCTCCGTATTTCTATAAGTTGCTCGTTGCTTTTGGGCACACGAATTAAGGTAAAAGTGAAAAAGTATAGGTGATGTGATGGAAAAAATGAAAAAGTATAAGTGATGTGATAGAAAAAGTGAAAAAGTATGAGTGATGTGATGGAGAAAAGTGAAAAAGTAATGAAAATAGTATAAAAAGTATTGAAAATAATAATAAAGAAGTGAATAGTAGTTTCCAAAAAAGGTAAAAAAACAATGAGCAACTTATAGAAAGACGGACGAAAATGGCAACATGAGCAACTTATAGAAAGACGGAGGGAGAGAGTATCAATTATTATTGAAAAGTCAAACATATTAATAATAAAAAATACATTTTTAAAAAAATAACTTTATAAGTGTAACTTCTCAATCATAACAGGTAGTATAATTATCATGACCAGTAACATTAGCAATAAATTGCATGCTATTATTTTAATGTATTTACAAGAAATGAAAATCGTGCAAATTTTAAAATATTTATACACTCATTTAAAATTTTATTTAACTTTATTTTTTATAATTTTTAAATTTTTTTTTTGTATTTTTAAGATAAAGTGTGTTTTTTTATACTTTACAATTGTTATTATTATAATAATAAATATGATGTCATTGTTGCTGATTTTACGATGGAGGTGTCGTGTAGTGGGAAGTGAGGAGCTGCACGGCAATTAAAGAAACAGTAAAATTGCGTCAGAAATAATAAATATGAAAGAGAAAAAGTGTATTTTTAGTATTTAATTTTTTGAAAGAAAGAAAGAAAGATTAAAAAAAGGGTGAAAAGGTACGTCCGTTAAAAGGGGCGGGTTTTGGGCTGCAAAACGCCACGCCTCACCAACTCCCATAAACACCATTGCGGATTTGCTTTACGTAAAGTATTTATTCTTTGCTACTAGTGTATTAGTTTAGTAATTCCTTCTTCGTCTTAGATCAATTTGTATTTTTAGAATTTTATTTTTACAAAAAATATTACTTCTTCCGTTTCAACATTTTTTTCATATGTGAAGTTTCACGCATATTAAAAAAAAATAAAGTATGTGAGTATGAAGTTAAATAATAAAATATAAAAAAGTGTATTTTATTGACTTTTGTGAGTGTGGGTTGTTTCCTCTTTTTGGGTGTGAAGAAAATGTTGGGACGTCCATATAAAAAAAGTGTGAAGTTTATTTTGGAATAGAGGGAGTATGTATTTGAATAAAATACTATACATATATAAATATGTGTGAAGTAAATAATGCTACCTCTGTCTCGGGTCTTTCTTCAAAAAGACCAGGGCATACATATTAAGAAAAAGTTAGAGTATGTGAGTGTGAAGTTAAATAATAAAATATAAAATGTGTACTTTATTGACTTTTGTGAGTGTAAATTATTTATGAAGAAAGAGTTGGGACGTCCCGAAATGGAAAAATAGGAAGAAAGAGTTGAGACGGAGGGAGTATATATATGTGTGTGAAGTTTTATGAATATGTATACAAATCGATATTTTTTTTAATAGTGTTTAAATTGATGGCCAATATTTAAATAAGAAAAGTTTGTAAACTTTTTTGAGTCGGAAATGTTACAATTTTAAATTATTTGAAATTTTCAGTAAATTAAGATGCTTTTTTAATATATCAATATAAAGTAGACAGATCAAACAACAATTTTTAAAAGACACAAAACTTGTGTGGAACCAATTCATGTGAATTCATATTTTTTTTTTAGTATTTGCATATATAAGGAATAAATAATACATGACAAAATTACAAAATAGTTAACAAAATTAACACTAATTACAAATTGATTTTATGTAGAAAAAAATATGTTTATGTGCCGGAAAAAGTTATACTTATGTGTAAAAATTGTAAATCAATTTGTAATTATAGCTATTTTTTGAACCAATATGTAAGCAACCCTAAATATATTGTGCATCATGTACATCGTGTAACTCAAGTGCTTATTAAAAAATTGCTTTTATTTATGAGTAAGTCTCATTCGCTCCAAGTGCATCGTGCAACTCAAGTGCATTTTTCAAAAATTACATAAAATACTACTAAAAAGTCACACTTTTCAGTAATAACACGTGTGGCTTTTCAGTAATAATTGGTGTAACTTTTAAAAATTACACTTGAGTTGTACGATGCATCTAATACACACAAGACTATGGTCTTATTTATAATAAAAAGTTAATTTAATATGGGGTGACTTTTCAGTATAAACAATGACAATTTTTTAATAATAATGGAATAACTTTTTAAAAATACACTAAAATTTAACAGTTCACCTATTGCACATAAGACTAAATCATCAATAATATTACTATTAAGCATATACATTGTTATTATTAAAATTTTATAATAAATATGTATAATAGTGATATTATATATAAATGCACATAATATTGATACTTGCAAAAAAAAAATTATGTCAACTCAGATTCAGTGGAGCTTACTGTTTAGAAAGTCAAAAACTATACAAAGAAATAAAACATCTTCTACGAATTTATTATTTTTAAAAAAGAAAACTACAAATTCTAATTAGGGTAGGGCTTAATGCTCGTGCGTGCATTGCACCCGGCCGTTGAATCAGTTTCGTTTATAAATGAAACAAAAATGTATATATGTTGAAGGTAAATTATATTATTGTGTCTTTATCAAAATTAACTGGTGGATAACAATTTAGTTGCTTTGTGTTGGACCCTAGATAAATTAATAGCTGATAATTATGGAATAAATATGGCCTGATCAAGAACAATAAAGAGAAAATTGAGTGATTATGTTTAACGCTTAGCAATAATTAAAACACTATTATAAGAATAAATAACACAAAGAATTGACAAATCTTCTACTTCAAGTCTTAAACTTGGATGAGTTATATTCTTTATTTGGCCATTGGATGAGCTATTTATAGTGCGTGTGTTATAAATTATTGGTGTCTAACTACCTGTGGGGCACAAGTCTCAGTGTCTTGGGCTAGACCGCAATCTTGTGCCAGGGATTAGTTTTTTCGGAATGTCCTGGACCAATGATTGGACGCCATATATACAATGTCAGGCAGTTGAATTGCAAAAAGTGCATTTCCCACTGCTAATGGAAAGCTTAAGTTGTACTCTATTTGTGACAATCTTGATTCCCTTCCTTCAAAGAATTTTTCTTGTTCGCTAGTTGAATAATCTTGAATATATCTCATGTATTCTAAATTTTCAAGAATAAATTTTCACAAATTTTTCTCTCTTAATTTCTTAATAATTTTCAAAAATTCCTACAACAAGAATACAAGCCATGAGCTCTTGATATAGGATATTCTTGTTTCCATGAAATACATCTACTTTTTATAAAATCTCTCCCAACTTTCAAACTGTTGTTAGAATTTTCGAAAATAATTCATTATGGTGCAACAAAATTATTTCTTTTATTTTAATCACTTTATATGTTATTGGACTTATAGTGGGTTGTTTGAGAGACCTTTAGAAGAATTAAGATTGGACTTCAAATTGAGTTTTGAATTCTAATATTGAGCCCCAATATCATTCAGCTCGTTATATTAATTCACTCTACTATAAAATTAATACTGCATTATCCACTTAACTCATATTACAACTATATGACTCCTGGTTATTATTTACCGTGTTTAAGATTCTCTTACCTATTAATTAATCAAGTCACTAAACGTTTTAATTAATTTTTTTTTTCTTCCTTGAGTAATGAGAGTTCAACTTCATTATCATATTGAAAATTAATCCACTTGTAAGATTTGATATGATAAAACTTTAGAGTCCACCAAGGGGACTTATCATGCAAAGACTCTCCAAGTATATGATTCTCTATATTAAATCTTATCAATTGTCATGTTCTCAATAACATCGTCCAAAATGCAAAGTATTGAGTCTCCATGACTCTCTACCCAAAACAAATCAAAACAACACAAACTGATCATACACAATCCTATATAAGGGATAAGGTTTAGAAATCAACAACCACTGAGGTCTAATTCTTCATCCATTCAATCAATATGGAAGAATTACCCCTCTGTAGGTTCTCTTCAGTGCATCATCATACACTAGTGTAATCACTTAGCCAAGACAAGTCAATCTGAGTATTACACATCAACCATTTACCAATAGATTATTTAATCTCATCTAGGTTGTGAATGTTGTACTTATTTACAAGGAACTGGCAATGTGATCTTCTGTGATCTGGTATTACCATATTATGTACAGTATAACTTGTACTATTATATTTCAATGGTTGTAGTAAATAAATAACATTATATTATCTACAATCCATTGACAAAGGATTTATTTCAGTAAATAAGCTCAAGATTTTGTTTTTTATACAAAGTAAAAATTATACCTGGCCGTATAACCCTAACAAGTGGTATAAGATAAATCCTCTTTCAAAGTCGAGATTGATGCCCTAGATGAGGTGGAAGTGTGCATGACTTGACTTTCTTGGAAAGCTATTAAGAGTCAAAGTATCCCTTTACTTAAAAACTCATCCTTATTATCAGCTATTATTTTGACACGTGTCCAACTGCATTATTATGCTGATACCAATACATGTACCCTTTTGAATTTTAAAAGACGAGATGATGAAAGAGTATGCCATTTTGCCTGTGCCCCAAATCAATAAGTATAAATAGGTGAAAAGCAGTCATTTCTCACTTTCACTCTTTGCCAATTTGAAACTTTACCTTAAGAGCTTCTATAACTTTATAATTTCAACATTCAAACCACTATCTTAGTTGGTAGACCCTTCTTTTTCTCATCTTCTCTTACTTCAGCTTTAATGGCATGTACCTCCAGGAACACAAACAACTTTGGGCCGGATAGTCTTCCTCTACTGGAGGCAATAAGCAAGCTCCACCATGATGACATTTTTTCTTTTGGATGAGGATATAGATATCAGCAGCACCTCGGAGCGATACGTGTCTATAAGAGGGGAGAATCATCCCCTGAACCCAAGGCCAGAGAGGAAGGTTAGTGGAAATTCGATCGATGAACTTAAAATTAGTTTAGTGTTGGGACCCTAAGAGGGCGAGATCCATGGTAAAATTGGCCCTAGCAATGAGGATCAAATGACCAAGCAGCTCATAAAAGAGCTCAAATAGGAGATGGCTCGAGATCGAGTTGAGGAGGTGGCTGAGCAGATTGTTTCTACTGCTCACGAGGTGGAGAAGGCTTGGCTCCGAGATGTGGATCTCGCTTACAGGCTGTGGAAGGGTTTCGTGGACGAGATTATTTGCCCAACTCTATTCTCATTCTATCTCGAGTATGTGACACAACATCCATACTACCCCATTCGGAGGAGCTCATGCAGTTTTGTAGATACGAGCACGTCGTATTTCTACTCGAATGGGATAAAGAGCAGCAAGAGCTAACTTGAGATGGACCACTGGCAATCCAAGTGGGGCCTCTCTAGCAATGTGCACCTTTGTCCCCAAGGAGATGGTAGACCAGCCACCGGTGGTAATGGTCGATGTCTCTTATAATATCATGGAAACATGTCTTAGGTTTCCCTTACACTTAGTGTTTACACACAACCTCCACTATTGGGGCTTGCTGTGATTCAGTTACTCCTAAATGTGTGGTTGTACCTCGTGAGCACCATGGTGGTGTTCGAGCTCCACTACCTGTACCAGCTCCCAAACCCTACCAAGATGACATACCTCTACACATTATTCCCCTAAGCTGGATAATATAGGGATATCTACCTTAAATCTCACCATAAAAAGAGTGTAGTGGTAGGGCTATAGAATTATCCCAAGTTCAACTCGATCAAGTGGTTTTGGATATTGGGGAGGTGAAATATTGCCTTTTTTACCCATAGAGTCGAGCTCGAGATTCGTACGAGCCCGTGCTTGAAGTAAAAGAGTAATTCATATATAATTTCCTTTTATGACTTTTTTTACTGATCTAATTTGTATCTTTTGATGCAGGTTATTTGTTTACTTGATTGGATGAGCTCAATTTTAATTTTTGGGTCGTGCTCTAGCAAATATAACTATTACCTAATGAAGATCATCACATCGATCATTTATACTTGAGAAAAGCTCGCCTTAGGTTGAGGTTCTACTACCCGCCAAATCATCTGACCTGCAAAGCTCGAAAGATGACATAACCTCAAAAGCTTGCTGAATTGTTTATTTTTTTTCTTATATTTTACTAACATTTGTATGTTCTAGGTAGATGATTTCCCACCTTACCAAACATGTCCTCGTAAGCTGATGGATGATATTCTGAAAGATTTTGTGCGCAAGTAGGGATTTCCAAAACTAAGAAAGGTAACAAGAAAAGAGACACGTAGCAAAAAGGGCGAGCATGTCAAAAAATAAGTTCGATGTCCCTGTCCCAAAGGTGCAACCTCGGGTCGTGAAGGTGGTCATTCACGAGGGAGTCCCCACCTCTAAGCATGTGGATCCCATCCGTGAGGAGCCCATCAGTCAAGTCCCTACATCTCCAATGATGGTGGGGCAAGAAATACATTAGGCCCCGAGGTAGTTGAGATCGAGCCCTCCCACTCTCAAGCTAGAGCAAATGATAGCGGGAAGGGTTCGGTGACCTCGCCTTCCACAATAATAGAGAAAGAAGCTTATGATAGGCATTTTCTCGAAATCGACCCCGCCATGCTCCGGATATAAGTGTCCATACCTTAGTCAATTTTTTTTTGCTTAAAAAATTGGTTAAGTTTTACTAACTTTCTCTCTTGACCAAGTTCCAAGATGATTACTCCCCGACCTTCAGTGCTGTTGGACTTTCTGTCATTGAAGGGGGTCCTGAATTCCGAGTTGCTCCTCGACCATCTGCGAAGCACACTCTTTGATCTACCTCGGCTTGGACACACGAGCTTGAGAATTTAATCCAGGGGAGCATAAGGATTCTATTGCTTGCAACCTAAATGCTTGTCTTTCAGAAGTCTCATGACTCAGATAATAACTGGGCGTGATGAGAAAATCAACGAGCTCAACTTCCTGAAGAAAGAAGAGAACAAATGGGGTAAGCTAAAAAGAACCCACGAGGCTGAGGTGGCTTGAATCCAGAGGAAGATGAAGGTGGAGCTAGACAGGCCAAGGTCGAGGTGGCCTATGTCTAAGAAAGGACGAGCAAAGAGAAGGCCTATGCAAGTGAGATGGAGTAGAACCTAAAAGAGCAGTTAGCAACTCTTGTGAAGAAAGAGAAGGAGATCGCTAAAGAAGCCAAGATAGCCACTACTCAAGTTGCTAGCTTGCAGAGGGATAAAAAGAAAGCGGAGCTACTGGATTCTAAGAAGGAGCTTTGAGATGTTGATAGGAAGCTCAATGATTTGCTTGAGCTGGTGTAGGTGGAAGCATATGACCCCTCCAAGGACACGAAGCTGTTTGGCTAGTGCTCATATTATAAGGCCTTCATGAAAGCTATCCGAGTAGCCACGAGGGCTGGTCATCCTACAACAGAACTTTTTGATCACTTAAAGGCCTTGCTCGCTACTCCATCCATCCCAATTGTTGTCTCAAGATCCTCAACAACCATACCAAGCATCGGATTGACCTAAGTTGGATTTCATACTAGAGCAAGATCTTGCTCCTAGGGCAAGCTAATCCAGACAAGAATGAAAAGAGAATGATGCTGAATGGGATGACAAGAAGAGGCTAAAGTTACCCCAAGCTCAACTGGTGTTGGCGAGGATGCTCCAACTGCTCACTAGATTTAGGCTTGAATCTCTTGTAATCAATCTTAATGTACTTCTAAGATTAAGCTTGATTTGAAGAAACGTGAATCCTTTTTATTTCAATGAAAGTTTGATTTTCTTGCATACTTTATTCCTTATGTTGAACTGTTCTCTTTATTTATCGTATTTGATAATGTGCTCGAACTTCACAAATTAGATATAAGTAACATGTGCCAAAAAAGTAGCTAAGTATATGAACCATAATTTGGTTAAGTGTTGGACTTATTTTATTTTCCAAGTAGGAGTTCGCTTACTACTTTATCCATGCTAAGTGTTAGGCTTTATTGGTTTCTTTAGTGTACTCGTGCTATGGAGGTCCATAGTTCGTTAATAATCAGTTTATGCCTATGTTGAAAGATAATTAGATTATCAAGGGATTTTTTTTATTTGAACATTCTCGATAGTTAGTGTTTACCAAATCAAGTTCTTCGTACCTCCTACTAAGTTTAATTAGCGAGATATATTAGCTTGTTGATGACTTAGATTGGGCAACTTTGGCCATAGACCAAGATTATGCTCGATTGATGTTGAGAACCTCGCTTGGAAAACGAGTTTTCCTGGGCCTCACTAGCTTGAGAAGCTTAGTGCAAGGTGCTTACATTGAAAAGATTGTAAAAATAGAAGGTGCACTTGTTACTATAAGAACAAAATGCAATTTTATACGAATATATATGTATTTTTTAATTTAATTATCATCCCTTTAAATCTAAGAATACTGATTCATGTAGTAATATATTTTTACTATTTTATGTGTTATTGTATGAAAAAATAATTATTTCTATAAAAATAGATAATATTTGTGAAAAATCAATATTTGTTCTTATAGTAACACATTTTGCTCTTATATTATGTGAAAATTTATACTCCCTCCGTCCCAGGGGTATTTGCACCCCTGGGACGGCACACGGTTTAAGGAAAATGTATTTATTAAATAAAGTAGTGGTGTATGAGTAAATGTGTGGAAAGTTTTGTGAGTGTGCACACACATCGATTTTTCCCTTTTAAGTAGTATGTAAATTGATTTGGGACAACCCAAAATGAAAAGTGTGCAAATTGGTCTGGGAAGGAGGGAGTATATTTATAAAAATAAATAAATATATATAATAGCAATATGTTATATGATAGTAACACACATTTGCTCCCAGATTATGTTATTATATGGGCAAGCATGTGTTATTGTAGGATAAAATGTATTTTTTTAAGAATAAAGATGTTTTTTCTTAATTTAATCAGCATCCCTAAAAAACTAGGTATATTTATTCATGTAGTAAAATACTTTTAACTATTTTATATGTGTTATAGTAAGAAAAAATTAATTACTTCTATACAAATATATATATATATATATATATATATATATATATATGAAAAACTAATATTTTTTTGATAGTAACACACATTTTACTCTTACATTGTAAGAAAAAATATTTATTTTTATAAAAATAAATGAATATATGTAAAAAATAATAATATTTATTCTGATAGTAATACACATTTTTCCTTATAATAACATGTATTTGCTCATATAAAAACACAAACTGAGAGCGAAAATCATGAAATTTGTGCCTGCGCGAGATTTTGAAAAAATTGCTCAAATTCTATCCGATCCGATAAAAATTCAAGAATTTTAAATATGAATACTTTTACGGTAGAATATTTTATACAAATTTTTGTGAATTTATAAACATCAATTTTTACATAATATGGAGCGCAGGTGTTAAAATGCAATATACGCAACACATTTAGAAGTGCAATATTTATCCTAATGACAATATTACCTTCTGCATTGAGATTCTTTTAGAATCACATGTCACTTCCCAATAAATTGCCCATTAATTCTTTATAAAAAGATGATTCTTTGTTAATTATCATCATTAGTTATTAGCTCAAGCAATTATGTCATCCAAGCATGTCAAACATCATGACCATGTTGATGTAGGTAATTAATTACGTTTGAAATTTTGCACTATACTTAATCCAACTTTATAATTATTCCATCACCCTTTAATGATACATATGGCTATATATAAAGGTTTGACCTTAATACATATAATTCTTTTATGGAACAAATAATGTTCAAAGTCATGACCTCACAATATAATTTATGTGATTTTGAATATTTGAGTTGTATCATTTCATCTTAATACATATTCTAATTCTAATTACCATCCAAATTCCACACTCTCTTTGATATATATAAAATAAGATTGTGTAATTAAAAAAGAAGATTGGTGGATGAAAAAAGTATAAAAGAATGGAATATGATCAGACACTTCTTATTAAAATTATATAATGACCGAAAAATTCTAGGAGTGAAGAGTACATAGGGTAGGGATGACGACGACCATCAATAAGGATAGTTAAGCTTGACAGTGGGGCCAAAACTCCCCTGTCCCCATGGAAACTCGCTCTAAAAAGAGTTGGGAATCCTCAAGAAAATAGAAATGGGGACGGAAATGAGGATTTCTTTTGCCCTATAAGTGGGGCCGAGCCGGGCCAAGGATTGTATTTCCGACCCCACAGAAATCCCACCCCCATTCCCAAGAAGGCCACGTCTATTTTTATACATATATATATATATTCATAAATATATATAATACATAAAGTATAAGTAAATAAATTAATAAAGTAAAGAATATATTTTTTGGATTTTAAATTTTAGACATACTTTAAATTTGCATTTTGTATTTTAAACATGCTTTAAATTTATATTATGGATTTTTTTTTTTTAAATAATGCCTCTTATATTTGTATATTTATATTTGTTCATGGTGATTATAAAAAATTGATAATTTTTTTTTAAAAAATTTGTGGAGAGCAAGATTCCTGCAGAGACGAACTTCTCGGCAGGAAGGAGATGAGAATAAGTTCTTTCCCGTGAAATTCGCGAAGATGGGAATGGAGATTCCCGCAAATACGGAAATGGAATGAAGATTGGTCCCTCATCCCCTGTCTCGACTCGTTAACATCCCTAAGGTACACATAGTAATTATTGTATGTAATAAGAACAAATAAGATACATAATATTATTTTTTTCTCCTAAATAAGGTAATCATCACCCTCATTTGATTATCTCCTCCTCAATCAATCTCCCATACTACAACCAACAACTTTCTTTTTTGTCAAATTTTTCCAAAATTGGAGCAACATTAATGTTGTAACCACCATAAACACAAAATGTCATTCAACACATGTAAGAGTAAAGGAGAAAAATAAAATTTCATTCTCATTACCATTGAAGAATTTAAAATGAACGCTCTCTGCGTTCACCTCACTGGGGACACGTTTGGATCCTACCAATTGAAGTTGGAATATTTCATGGATTGCATAGAACTTTTCTCACAGACCTTTTCAGGGACTCACACACATGTTAATACATCTATAAATTTGTTGAAAGTGTGTATGTTTAACAAAGAATTTTGTTCAGAATGTTTGAACATTTAAAGCAACACTAGATGACGAAATACTTAAAAATATTTTGGAAAAGGATTGAAGTTTGCATAGACTAAAGTAGTTTACATCGTGATATAAACAATATAATGATCTTGACTCAAACAATAAACGAGTTTAGTTAAGTGTATGAATTACACCACAAAAGTAATTTACATGTACGTATGAAATAATTATCAGTCTCGACATACATTATATAAGAAAAAGTTTGTGTACAATCGTCTCATGATATGAGAACAACAAAAATAAAAAAAATTATAATTATAATAAAATATGATAATATTTTTAAGAAATGTGACAATATTTTTAAAAAGGGTGATAGTCATTTAAAAAAAAAATATTATCACCTTCTAAAATATTCAGTGATAAACTTTAAGTAAAATGTAACACTGTTTTACAAAAAAATAATTGCCACTTTTAGTAAAAATATTCATAATTTTGTAAATTTTTTATCACTTTTAAAAAATAATAACTTTTTAATTAATAAGTGATGCACATATATTGATCTCACAACGATTTCATGTCGCGAGACAATCTTACACAACATTTACTCAAATATCAAATATGTTGATCAGAATGTTACAATAATTCAACCAACATAGGAAGAAAGAACCACCCTATCAAGCTAGATGCATTATCACACTTAATAGCTTGACTTTTATTTGTCTTAGCTTGTATTGTTCCATACTTCCATGCAACATCTATTTATATCTCACTTCACAACAACCCTGTTTATTTTTTTCTCAAATTTAGAACTTTGCGCTCTCCGTCTCATACGATTTTAAAATTTAGAATTTAATTTTCAAATTTTAGGGGGCGTTTGATATAATTGTAAGGAATGAAAAGGGTATAGGAATGGAAATGGTATGGAATGAAAGTCATAGTTCTCATATAGCTGAATTATGGTTGATTACTTAGTTTTGGGAAATCAAAGTCATAGTAGAGTAATATCAAACACACACTATGACTTTGATTACCATTACTCACCCTCCAAAGTATCCAACCAAACATCCCCTTATATTTAATTCACACCTACAAATACATATAAAACCTATATTATTCTTCCCAGTACATCACATTTTATCCTATAAATAATTATAAATACCAACAATACCTATAAAACTTAATATTGATTTAACATAAACTAAAATTCCACTTGATTTAAACCTAAAAAAATACATATATTTACTATTCATATTTTACTCAAAATCTCTAAATTCTATAATGTTAATTTGCTTCATACCTTAAGGGTATGTTTGGTTTAGGGGACTAAATAGTCAATTCCCCAAACACGGAACTATTTCGACCAAATCATACATGTTTTGACCGGAATAGTCCTATATTTGGGGGATTGACTATTTAGTTACCTAAAACAAACATGCCCTAAATCTCTAAACAAACACAAAAGTTACTTTGAAAGGACTTAGAAATCTTTCTCTCACTGAAAGCTAGAAACCGTTCATGTTATCTTTTAACTCCTCACTTCTGTAAAATTGCTACCCCTTAATTTAGAATTCGATTGTCAACTTACATGCAAAAATATTATGGAAAAGAGTAACTCTTTTGTGCAACAGTTACACCGTGCAACTCAAGTGTATTTTTAAATAATTACACTATTTACTATTGAAAAATTACACAAATTATTACTGAAAAATTCCACTATTAAAGATATATTTTTCAATAATAACATGTGTAATTTTTCAGTAATATTTTGTGTAATTTTTAAAAATGAACTTATATTGTACGATGCAATTGGTGCATACAAGACTTAATGCCGTGGAAAAAAGTGATTGCCTAGAATTAGATTTTTTCTTTTGGTGGGGTATATTGAGCATCTAGGGATGTGTGCATAATCAATTTTTTAGAGACCTCTTTTATGAGATAATATTCTTATATATGTGATATTTTGGGTTATATTTTACTTTATAACATTAGCATAATCAAATAATGTAAATAAATTAGATCCCTCTAATGTATAAGATTGTTTTATATAAAAATTTGTATACTTAAAAGTATGGTTGAATATATCTAGTGATGGATTCATATAATAGAATATTATGGGTATAAATATATACCTTCTTAATTTCTTTCCGAGGGAATATCAACTTTTTGTGTGAATGTTTCATCATTGTTGAGAAGTTTAGTAGACAATGTTAAAGAACGCCTATTTTCTAATTTAAAATATACTGTTCTAAATACTATTTCATTTTATATTTCAAAATAATTAATATATTACATGTATAAAAATATTATTACTATGCTCCTTCCATCTTAGGGGAATTTTCATCCCTAGAATTTTACGTTTTTAAAAAAATATTTTTTTAAATAAATTAGTGGTGTATGGATAAATATGTGTATAAATATGTATGTATATATGTAAATCAATTTTTTTTTTAGTATAAATTTTTTAGGGACATTCGAATAAGAAAAATATGTGAATTTCTATAGAACGCTGAGTATTAATTAACTTGTGAGTTATGATATATATTTTTATGAATGATATTAGTTACTATCACTAATCGGGATAAATTTTTCTATTAAAAAATATTGTAAATAATTTATACATAAACAAATCTGAACATATAGAGTATAATATACGATTAACTCATTTGTTTAATTTATATCAAACACAGAATCCTACTAATTCTCCACTTTGGGCTCATTTGGTTCGTAAGATAAAAGTATCTATCCGTCGAAAACATGCATATATAAAAATTTACAGAATTGCTCATCTAACCTCCGATCGATACATTTATATATATAATTTTATGTGAAAGCTTTTATTAGAGTGTCGGTAAATTAAATAATGAAATAAAAAATGAAATACCAATAAAAATGAGTAAATCCCGCTATTTTCTTGATGAAAAGTGATTTTTTAAGTACTTTGCGAAAAAAGTGATATTAATGTCTTAACTACTAGTCTAAGTAGTAGTACATCCTAAATTTTAAAACATTAAGATCAATACAATGACGCATCTGTGTCATTTACAAATGTAACATGCAGAGAGCTGTCAAGTGTTTTATTTTTAAATTATACTTCCTCTGTTCCGTTATAAGTTGTTCGTTATTTTTTGGTACACAAATTAAGATAAAAGTAAAAAAAATATAAGTGATATAATGGAAAAAGTATAAGTGATGTGATGGAAAAAGTAAAAAAGTAATGAAAAATAAAGAAATGGATAGTAGTTTCCAAAAAAAGTAAAAAAACAATGAGCAACATATAGTGGGACGGAGAAAAATGGCAACACGGGCAACTTATAGTGGGACGGATTGAGTATCTTACTTTTAAAAAAAATTAATCAATTTATTTTCATCTTTTTAGGCACAATATTAATGTGATAAGTATTTTTTTACAATATTTCGCATCTATGTTATGTACCTAAAAAAAAAATCTAAACTCTTAAGTTATCTTTTGTTGAATTTAAGTTAACTAATTGTTTTTAATATTATGCAATAAATTTAATTTTTGAGTAAGATTTTAATTTACTTATAAAAAATCATATAATAAAAATAAAATACTCTTCAAATTTAATTTCGACTTCATGTGATCAAATGTTTCTTTTAAACATGACCTTTAAACCAAAATTTTATAGTTACACATATAATTTTATGTATTCTTAGGATAGTTAATAATAATAATAATAATAATAATAATAATAATAATATATGCAATTTGTAATCTAAAAACAAAAGGCAAACAAAAGAAGAAGAAAACTCATGTATACATATTGCATTGTACAATTACATATAAAAATAAAATATAGAGCCTATTTTGAAACTTTTCAAAACAACTTTTGAAATAGTTTTTTTCAAAAGCTATGGAAAGTAGCTTTAAAAAAAACTATTTTAGAAGCAACTTTTAGAGTTTCAAAATAGGAACATACTACTTTATGTTAATGTAATTAACATGTACAAATAAATAATATCAAAATATACTCCCTCCGTCCAAAATTTATTATCAATATTACTGTCTGCATAGGATTTATTAAAAGAATTATTTATTAATATTTAATTAATAAAATGATACTTTTAACTTTATTAGTAAAAGTGAGTGATATATAATAAATATGGTGAATATAATATTACAGAGTAATATTGCTTTTTTTGCCAAAAAATGGATGTAGCAATTAAGTATAGAACGAACCTTTTTGAAAATGTAGAAATTGAGTATGAGACGGAGGTAGTTTAATTTAATACTCTTTTCGTTCCAAAAGAGATTTCATACTTTCTATTTTTTGTCTATTCTATAAAAATGTTTGCATGTCTAAAAATTGAAATTATTTATTAAATTTCACTTTTATAATACACGTACAATATTCATAAAAATGTATTATAATTGAATAATAACGAGCATGTATGAAATTAAGATTTGCATCTAGGAAAGAAAAAACATTTTCTTTTCCTTGCAAGGAAAACATGTAATGATGATGTACCATTTAATGAAGTAGCCATTATTCCTAAGTTCATCTTTTTGGAATTTCTCAATGAGTACCTCTTTATTTATAGGTTTGCATATATTCACAAACACATTATAGTTGCAGCATCATTGCAGGGTTATAATTATTTGGTATTTATTTTATTATTTCTTGTCCAACTCCAACAAACTGTCACATTAGCAACCCAAGTGATCTGCCCAACCAACAAAAAAAAAAAATTAAGCAGTCCACATAAAATAAATTATATTGGAGTACTCTATAGTCTATAGTCATTGTCGAAATTAATGAGGGCAATATTGTCAGATAAGGAGAACCATGGTGGGTCAATAGATTGTCAAGAAGACTCAAGAAATTGTTGCTGCCTATTAATTGCAAAACCCCACAAAAAATAAAATAAAATTATCCCTATTCTTTTACTCCAACTAGTTTCACTTTATGAACAACTTTCTTGTGAACTCGAATTCACATAATTTCGTATCACTGTTATGTGTAATTATAATCACTATCATTCATATATTTTTTTATCGGTAAATGTTAGTAGGTTAGTACACCAAGTCTCAAAACATTCCAAGAATATCTCCAAGCTAACCTTATATCTCCCTCTTAATTCGTTCCCAAAGGAAATCGAACCCGGGTCACCCACTCAAATGAGAAGTCCGATGGCCAGGTGAGCTAACTCACCTGGTAACTTGACTGATACAACCTCAGCATGCCATGTTATATTTTTTTGCAGTAGCACTTGACTGATACAACCTCTCTAAACGAGGAGTGATGAGAGGATAATACATAGGCTTGAAAGTTGTCTTCTTCCTAAGATCAGATGGTTTGTACCTAGGGTGGTCGGACATCCTGCACTGATCAATGCTCTCATTGTCACCCCAAAACAACATGCAACCGTTTGTACAACAATCAATCTTCTTAAACTGAAAACTTATATCCTTCAAGAGCCTCTTACTTTGATAAAAAAATTATGGCATTGTTTTCTCTTTAGGTAGGGTTCGTTTGAACAACGATGCAAATTGATTGTAGACTATATGACTCACTTTGCCTTCAGTTTTGAAGGACAATATGAGTATTGAATGACAACTGAGTTTCAGTATCACAACCAACTTCTGATCAACAGATTTTAGCATCTTAAAAAATTTCTTCGAGCAAGGATTTGGTTCCTCCTCCATGTCTGTGTAGTGACCACCTAAAACAGACTCATTAATCATCATATGATACCTTTGAAATTCATCTGTCTCATCCAGTGGTGTCCCAAAACATGGATTACGCGGATCATGGCTCGAACCAGCAACCTCAAACCTCCCACCTTCACCACTACTCTACTGATCATAAAATGCAGCCACTGTTTCAATATTATAATTTCACCGGTCTTCACCATGTCCGGTCCAATTGTAGTAAAATGGAGCAAAATTAAACCTCACAAGATGAGTTTTAACCTCATTAGTGCTCAAGAATCTCATGTTACCGCACTTTTTGATCGCACTAGGACATCTAATCCGGCCACAGCTATCCACACAATATGGATGACGAGAGGTAAACTCATAAACTCATCAATCTTCTGGAAAAACTCAAAGTTGATAAGTCCTTGTATCATACGAGGCATTTGATACATCCAACAATGATCAGGGAGTTCCATCTGATTCAAATTAAGAATATATCACATTAAATTTATGAAAAAATTCGGTAGAGTCTCGACTGTAAATAAGCATATCCATTTTTTAAAACAAAAATTTAAATATAATCATATTTCAATTATACTAAATTTATCAAATATATATTTAATTCACAAGAAAATTCTAATAAATTTGGGAATAGTCTCCATTAAAAATAGGTATATCCATATAACATTTAAAATACAAATATTAATGCTAAACTTATCATAAATCAACACACAAAAATACTTTATCTAATATTTTTTTAGGGTTAATTCTATATAAATACACCACCTTTTACTCAACTTTCAATTTTATCCTGAGATTCACGATTATTGTAAAAAATCACAACCTTTTAAAAAGTTTCAATTCGATACACATTTTTTTCCGGCCAACAACTGATGATGTGTCTCGTCGGAGCGCGTGAAATGTTGCCACGCTGGCGTACACGTGTGAAATACTTTTTAGGTTTATTCTATATAAATACACTACCTTTTACTCAACTTTCAATTTAATCATGCTTTCACAATTATTATAAAAAAATCACAACCTTTTAAAGAGTTTCAATTCGATACACTTTTTTTTTCTGGCCAGCAACTGATGACGTGTCTCGCCGGAGCGCGTGAAATGTTGTCACCCTGGCGTACACGTGTGAAATTACTTTTTTATATATTTTTTCACATCATATATTATATATATAAGAAATAACAAAATTTTATATTAAAAAATATTTTTTGAATGAGAAATACTATGGAAAAAAATATTTTCCACCATATTCAAGATGGACTTGAAAAAACTGTGTTAATGGTACCGAATATCACCACTTAATTCTATAAAAATACACCACCATTAACACAGTTTTTTCAAGTCCCTCTTGAATATGGTGGAAAACATTTTTTTCCATAGTATTTCTCATTCAAAAAATATTTTTTAATATGAAATTTTGTTATTTTTTATATATATAATATAAGATGTGGAAAAAAATATAAAAAAATAATTTCACACGTGTACGCCAACGTGACAACATTTCACGCGCTCCGGTGAGACACGTCATCAGTTGTTGGCCGAAAAAAAAGTGTATCAAATTGAAACTCTTTAAAATGTTGAGATATTTTATAATAATCGTGAACTCATTATTAAATTGAAAGTTGAGTCAAATGTGGTGTATTTATATAGAATTAACCAAAAAAGTATTTCACACGTGTACGCCAGCGTGATAACATTTCACGTGCTCCGGCGAGACACGTTATTAGTTGCTGACCGGAAAAAAATGTGTATCAAATTGAAATTTTTTAAAAGGTTAGGATTTTTTACAATAACCGTGAAGCTCAGGATTAAATTAAAAGTTGAGTAAAAGGTGGTGTATTTATATAGAATTATCCCTTTTTTTTTTATCAAACAACTAAACTATATTCAACAAGAGAATTGAACGGTAAAGTTATAAAAATGTATGGTGAAATTGAAGCAACAAACACGATGTGACAATAGACCCGCACGATTGCAACCAACACGTCGAAACAATACTCGTTTGAATTTGAGAGATTTTTGAATAAAGAGGGGTTGTCTTTTTTTTGTTTAGCGATCTCATTAACGGTCGCAAAATAAAAAAAAAATCGAATAGATCAATTATTGCTCACCCACCCACATCAGATTTTATCATTAGCGATAGAAATGACGGTCGCTAATGTAAAATTTAATTTGCCGACCTCCTAAAAGCGGTCGCAAAATTATGAAATCAAATCGGGTCAACATATTCCAACTACCCACTTCGGATTCCATGTTTTGCGACCGCCTCCACGATCGCTAATATAATAAATAATTTTATGACCGCCTTTTTCGATCGCTAATTAGTCAACAAAACGTTTATCAACCGATTACTGGTGGTCGCTAAATATTTTATGGTATTACCGACCGATTCATAAGCGGTCGTAAATTGGTCGTTAGTTTTTCAAAATTGATCAATAATCAAAAGTGATCGCTAATCGATCGATAATATCATAATTAATGATTCATAGGCGGTCGCAAATTTTCAATCGCTAAAATGCACATTTTTGTAGCAGTGGTTAATTATATATTTGATAATGCATTAAGAAATCCTTAAATTATTAAATTTTATTTTGATAGGAATCTTTTTTTTTTCCATGAACTTTTTAATTATCAAAATTTTATCCTTGAAACAAAAATGACATATATTTTTGGTTAATCATACCTATAATATACACGATTTCTTTAAATTTATTTAAAATATAAAGTATATTTTACTAATTATTTTTAGGTGATCATCACATGAATGAATTAGATTTGAAATGACCTACACAAAACAACTTATTATTAACTCTTGTGTAAATAAGTTTTACCCTGAAATTTATTAATTATTTTATTAAAGAGTATCTGAAAAAATATTAGTCATTAACTATTTTACTATAAGAAATTAATTATAAACTATTTTTACAGCGAATTTAATTCACACAATGACAACTCTTAATAAAATTAACATATACTTTTTTCCTCCCTTGTTCAATTTCTTTGGGTCTGAGTTCCATTTTTTCTAATTTGAAAAGTATTTTTTTTCTCACACCTCTCTCAATCTCTCTATTTTAAGCTCTCTTTATTTTTTCTCTTTTTTTTTTGTCACGCCCATTATCATACATTCTATATTATGTAATTTTTCATTCCAACTAAATTTGCACATTAAGAATTTACACGTTTCTTGAAAAAAATATATTTAAATTATTAAAATTGTGCTCTATGAGTATATATACAGTTAGTTATGTGAATGTGCATATAAATTGATACTCTCTTTTTTAGTTGAGTGTAAATTTATGTGAGAAGTCTAAATAAAAATAAGTATGCAAATTTCAATGAAACAGAAAAAATATTTCTTAATTTTTATATTAAAACTTATTATAATAATAGACGAAAATGGAATTGAACAATTAAAGATGAATTGATTTTTTTTTTTGTCAATTTTAGTTTTGAGAGCTCTTAAAATAAAATTTTAATACTTGAAAGTATTTTAAAATAAAAAGAGTGGGTCTCTTGTGAACTTGAGTGCACATAAATTCGTATAACTGTTTGTACAATTACTACTATTTTTATTCATATATGCTATTATTGCTATAAAAATATATTCCCTCGTACCATAATTGTTTGCACACTTTTCTTTTATGTCCGTTCCACATCTGTTTTCACACCCTATAAATGGAAACTACTATTTTAAGTTTATCCTTATAATATTCATATATTTACATAAAATGTCATTACTTTAAATTTAATCCAACTAATTTTATTATTTTAATAATATCACTTTACACATCATCTTACTTTCCTTAAAAACTGTGTAGTTATCGAGGCAAAAATACCTCTGACGGAAGGAGTACTTGATTTTAAATAGAATAATGTATATGCATAACATTGATAGTAATGTATAACAGTGACAGTATATATATATAATTATGATAATTGATAAAATTGAGCTCACGTGAACGTGGATTCATATAAGTTTTTTGTCAAATAAAAATGAATTTAAGAACCTCACAAAATAAAAAAATAAAAAGTAGATTTCATATAAAAATGGTTCATTATATGAATCACTTTCAAATTTAATGAACCATTACCTAATTTTTAAATTTTTGGTCAAATTTTTTATACTATTTGTCAAATATTTGATACATTAAATATTAGTTATATTATCTTTATATATTAAATATAAATATATTTAAACTATTAATTATTATTAATAGTCTTGAAGAAAAAGGATAAATGGGCGGGTAAGGAGCTTTTTGAAAACAGATTGCTAGGATATTTAGTGCCTGTTTCGAAACTCTACAAAATAACTTTTAGAATAGTTTTTTCAAAAGTTGTGAGAGATAATTTTGAAAAAGAAAAATATTTTAGAAGCAATTTTTAGTGTTTCAAAACAGCCACTTAGATAGCCACTTAAATTGAATACTTGTAAGAAAGCTTGTGTGAGGAAAATGGACGATTAGAAAAGGGGTGTGTAGGAAAGAGAGTTAACTAGTGAGACTTAGAAAAGTTAAATAAGTTTTTGAATTGGTTTGTGCTCCTCGAAGAGAGCTTCGATTCAATATATTACTCGCCCAATTTCGATATTAGGTGAATTAAAAATTAAGATTTTAAGTTTGTTATAAAAAATGAGAAATGGGAAAGAAGGGAAAAACTGAAAGTCTTTGTAAGAAAGTTATAAGAAGAAACTCATCCTTAGTATGTAAGAAAGTTATGAGATTATGCTCATCCACGCTCTACGCGTGTGCGCATGGATAGTGCAAATCATGATTGAATTTGGCCTAAAAACCTCAAAATTGTGTGCGGGTGCAACTTGTGTATACGAATGTCGCAATAATTTGGTGGCGGATCGACAAACTAAGTTTTGCCTGAGTACTCTCCTGAGATCCTGAGAGGCGATCCTGAGTTTTCCCCCTGACCTGAGTCCTGAGATCCTGAATCTCCTCATGAGGAACGGTCTTGAGAGGCAATTTCAGGCCAGGTGAGGTTTTAAAAATCTCTACAGTTACAACACATTTTTAAATATTAAAAATCTGAGTTAATGCAATTAATTCAAACATTTTTTTGGTTACGGTCAGACCATTTACGGCTCTTTATGGTCACTCTCCAACAATTATTTTTGAATATTATAAATAATATTCTTATGTGTTGCAAGATAGACAAGGATAACAAGAAATACAAAAGCGTGAGTGGAAAAATATTTAGATACTTTTCCGGCAATTTGCCACATTCATTTGCCCATTTTTCTGCTATTTTCGTTTATACTCTGGTGATATTACGAACAACATTTCAGTTCGTTTTAAGCAGGATATTGTGGTACATCGTTGCTTTATCGTTGTATCTTGGGAAACAAGTGTCCCATTGATTCACTAACCACCTAGAGTGAGGGGCATTATTTGTTTTAAGGAAATTGTGATCTCCACGAGCATCGATTTTCTATATAACTTTATTACTATTTTCAGCCATCAGGTGCTATATTTTCAACATGAAAATGATTAACAGATATAAATCAAGACAAAGTGAACCAAATTCATGGAGGTGGAAGATATATGAATCAGCAATGTCAAAGAGGCTTATCAATGGCTGTTGTCAAGGAAAAACGAAGGAGATAGAGAGCAAAAGAAGGAATATAAAGTGTTGTGAAGAACTTGGGCTTCTCCTATATACATGTGTATGTGTGTGAAATTATTAAAGGATGAATCCTGTGGGATAGAGGGAGTAACATTTACCAATAAAGAAAAATTAAAGAATGAATTTCAACATTTGATATTTTGCAAGAAAGAGGCACTGCTCATGAATTTTGGATGAAGTGGATGAGACATGAATTGGTTCTTTCATCATGTTCGTTTTCAAACTTATTTCAATTTTTGGGACTTCAGAAAGATAAAATGTAGAAAAGTGTGGCTTAGCATTTGGAACGTTGAGTGTGAATAGGTGTATTTTAAAAGGGGATCAAGTTCAAATAGACAAAATACTTGACAATTTCAAGGTAAATTAAAGGAATTAGTCGAAGAGATATCAAAAATGGAAAAAATAATAATTTTGTACGGTAAAATTAAATAAAGAAGATTAAGTGAACGTTTGATATAATTATATGGAATTTAAAAAAAGGGTATATGAATAAAAATAGTATAGAATGATAGTCATAGTTCTCAAATAGCTGAATTATAGTAAATATTTTAATTTTAGGAATTAAAATCATAATAAAATCAATCAAAACACACACTATAATTTTAATTACTATTACTCATCTTTAAGAATAATCAACCAAATCCTCTTAAAAAAAAATCAATCGAACAACGGCTTAATGTTATGGGGGTTGTTTAAAATGATACGATGAGTAGAGATGTTAATCTGGGCTGGGTTAATAGGGCTGACCTGTTTAACCCTGAAAAATACAGGGTTGGAGCCATGTATTCATTGGCCCGTTTAAATTCGGACTTTTTTGGCCTAGCCCTATTAGCCAGCGGGTTAACTGAGTCCGCCCTTTAGCCCGCACATTTTTTTATTTTATATATACATATTAAATATATAATATAGTTATTAGTTATTATTAATTGAAGTTATCTTCAATTTCTATTTAGGTGTTATATTAATTTTGAGTATTTATATTTGAACTTTTAAATACCAATGAACTTTTAAGTTTTTAAGTGTTAATATTTGAATTTTTGTAATTATGTTAAACTATTTTTATTAATTTTAATGAAATTATGGACAATGTTTATCTTCTAGTTTAAATAATAACATTTTATGATAATTATTTTAGATTATATGTTAAAATTTATACTCCCTCCGTCCCAGAGGTGTTTTCACCTCTGGGATGACACAACTTTTAAGAAAAGTAGAGTGTTGTGTAAAGTTATATTATTAAAATAATGAGATTAGTTGGATTGTGAGGATAAAGTTAAAGTAATAGTTTCCATTTATAGGGTGTGAAAACAATTGTGGGACGAACAAAAAAGGAAAGTGTGAAAATAATTATGGGACGGAGGGAGTATATTTTTTTATATAACCCGTTTATGACCCGTTTAGCCCTATGATCGCTAGAGTTAGGATCAAATATCAAAGAATTATTAAAAATGAATCGGATAAAATCTTAATCAATTTAATTCGAAGCCCGTTAAAGCTAATCAATACTAGCCCTTTTAAATTTGCAAAGTAGTTTAGGATTAAGGCTAGCCCTTTTAAATTTGCAAAGTAGTTTAGGTTTAGCATGATATGAGCATACGCATGGGAGTCGCATGACCTGGCTTGGCTGCGAACATGTCCATTCCTATCCATCCTAGTGAATTGTGCAATTCTTCATCTTGTTATGGACTTCAAGTGTTAATTAACAAATTTACCACTATAACCTCATCAGTCAACCTCGAGAGCCACGGTCAGACTCTCTCTCATCTTCCAAATAGATAGAGAGAGAGAAGGCTCAGGGAGGAATATAATATTCTGAGAGAGAGAAACAAGATACAGAAAAAGATAGATCGATGATAATTGATACATACACACACAACCTTCATTACACACGATAAAAAAAGAGTAGAAAAAGTGTCAACTTTCGAGGAGAGAGAGAGAGAAAAATAGGAGGAAGAAAATTGAAAGCCTAGAGAGAGAGAGAGAGGAGAGAAGCCTGCAAAAGTTTTTTTGAGAAGAACAACAGGAGAGAGAAAAGCTGTGTATGTATATACACATGCTATATAGAGAGAGAAAACGTGTATTTGTATGTGTGTCTGGACGGTGTAGTGTGTAAAAGGGGGCAATTAAAAGTGAATCCGCAGCATTTGGTCTGCGCAATCCTCAACATCCCTTCCTTTTCCAAAGCTCCCCTTGTCTCCCCCACTTTCTCTCTCTACCCTCGCCGGAATTTCTTCTCTCCGGCGCCGACCCTTTTCTTCTCTCTTTCTAAAGCAACGACGCTTTTTCGGTTTTCTTTTTCTTAAAGAATTCTTCAGATTCATCTTGCTCAGGTGAGGAGGAATCTACAAGAAAGGTGCATGCCAGGTGTTTGATCAATTGTCTTTTTGACTTTTTTTTTGTCATCGAGGGGTCGCCGTCCTCCGCCTGAAAATATTCGTCGGCGAGATGAGATTCCGGTGATATCTCCGGCCAATTATTTGTGCTGGGCTTCCTGGGGGTGATAAAGCACAGATATGAAGACGTCCTCCGGCGCCGGAGCTCCGCCGACTAACGGCGCCGCCGCTGTTGAAGGTCGCTCCACCATTGTTGAATTTCAGAGCTATTCCCCCCTCTTTTTTGAATTAAATGTTAAAGATTTTAGTTAATTAATCACAAATCCCAACAAAAATTAGTGAAACCCTCTTTCAGTTGCTGATTTTGTCTTTTGTTGAAAGGAACTTCAGTGGAGAAGAAGAGCATAAACAGTGAGCTCTGGCAAGCCTGCGCCGGCCCTCTGGTGAATCTGCCGGCAGCTGGGACCCACGTCGTTTACTTCCCTCAAGGCCACAGCGAACAGGTCTCTCTCTCTACTGGTGCTCATGCGTACATTCTGAATTTACTGTTGCCAAATTCTAACGTGCGCGGGTATGGTTCCATGTGGTTATCGTCCACCCGACCGCCCCCATCGTGACAGTGCGCAGCATAATTTGATCACATGCAAGGATTCTATGATTTCCATCTAAATTAATATAATTTATTTAATTAAATAATTACATATATTGTTGAGTGTTTTCATATTGGTTTTTGTCGATGATTGCTATCGTGAGCTGGTTTTGGGAATAATTAAAGGGTGTATGAGATTTGAGAATATTAGTTGTGTAATTCTTTTTTTCTTCCTGATTAAATATTAATGCCTCCTTCAAAAAAATAAAAAATAAAAGATTTTAAAAGTTTATTTTTTTAAAAAAATATTTTTATTTTGAAGTATGTAAATTTTTGTAAAATTTTAAAAAAAAGAAACAATTTTTTCATGGATTGAGGTGGTGGGGTAGGTTTTTATTTTTTCCCGATTAAATATTAGTTGAGTAGTTTTGAGTAATTAGAAATAGGTTAAAAATAATAGACAATACATAGTGGACCATGCTAATGTGCGCAGTCATGGTTGGTGAATTATGTCATTTTTCTTTTTCTTTTTCTTTTTGGGATGATAACTTTATGTCAATTTTTGCACATCTTGGTAATTATCAGATGTAACGTGTTAAAGCCACACGTGACATATTTAATTCGTAGATAGTATTTTATCTCATTTAAATATTATTTCACTCTACGTAACCTTAATTTGGTGTAAAGCTTCATTTTCTTTTTAGAATGGAAATATGGAAGAATGCAGGATTTAGTTTAAGATTTTTCGAAATATTTTCTGTGAACAAGTAAATACTTTGTGGTAAAGCAACTAATATTTTTAGAAAACAACTAAACAACTAATTTAAGAATACAATTGAATTCTATGGTAGAGCAACTAATACGAAATCAATACTGCCTCTGTCTTACCATACGTTGATCATTATGTTTTTGACACAAATGTTAATAAAATATTGATATGAGTACATGTGATGTGATTGAAGAAAGTGAAAAAGCAATGAGAATAGTGTAAAACGTAATTAAAATAATGAAAAAGTGAATAGTAGTTTTCAGAAAAGTTAAAAAAGTAAATGAGAAACATATAGTGGGACGGAAGAAAATGACAAAATGGAAAACATATAGTGGGACGGATGGAGTAATTGATTTTGAGAAAATTTACCACTCTCGCATGATTTGAGCTCTATTGCACGAGACGGGGTTTATCTAGTGCACATTCTCAACTTTGGATATTAAAGAAATGGATGAACAAACCTTGAAATACATAGGAAACTAATGTCTAATCTTTAACCAATATTGCGTAAATGAACCTTGAAGTACAAAGGAAACTAATTGTAAACTTTAATCAAAGTTGACAATTACTAGAAAAATTATGGAGCTATTGATTTATTTAGCATGCAGTTTGATTGTTATCTTTATGTTGTTTCTTTTTTTGATTGACTTAGTTGTTTCCTTATCTTTATGTTGTTTCTTTTTCTTATTGACTTAGTTGTTTCCATTTTCAGGTTGCTGCATCTATGAGAAGGGACGTCGATGCTCAAATCCCAAACTACACAAATCTTCCATCGAAACTTCTATGCCTCCTTCACAACGTCACGCTGCATGTACAATGGCCCCCATCTCATGCTATTGCCATCATCTTTATTACCATTATTATGTGAATATGATTGGAGTTTATTTATTTTTTTAATTATAGGCCGATCCAGAAACGGACGAAGTATACGCGCAGATGACTCTACAGCCAGTTCCTTCTGTAGGTTTCTGCTGCCATGATGGAAAATGACTTAAAGAAAGTTTTATGCTTGTATTTATTCATTTGGCTGATGAGTATTTGTTCCGCAGTTTGACAAGGATGCTTTATTGAGGTCTGATCTTTCGATGAAAGCAAATAAACCACAAACTGAGTTTTTCTGTAAGACCTTAACTGCAAGTGATACTAGCACTCATGGTGGATTTTCTGTTCCTCGTCGTGCTGCAGAGAAAATTTTCCCGCCTTTGGTTAGTTAGTTAGTTAGTTAGTTAGTTGATCTTTTGCTCGTTTAATCATATATTTGTTATCTTGTTTCTTGAAACGGTCACCTTGTTGCAGGACTTCACGATGCAACCACCAGCACAGCAGATTGTAGCTAAGGATCTACATGATAATGTTTGGACGTTTCGCCATATATACAGGGGTGAGCTCACCTATATTTTTTATGACAGTTTGTCTTGTGTTTCACGTACAATTGGTTCACACCTCTCCTTTTATAGCATAACAACTAATATGTTCTAATGTAAGAGCTAATACTGTTTTAAAGTAACAAATAAAATGCAAACCAGTTGCAACGTAAAACTGGTGCACATAAGATTTTGCCCTTAGACTACTTTTAAACTTCTTTTGTTGCTAATACCCGATCTAATCCGTGAAACTTGGTCACTCGATACAGGACAACCAAAGCGGCACTTACTTACGACTGGGTGGAGCCTCTTTGTAAGTGGGAAGAGGTTGTTTGCTGGAGATTCTGTGTTATTCATCAGGTAATAATGCAAGATTTCAGACATTTTGGTTGTCTACATAGGTTATTGTTTTCGATCAGCTGTTTTACGTGATAAGTGTTTTTGAAACAGAGATGAAAAACAGCAGCTTCTTTTGGGCATAAGACGGGCTAACAGGCAACCTACCAATTTATCATCGTCAGTCTTGTCAAGCGATAGCATGCACATCGGAATTCTAGCAGCGGCTGCCCATGCCGCTGCTAACAACAGTCCATTCACCGTGTTTTACAATCCAAGGTAAGTTACTCGTGTTTATCTAGATGATATTATTATTTAAGACAAAAGTCTAGTCTTTTACGTCCACATTGTGCTTACGATTTAGTTGGAACTGAGCAGGGCAAGTCCATCTGAATTTGTCATCCCGTTGGCCAAGTACTATAAAGCGGTTTGCAGTAACCAAATCTCTCTTGGAATGCGTTTCCGCATGATGTTTGAAACTGAAGAATCTGGGACAAGAAGGTAATATAAAAATCACTATAAATATCACTCTTTGTTGGATTGACTTGTGTATCTTATGATTGACTTAGTTTTACAAGTAAAATCTTCCTATATACCTATTTTAGCTACTTATTGTACTTTTTGACTCTACTTATAGACAAATCTTGCCATCATCTTTATACTCATTTATTGTAATTTTGCATGCATGATTCAGATATATGGGTACAATTACGGGGATCAGCGACCTGGACCCCACAAGATGGAAGAACTCGCAGTGGCGCAACTTGCAAGTAAGTTCCATGAATTTTGCATATTATACAAATTAAAGGTTGTATTTTGATGCTGATTCTGTATGCAGGTTGGGTGGGACGAGTCAACTGCTGGTGAAAAGCGTAGTCGTGTCTCTATATGGGAGATTGAACCTGTAACTGCACCATTTTTCATCTGCCCCACCCCTCCTTTCTTCCGTCCCAAGCGCCCAAGACAACCTGGAATGCCAGGTATTAATGAACCCCATTTCACTTGATTCTGCAACTTTAGTTGATTTGATCCCATAATCATAATCATAACTGTGTTTCTCGTTGCAGATGATGACTCGTCTGATCTAGACAACATGTTCCGACGTACAATGCCCTGGATTGGGGATGACTTTGGTCTGAAAGACCAGCAAGCTCTCCCTGGCCTCAGTTTAGTCCAGTGGATGAACATGCAGCAGCAAAACCCGTCCATGTCTCCCTCGATGCAACCCAATTATATGACTTCTTTGTCGGGTTCAATGCTGCAAAACCTTGGCAGTCAATTAGGCTTACCTACTACCCAAATTCCTCAGCCAAGCAACATGCAGTTCAATTCCCCGAGACAACCAGTACAACAACTTGATCAACTTCAAAAGTTGCCACCTTCATCATTGAACCCATTAGGCTCGATTATACAGCCTCAGCAGCAGTTGACTGATATTTCTCAACCTAGACAAAGCTTATTAGCTCAAACTCTGCCGAGCTCCCAAGTTCAGTCTCAGATGTTGCCTTCTCAGAGCCCGATTCACCAGCAACAATCTCTTCTAAATAATCAGTTCCAAAGGAACCTGTCGCAAAATCCTTCTCAGCAACAGCAGCAGGTCCTGAGTCACTCTCAGCAGCAAAATTTAATGCCGTCCCAGTCGCAGTCCCAGTCATCTGATCATATCAACCAGTTGCATGTTCCTGAGAACCAAATGCAGATGCAATTTTTACAAAAGATGCAACAGCAACAGCAACAGCAATCAATGTTAGCTCAGCAGTCTTCAGTTCAACTGACAAATGATGTTGCGCCAAACTTCTCTAAGTCTATGGCGACGACCCAAATGATGGAAATGCCTCAAACTGCATCCGGAATGATCCCCCAGTCGCATGTTATTTCCCAGCATATGACGAGGAATAACAGCCAAACGAATCTCCGTTTCCCCCAACCACCTCAGCAACAAAAACAGCAATCCGGAATGCTGCCAGAATTACCTGGAAATGTTGGCCACACATTGAACCCTTTAACCAATCAGCTTTCAGCTGGTGCAGGGCAATCTGCAGTTACTGATGATGTCCCGTCTTGTTCGACTTCACCTTCTGCAAATAACTGCCCAAATGGGATCCAATTGATAATGAATAGCAGAAACCACAGGATTGCAACAATAGGGGATGAGATAGCTCAGTCTTCTTCCGTGTCTTTACTGAATCCAAGTAATTTAGAGACTCTACAGCAAAAAGCTGACTGTAAACCTCCATTAAATACGTCCAAAAGCCAGAACCAAGGTTTATTTGCATCTCAAACGTACCTCAACGGTGGGACACAGGTTGATTATTTGGATAGTTCGTCTTCAGCAACGTCAGTTCTTTCGCAAAATGAACTCCAGATTCCACCTAGCAACAACTCCATGTCTTTTCACTCTCAATCACTGTTGTTTAGAGATGCATGCCAGGATGGCGATGATCCGAGGAGCAATGTTCCGTTTGAGGCTAACATTGACAATCAGTTAGTGATGTCCATGATGCCCGACACGTTGATCACTAAAGATATGGTGGGATCAGGTAAAGACTTTACGACGAATGTCTCGTCTGGAGGTGGCATGCTTTCCAGCTTTGACAACCCCAAGGAAGCTCAACCTGAGCTTTCGTCATCAATGGTTTCCCAATCATTTGGAGTTCCAGATATGACATTCAATTCCATTGATTCTACGGTGAATGATGGAAACTTCATGAACAGAGGCGCATGGGCACCACCACCTCAAATACCGAGGATGAGGACGTATACAAAGGTTGGCTGTTTGTTTGCAATTGATGCTTACTTGTTAAGTGAATGGCCTATTTCATGTTCAACTTTACCAACTTTACAAAGACAAAGTCTTGCGTAAATCAGTTTTACCATGCAACCGGCTTGCCTTTTGTGTGTATTTCTAAATAGTATTTGTTGTTCCATCAAAAAGTATCAGTTATCAAGTGATAAATGTGAATCAGTTGTACAATAAAATTGTTTTAAATCATACTAACTCCTTTATAACATGTTATCTTGAAGGTGTACAAACGAGGAGCGGTAGGGAGATCAATTGACATGACTCGTTATGCAGGATACGACGAGCTTAAGCAAGATTTGGCCCGTAGATTCGGTATAGAAGGACAACTTGAGGGCAGGCAAAGAGTAGGCTGGAAACTCGTCTATGTTGATCACGAGAATGATGTCTTGCTAGTTGGCGACGATCCTTGGGAGTACGTCTTTACACACTAGACTCATTTTCTGTCATCAACATTTTTGTATAAATGATAATAATCATTTCTCATGCGCATTTTACGTGCAGGGAATTCGTCAACTGTGTTCGTTGCATAAAAATCCTTTCGCCCCAAGAAGTCCAGCAAATGAGCTTGGCTGGAGACTTTGAAAACAATGTCCTCCCTAACCAAGCTTGTAGTAGCTCTGACAATGGAGCAAATTAGTTGGACAA
The DNA here is from genome assembly GCA_026898435.1 of Prunella vulgaris. Taxonomy (NCBI): domain Eukaryota; kingdom Viridiplantae; phylum Streptophyta; class Magnoliopsida; order Lamiales; family Lamiaceae; genus Prunella; species Prunella vulgaris. Next base: position 1,689,319 of record JAPKLY010000044.1, read on the forward strand.
TTATTTTAGAGAAATACTTTCTCAAAATCTCATCAACACAACCTAGTACAGCTGAAGAAGAGTCCACGGCCCTAGGGGGCGACCACGACGACGAACCACAGGTAAAAAGAAAGGGGCTATTTAAGGTTAGTGTAGATTGACAGGTCTGGTCTTTTCCTGTCTGTATTTTAGGACAAAGCTGGAAACTGAAGGAGGGTTTGTTTTTGCGTCGAAAATGAGCTGTTTTGTCTGTAGAAAGAAAGAGGTGTTGAAATCTATATGCATGATATAGTTTCCAAGTGTATAGAGTACTGATAGATGTTTTTAGATGATGAATTAAAATGTCGTAATTAAATAACTGACTCAATTCTCTTTTTTTTTTATTATTATGGATGTGAGCCCTTTTTTTTTTTTTTAAAAAAATTTTCTGTTTATATCGTTGTTTGTAGAATAAATTTATTGTGCAATTGGTGAACGGTACACTTACTCAATAAATAAGGTTGTTTATACTGAAAATTTTGGTTTGATTTCATTAAATAGTGTGAGTTGAATACACTAAAATTTGATTTTTAATATAAAATTTTCAGTATAATTAAATAATAATTTTTACTATATTTAATTTGTACAACAATCCAAATTGATAAAAGGCTGTGCAAAATACAAACACTTGCTTCTTATAATCTAATTCCATATTACCCATAATGAATTATCATATTAGTTGTTACTTGTGAATATATATTGTAACAACTATAAATTTAAATTTATATTCTAATTAAAAAATTAATTATGAATAAATAAATTACAAAATATTCCAGAGGAAGGATTGTCGCTCTAAACATGAAGATATCAACATTTTTTGAAACTTTTGATAGTGAACATTGATACTAATGATCAACAGACCCAACACATTTCTACAGATTTGAAGTGCTGTGAAGACACAGTAGACAAACTCAGGAGTTTCGAGCAAATTGGGAGTGTTATTGATAATAATTTAAATGGTAGATTTGCAAATAAGGTTTGCTTAATTTTGTATTAATGGTTTCATAATATCCAGACCTCATTGGGATAATTCTATATAAATATACCACCTTTTACTCAAATTTCAATTTAATCCTGAGTTTCACGATTATTGTAAAAAATCCTAACCTTTTAAAAAGTTTCAATTCCATACATTTTTTTTTCCGGCCAGCAACTAATGACGTGTCTTGCCGGAGCGCATGAAATGTTGTCACGCTGGCATACACGTGTGAAATATTTTTTTTGGTTAATTCTATATAAATACATCACCTTTTACTTAACTTTCAATTTAATCCTGAGTTCACGATTATTATAAAATATCTCAACCTTTTAAAGAATTTTAATTCGATACATATTTTTTTCCGGCCAGCAACTGATGACGTGTCTCGCCGGAGCGCGTGAAATGTTGTCACGCTGGCATAAACGTGTGAAATTATTTTTTTATATTTTTTTTCCACATCATATATTATATATAAAAAATAACAAAATTTTATATTAAAAAATATTTTTTGAATGAGAAATACTATGGAAAAAAAATGTTTTCCACCATATTCAAAAGGGACTTGAAAAAACTGTGTTAATGGTACAGAATATCACCACTTAATTCTATATAAATACACCACCTTTTACAATAATCGTGAAGCTCAGGATTAAATTGAAATTTGAGTAAAAGATGGTATATTTATATAGAATTAACCCTAAATTATTTAATATCATACGGTATCTTATCATAAATTTCAAATTTGATGTGTGTTATCACACTTGCAATGAAATCTAGTCATAAATTTTCAAATTTGATGTGTTCAAAGAGGATCAGGTGAGTGTTGCACGAGTCAACCCCAAATAATTTAAGGGCAGCTTGTTTCAAATTCTTCATTGATAATGTGAATAAAATTACATTTTACTCCTTTACCCATACATATATTGAATAAGAGTTTGTGTTAATGATGGTGTTACATCATAATGTTGTGATTCAATTTTGTAAAAAGTTGACAAAAAATAAAATTGTTGGTTGTGGTATGTGGAACTGATTGAGGAGGATGATTATAAGACGAGATGTGGTTAATCAAATGAGAGTGATGGGTACAGATTACCTTATTTAGAAAGAAAAATAATTTTATGTGTTTCTCATTTGTTCTCATTACACACAATAATTACTATGTGTATATTCCCATTTCCATTACCATTAAAAAAATTTCATATCAATCGTCCCCTTATTTTCCCCCCCTCTAATATTTATGTAATAAACTGCTTTTACAAGCCTTCTTTGTCCTTTTGGAAAATCGTGTGGATTGGTCGGGACTATTCCAGGATCACTCTCACATTTGACATCTTCTCAACAGAGAAATTATTTAGATTTCTTTTTATTTCCTTTTTTCAAAGATAATGACAATGTGTGCATGATCTGAGGGTCGTGGAAACACTGAATGTAGTGGAAATTCAATCTTTCAGACTCATTTGGATGTTTTCTGTACCTATTCATCCATTTGTCCAAGTGTAGTCATGGCCCAGGGGGCTTACAGCTGGCCATCGAGCTGTAAGCCTGAATTTCTCCATTTGTGTACCTTTTTAATATTTCAGCTTGACCAAATTATCTCATTGAAGCAGTGATGCAGAAATCGACCTAGGTGATACTTGCCAATTTGATTCTTACAAATATGATAATTCTAATCGTTTTTGGTCTAAACACCCAAAATTTATATTTTTACCTATTTTTCTTTAAAAAAAAAAAATTAGGCGGCAAAAAAATGCTCCATTACTAATTTACAACTTCATCTGCACCTTTGCATTAAAATGACATATACAAATTAAAGTCATGGATGTAAATAGCAGTCGTCAAGACCGCCTAGGTGCTTGGCGGCCGACGCCAAGATCAAATCGCCGTGAAAAATCCGCAGACACATTTAGCACTGTTGAGGCTGTATAGACGGCTATTACTCTTCTTATTTAATTTTTATTTCAACTGACAAATTAGAAGTGAATTAAAAAAATAAAAAGTAATTTACTAAATTAAAGTAAATTACTAAATTACTGAAAAATATAATTTTAATTGAACTACTTCATAATTTATTCGTAATATGTATTTTGCTCTTTCTGTGTTTCATTTAGAAGTTGGACAATGTCGTATTATGGTAATTTTTAACAAACTGTTAACTTATTATATTTTATGATGCTTACTAATTATATTTTAAATTTATAATTTATCATATAATATATATTTTTATTAATATATATTTAGAAAAAATTAATATTAATAAAAAAATTGGCATAGCCTAGGCGGTCTAGGTGCTTGGCGGCCCTTGATCGTCCAATGACCGTCAAATGCCATTTGCACCCTTAATTAAAGCTAGGGGAGGGTTTGGTTGTATGTTCCTGATTAGTGTGAAATTTGCTCGAAATTATTGTGCTTTTATTGCCAATTTTGATATGATTTATTGCATTTTCTACACTAAATTGAGGAATTGTGCTTAATTGTAAAATTATTAATTGTGCTGCAATTTTAATGAAAATCGAATTGAATTTATGATTAAATTGTTTGAGTAATTAATTTGGGCTCATTTATAATATTTTCATTTATTTGATTATTTTAAGCCCAATGTAATAAATATTTTGAGAGTCCATTTCTTATGTAATTAATTGAGGCCCATTGTTATCAATTCAAATTGAATGCAGGATCTAGTTGACCAAGAAATGAGGCAGGGAAAACGTGGCCTTCGGTGGACCACAATCTTGACATCTTCAACATTGAAACTTCTCACATGTCGGTGAAATAGCAGAGCACAACCTGCAACCTCCATTAGCTTCAAGCTCTCAAAACCGCCGACGCCTGGAAGAAGCGGCCATCGGAGCAACTACAGCTGCCGTCTATCGGAAACCGACAGCAGCCCCAAATTATTTTGCCGGAGTTCGAATGCCATTTTAGCCGGAGAAGCAGCGGCTGCCAACAGCTCTTCGCCGGAAAGGAATTTCAGTAGCCACACTACTCCATGGCCGGAATTGCGAAGAAAATCGAAGCCTCCGCCTGGGAATTCCACAAATTTCAGCCGCTGCGCCGCTCCTCAGCCGCGACTCTCGCCTAAAATTGGCCGCCCATTTGCTGAAATCAGAAGCCGGAATCCACCTCGGGAAGAAGAAACTCTCCCGCCGCCCGCAGTCGAAGCCTAACCCGCCAGAATTGTTTCAGGCATACACTGCCCTGTTCCAATCTTCGCCGGAAATTCTACAGCCGCCGGAGATGCGCTATCAATCGCCGGAAATTCACACCTCCTACAGTACCACACTCCACATTTGACCGATTTGTAAGAAGAAGATTGAAGAAACGTGCAACCCTGTTGAAGAAATTGTTAAAGGTAAAATGCGATTTTATTTTGGCAGGCCCGTGTCTATTTTTCTCTCTGGCCGTGTACTTCATTTTCCTGAGGCCGTGTCACTACCGCCGTAGTGAATGACACGACCAACCCATTAATTCATACGGCCGTGTCATCTTTACACTGAAGCCGTGTCACTACCGCCGAAGCGAGTGACACGGCCAAGCTGGAAATTCATACGGCCGAGTCCATTTTCCAAAGAGGCCGTGTAAGTTCAAATTCAGAAAATTGATTTGGGGTTTAGTCTGAAAAGGCCACCGGCCCATGTGTTAATTATTTTCTGAAAAGCCCATTTGCAATTGAAACCAGCCCATTTTGTGAGGAATATAAAGATCAGCAGCTTCATCAGATTAGAGGACACAACAAACACTCGGCAGTTTTCTTCTTCTCCAAGACAGTGGGGAGCTCCTCTCCCCACACACATTTTTACACACACTAGTTAGGGTTTCATTTTTCTTGTTATTTCTTAGTATAGTTCAGAGAGATTTTAATTTCTTGCAAAGAATTGAGCTATTAAACTCCATAGAGGTGATATTCTTCCTATCTATTTATCTTGAGTTGGTATTTTAATGTTCTTGGTTTATTGGTTTATTATTGTTATTTGTTTGATGAGATTGATCATGGGCTAATTTTATTGTGTTTTGGGTGATGGATATTGTGTGAGGATTAGTGATTCTATTGTGTTTATTATTTTAATTTTGATTTGTTAGATGATTGAACTCCTAATTTGTGGATTATTTGGGCTTTTAATGATTGTTCTCATTTGATTATGCATATTAATTAAGTTAGCAACAAGCGAGAGCTACGTTTTCTTGATTGAGTGTGTGATTGAGTGGAATGAGTGATTAAATTATTAATCGTTGGAATTCTTGAGCATTAGTGGATTGTTCTTCTATAATTGTGCATTTTAATTGAGTAAGCAACAAGCGAGAGCTGCGTTTGCTCTATTAGGTGTATCGTTGTGTTGAATGAACCGTTAAATTGCTATTATTAGGACGTCTATTACACTGAGAGGGGATAGATCGTCGAGAACACTCACGATTAGGCACTAGGTTGAGTGGACAAGAAGCGAGAGCTGCGTTTACTTAGTTTAGTGAGGGTTTTTCTCTAGTTTGATTGTTTAATGAATCGAGATTAGGGCTTAGATACAATAGGTCACGAAACTCACTTAATTGACATTACCCGAAGCACTTCAATCATGTCTTCGTCTTAGTTGGTTGAATTAGGTAGTTTAATTACTTGCTTGGTTTTATTTTTGCTTAGCCCAAAACCCAAAACGATTATCGCTTTCATAGGTTAGTAGCACTTCATATTTTATTATCTCTTTACACTAGATTGCCTCCCTAGGGTTCGATATTTTTATTACTTGGTCAAGCTTACGTACTACAACAATCTTATGCACTTGTAGGCTTAGCTAATTTACGTGAAACGAATTTGCGCATCAGTTCCCATCCATAAATACCAAACACATATGCCAACAGTTCCCACCACTGTCCATATTCACAGCGAATGAGATATTGATGTCGGACATGAGAGAAAGGATCAGTTTCTAGCGTACAAAGACCACCCTCTTGTTTTTCCCCGAATGTAGCAATCAACTGGGAAACATCTCTTCGATTTTAGAAGCCTCATCTTAAGTTGAACCACTTGGGTACATAACTTCTTCTTTGATGGGCAAAAACTCATGGTGAATAAATCTAGCTTATGTTCCACCTTTGTTCTTCAGCAAACACTTGTGTAAGGATCTGTCTGGTAGCCTCCATAAGATAAAAAAGTAGGACTGACCTCAAGAAAATATTTAAGGTGTTTGTGTGATAAATAACTTTTATTTGTGTTTGGTAGCCCAACAAATAGAAGTATTTTACTTGTTTGGTAGATTATAAATGACACTAGATTAAGTTTTTTACTTATTTGGTAGATTATAAATGACACTAGATAAAATTTTAAATTTATTTGGTAGAATAGAAATGAGACAAGATAATATTTTTCGTGTGTTTGGTACATAAGAATAATCCTTCATAAAATTAAGAGGAAAATGACAACTTTGCCTTTATTTGTGTTGAATCATTCAACATACCTTTGTTGCCATTAGACTTCCATCTCATTCTAGGATTTCTTCTCACCTACTCCATTGACGGTTGGAGAGCTTCTCGTCGCGACGGTGAATTTTTTTCGGAGTTATATATTGTATCGTTTATTTTCTTCTAGTATTAATCGACCACTAGTATTTGCAGAAAGGAAAGCGGAGGTAGCAGCAGCATCGGTCCCAAGAACAAAGAGAAAAAAACAGAAAAAACTCAACTGACATGGACTACGATAGAGGAAGCGGTTCTCGCAAATTTGATGAATGATCTTGTCGCTAAGGGTTGGAAGACTGAAAATGGATTCAAGCCCGGGTACTTGCAAAAATTGAAAGCTGGAATGCAAGAAAAGCTCCCGGGTACTAATATCTGGAGAGATCCCCACATTACCTCAAGGATATCGATTTGGAAGAAGTGTCACGGCTCCTTGGTGTTGATGCTCAGAGAAAATTCTAGAATTGGCTTCAATGCATCGGCTGGAATGATTGACTGTCATAATGATGCCTGGGAAAACATTTGCAAGGTAAAATATCTTGCTACATTCTTGTATATGTTTATGATTTTACCTACTCAAAGTGTTTTTAACTAGTTCAAAAAATTAAAGAATGGTAACTTATGTCATGTTTGTAATATAGTATATAAAATTTGTACATTGCGCATGAATTCCATGGATGACCATGTAGGCAACTACTGTTTTCAATTAATACTTTTGTTCATGGAACATGATTTAGTGTGTACATGTTGGAATATTATCTGGAATCAATTTTGTAACATGCTCATGGAATCAATTTAATTTTGTGATGGTTATGCTTGACTAAGTATTCTGAATTATATGCTACAGAATGATCCTAATGTTGTGCATATGCGGTACAAATCATAGTCTTTGTTGAAGGATTGTAATGAAAGTTTTGGCAAGGACAAGGCAAATGGTGGTTCTGCTGAGGATGTAATCCAAGCTGTGAACGTTCTAGTGGACAAGAATCATTCCCAAGCTGGTCATTTTAGCGCGAACCCAACTGGATTGGATCATGAAGAAAATCATGTAGATGTGGAGGTCAACAGTGAAGCCCCACTTATGGATGTGGCCTCCTCGGCCAAGATTACTGGAAAGAAAAGGGCTGCTGTTGAGATTTCGCAATAAGAGAAGTTGTTTGATGTAATGGGACAGATGAAGGCCTCGAATGAACATCGTATGGAAAAGCTTATTCATATCATAGGCTACGAGTCGAAGCTAGGCAACACAAGGAGGGAACAGTTTAGTGTGTTGAATGAGATGGCTGACCTAAGTGATACTGAAAAAGTGGATGTTGCACATTTGCTTTCCAAAAATCCAATCTGTCTTGAGATGTTCCTTGGGATGACTGATAGAATGCGGGGACTCTATGTGCGCCGACTATTGAATGGACATTTGAACGTTTAGTTTGTGTTCTACTAACCCATCTTGTGTTATTATTATGAACACTTATGGTAACTTTTGTGCAATCCTCTGCTTACCCCAGTTAGTTGGTAAATATATAATGAACATGTATGAAGGTCAAACTCTGATGGGGTGTTTTGCTTGAAGCATAGTGTATTGATAGTTGGGTCTTTTTGTTTTTGTACATTTGAATGGGTATCCATGAAATCAAATAGCCCATATTTTATGAAAAATGCTATTAAGGTTGTGATATGTTGCTAGTTTTTTCATGTTTACTAAATAGTATATGTGAAACTGAAGAACATTGATTTGTATGGTTTTGACATAGAAGGCCCAACTGATTGTCCATTTTCTTGCCTACCCTATGGACAACAACAACACTAGATGATTATTAATTGACAGTATCTAATTCATGCCAAGGACCTAAACTGGAAACAAATGATGTAATCGTAAAATATAAATGATCGATGGTAATTTAAAACACATACAAATTAACAAGTTTAGCAATTAATTTATAAATAGTAGGCACAACAATACACAATACTAAATTAAATCACATAACTAATTTGTTCAGGAGATAGTCAGAAACTTACTCAAGATATGTTTTAATATGATGGAATTAACTTCATAATTTTTATGTCACAAATAACTTTATTGTGTTGTAAAATTACATATAAAAAATAAAAATGATTATTATTTATGAAAAGTCCATTAAAATGATATATATTAGAAGACCCATTAAAATGTTTGCACTAGGCACAACAATTTAATTTTCAGGTTCACAACACTAATTTTATTTAGAAGGCCCATTAAAATGGGTAAATTTATTTATATAGAGATGGTTTGAAATTGAATATGCAAAATAGAGAAGAAATGAACGGTGTTATGAATATAAAACCAGTCGGTAACCTCTGGTGAGTTGTCAATCTAATATTTCTAATAAAATACATATAAGTATATATTAGATTGAAATTCATGTATATTACTGACTGGGAAAGCATATCTTACCTTCATCGTTTGACCAAAATTGGGTGGCTTCTCGGTGTCAGGGTTTGTACACCTTTAAGCAAACATGCTTGTATACACAATTGTAGTAGGATTAATTTTGGGATTTCAAAATTTTCTTCCAACTTGGATATGAGATATTAATTAATTAATTAAAGCATGTAATTTACTGTGTAGACAATTAGCATATATATTACAATTAATCCTGTATTAATTTATTATTATATAAATAGTTTATATTTTTTTTAATATAATGAGTAAACATTATCATTTTTTGCTAATAACCAATTAAAAATAGTAATAATTGAGTAAATTTTAAATTTTATTTACCTGAATTAAAATTTAAATTTTTTAAAATTGATTTCTTAGCGTAACAATTTTTTCAGATTTGGTTGGATTATTTTTTAAGTATTTGTTAAAGATTTAATTGAATTATTTAAAGATTAGTTTGATTTCTTTTAATATTTTAATATTTTTATTATTTATTATGTATTTTAATTTTATTATTTAAACATTCATTTTATTTTAAAAAAAATCAGAGTTTAATTGATTTTTTTAGTTTTTCAATTTCTTTTATGCATAATTTTATTATTTCGGAAATTGACCGATTCAAACTCAAAGAATTAATTTTAAAATTAAATAACTTAAAAAAAATAATTAATGTCAACAAAACTTAGAAAAATATAAATTAATTTATCTCATATTTATATAAGGATAACTTAGTCTTTTATGTATATCTATTTTTATCTCTAAAATAATAGGGTTTGTTTAGAATTTTTTTGGGTGTATAAATAGTAACACTCTTATAAAATGAATACAAGAAATTTAGTAATCTAGGTCGTCATTCAGGATTACGTCTGAAGGTGTACCAAATCAGGATAATTTCACTAATAATACTATGAATAGTTGTACAATAAAAAAAGATACATGATATATATATATAATATAGAATTATGAACCTATCTAACGCTAAAGCCCATTAGGTTAAAGGCTTAATGGGCTATCTCATTAGTAATGTCCACACATAATATAATATTTTACAATAATATTTACCCAATTATTATAATATTTAGTTAATTAATTAACAAAAAATATAATATTTATTAATTAAATTAAAATAAATATAAACTATTTATATAATAATAAATTAATATATGTATATGTATGTATATATATATATATATTTATGCTAATTGTCTCCACAGTAAATTAAATGCCTTGATTAATTAATTAATACTCCATATCTTAATCCTAGTTGGAAGAAAACTTTGAAATCCCCAAAATGTATACTGATTTCATGTAATGCATGCATGTTGGCTTAAGGGGGTACAAACCCCTATATCAGGAAGTCACTCCATTTTGGTCAGAAGGTGTAAGTGTGATATGTTTTCCCCAGTCGGTTATACTAAAATCGACTGGCACGAGTTTCAATCCATCTTACATTATATGCATTTTGTGAAAAATATTAGGTTGACAGCTCACCAGTCGGTAACAGGGTTACCGTCTAGTTTTATATTCATAGAACTTTTCATTTCTTCCCTATTTTGCAAACTCAATTTCAAACTATCCCTAAAAAAATAAATTAGCCATTAAAATGCCTACCCTAGGCACAACAATTTAATTTCCGGATTCACAATACTAGTTTTATTAGAAGGCCCATTAAAATGCCTACCCTAGATACAACAAGCAACAACGGTCAAATGAAGAAATATCTCGCGCCAATTTTTCTCCCATTCTAGTGTCTCTCTGTCTACTTCATATGGTTTACTCAACACAACCGTTCATATTCTATTTCTCCAACTTAGCCGCTCCGCCACACAAGCATCTCCGATGATGTGATTAGACAGCTGCACACAAACGTGCGCACAAAAATTTGCAACACACGGTAAGAGGTTTGGGCCATTTCATGAAATGTTTTTTCAATCCCATCAACGAATATGCTTGACATGTGGTATCATGTGTTAGGTATTTTATGGATGTGGTTTTAGTGATGAATAATTAGATGACATGAGTGTGGGTCAGTGGGTATTATTGCAAATTGTATAAATGTCCTCTGGTATGATTAGGTTATTTGAAATATTCATCTTGATGTGGGTACTGCCTATATCCGAGGACAATGAATCATTTAATTGGGAGCTTAAACACTTTTTGACTCTATATTTTGCCAACAATATGCCCAATAGCACAAGGTTCCAACAAGCAAATAGAAGAGTCATGTGATATATACACAAGAGATAATAATCACTGCATTAAAATATTGAAACATATGACATTTTCACAGCAACAAGATCGTAAATTTAAGATAACATTTTCTAATGTGAAACAATAAATTAACATAAATGTTCAGAGCAATGTCATGGAAACGCTCAAGATATCCTAGTACCCTGCTACAATTGTTCATATTACAAACCTGTGGAGTGATTAAATTTTTTATTTATGTCTTACATAAATTAAAATACACAAATCCTAAGACATGTTCCGATATTCTTGCCACATATTTATAGGTATCTCATCTAGTTGTTGTGTCCACTCGGGGGTTGCCTCAATAGTGTCTACGTACTCAATATGTTCATCATCTTCACTACTTCCTTCATTGATACGTTGCTGCTCCCACTACTGCTCATATGGATCAAAATCATCGATCAGATATAGTTGTGGAGTAGGCAACATGCCATAATTAACCTGACTTGTGTTTTTATTGGATAATAAGCACCACTTCTAAGCATTGCAAATCGTTGCTTAAGTACTCCAAAAGCACGTTCTATGACATTTCTTACCCTAGTATGACACATGATAAAAAGCTTTTGATGGTTGATAGGTCTTTGTGAAGATGGACCCATTCTTTTAAGTGGTACCTGAATCCTTTGTACGACACGAGGATTCCTTCACTAATCGCGTACACATTATCGCATAGATAGTAGTTTCCCAAACAGTTGAAGTTAAAATTAATTTTTAAATATGGTTGTACAATCTAAATGTGGAATCATGTAGAGTTTATTTCAGTACGAAGACAAAAGGAAGTGAAAAGGAAAAAATAAAAGTGACATTTACCCTAGGGGACTTTCAGTCCATGTGGCCTACGAACCGCGTCACGAAGCACTCTACAATTTGCAGCAGACCCTTCCCATCCTGGAAGGACATATACAAATCTCATCTTATGGTCGCAAACACCTAGGACATTAGTAGATATACAACCATTCCCTGTTCTAAACTGAGGTATATCAGAGGTTGGCACATTGACATCAATGTATGTGTCATCCAATGCCCCTAAACAACCCTATGATAAACAAAATACAGGATGGTAATGTAAAATTGATAAACAAATACATATTCCTAGACAATATATATTCATATAATTCATAATTGTGTACCTTGAACCATTTTCACTGGGGGTTTGTCAAGTCATCCGGAATGGGAGTAGGTGTTACTAAAAATAGAGAATGGAATTTCAAGATTGCACTGAGTACTGGATGAACATAGTGAGACATTGTTTGCCCGGACCTCGAGAACTCAAAATTTACCGTCATATTCTTCTTTTGATGAGCTAAAACTGATATGAACATTGCCACTTGTTCTTCAACGCACACATATTTTTGATCAACTAAACCTCATGCATTAAAGAACATTGGTGTGCAAAGGTATTACGAGACATTCGTACGAGACATTCGTAGGTTGTCAATACAGGCAGCCTCGGGCAGGGAGTGTAATCTGTTTAAGAGTTCAACTTGACGCGGAATTCTTTCTAACATAACATATGGTTAAGGGTTAACTACTTGACGTCTTACCCTCCTATTGAGGCTTCTATGTAAATATGCAATTAAGAAAAATATCAAATTTTCAAACATCATCTTATCAATCAAAAGATAGACTAGAACTTGTTTTTGCAAACTCGATGGCAACATTGCAGGACTTCCGAACACCTATTCAGTCACGTTAGAGAAAGGAAAAGAGTCTTCATTACTACAAGAAAGTGAAAAAATATTCTTATGTTGCATTGATCAAATCTAGACTAAATTATGAAAAATCTCACACAACTGTCCAAATTAGGTCCAACAAAACCAAAATAATAATCCTAAACACAAGTCCCGTAAAATGCAGAACATCACACCAACTTGGCCAACAATATGCCAAATAGCATAAACAAATAAAGAAGACATGGACACAGATGAACAACCAAATCAAAGATACAGTTGGTGACCCATTTTGATCAATGTTAAACCTTCTTTGCCTGGACCAGCAAGCAATTTCTCTTTGATATGACAATTATTTACATGCATTCACAAATGCATACAGTAGTGATATGGGAAATTGTGCAGATTCATAAATGCATTCACATCCAAATACTCATCAAGTGCAGCAACGTTAATTGACCAACCAATTTGCAGATTTACAAATGCATTCAAAAATATTGAAATTATCTATGAGCGTATCATCACTCACAACATATTTGTTTTGGCAACAAACCTTAGAAACAACTACAATATCAACAAATTTTCAAAACAAAGTAACCAGCCAATTTGCAACCTTAATAAATCTTTCGAAAACTGAAAACGGTTGGTGGTACATGAGAAGTTGATGTACCCTGAACCTCTCACCGATGCTCCACGATATGGTTGGTTGGGCTTTTCCAAAATAATATAGATGAATTTAATTACAAACGCAAGGGTAGAAAGATTTACACATGTTAAATTAGGTTAGAAAGAATTGGAAGTTTACCTAATATGATAGAGAACTGGAACAAAGAGATATGTGGTGTACTAACTCTTCCCCGATCGGAAACCAATCCTCTCGCCGCCCGCCGGCCTACACCCTATCAACATTGAAACCTACTAAACGATTCAATTTTCTAGATAGTCACCTTCATAGGAAACTAGGGTTTGTCTCACTGTCTCTACACATCATATACATTTTCGCCAATGGAGGTTTGAGAGATAATTTAAAAAAAATGTAATGAATGAACAGTTAATTTGTAGGGATCATCGTCGTGAGAAAAATTTATCCGGGGGGGAGGGGTTGTAGTTTGCGAAGAGATACAGTAGTTTTGTAGGGATGGTTTCAACGGGTCGAAACTGGTCCCAACCTGTATGGAAAGATTTTACCTCCCTACCAAACATGATGAATAGACCGAAAATTTCTCTTTTTTTTTTTATTTAATTCAATTTTCTGCTAAGTTGTTATTCCTTCGGTAAAGATAGATGCATATTTCTTTTTTGGTGATTTTTTCTTGGGTAAGTTGCTGTGAGATAGTTTTTCAAATTGGTATTTGCTACCAACCCAATGAAAAAACCTTTCTTTCCCCCAACCCCAATCATTTGATTTGTATAATACTCAACTTATTATTTTACAATTTAAACTTAAATTTTTACTTTATTATAATTTATTTTTTGCTTTTTATAACAATTTGAGTTTTTGACTCTTATCACAAATTAAATTCATTTTTATGAAAGATTTATACAGACATAAAGTTTGTAAATCTAAATTGAATTAACATAAAATGTATAAACATTTAATACTTAATTGATAATTCTATAAAAACATATACATACCACAAATAACATAGTCGCATTAGACAAGTAAAAAGAATTATATCAAATTCCACAACAAGAGAATGCACAAATTCAAGTGTAAAATCTCAGAAAAAATATTTATTCAATAGAACATTCATAAGTGCAAAAATAATTAAGTAAAAGTTGAAATGCAGTAGTTCAAATTTAATGATTGTCCGATTCAATTACAAATTGTCTATGACTTCAAATTACAATTAACAGCACATTTAAGATTATATTCACAAATTATTACAGGGGCTAATGACACTATGACTATGATGATTCACAAATTATTAGTAGAGGGTAGATATTAATTTATATAATCTACATTTAATATTATATTCATAAATTATTACAGAGGCTAATGACAGTATGACTACAGGGATTCACAAATTATTAGTAGAAGATCTCAAATAAATTTCTGACTAATCATAAATAATCACAAAAGGCTAATTAATAATTCTAAACCAAAAGGAAAAAGAAAAAAAAATAATGCCTTGTTAAAAATGAGAAAAAAGTCCGACCTGCCGGATTCGAACCAGCGACCTAAGGATTAAGCTGCAACCAAACTACAGTCCTCCGCTCTACCAACTGAGCTAAGGTCGGACATGTTACTAATTTCACTTATTATTATAATTATAAATCAAAACATTTTTTGTACTCATCTTTCAAATTCAAATAATTAATTTACAAGAAATAAAAAATTAGAGATAGCTTATTTTATCAAAAAACTAATTGGCAAAATTTTCTTATTTTCACCCAAAAAATAATTTGCCCCACCTAAATTTCTTGCAAATGGTGGAAGGTACTTGGGAATTAAGGTTGACACTTTTGCAAGAAAAAATAAAATGGGCAACTTTCAGTTATAGTTCTTGTTCAGTATTTTTGCAAATTTCCCCATGTTAAATTAATAAATAATAAAATGACAAACTAAATATTGTGACCAGACGTAAAATCTTGACGTCATAAACCATCCAAAAAATAACTCATAATGCATAAATGATTAAAACTAACTATTTTGATGAATAATTTTTGGGACATACAACACTTTCACAACTTTTCTATATCGAAATTCTATCACAAAAAATCCCTTCCAACCCATATAATACAGATTGAAAAACTACGTACTGGACGGGTTTCAGCTTCAGAGATATAATGAATTCGCAAACATAATTCCCCGGCGGAGGCTCTCACTAGCCGCCGCGAACTTCTCCTCTAAACTAACTTCTCCGACAGCATGGGCGGCAGCTTTCAACTGGAAAAACTCACACGAGGCAATAAATTACACAAAACAGAAATCAGCAGAAATAGACCAGCTTGTGTAGTTCCTACTTCCTAATGGTACTCATGACTTCGAATTTTAATAACATTCATGATCACATTTGTGTTATCTTCACATTAGGAAAGGGGAAAGATATAATGTATTGTAAGATCCCTAAACTATCAGAGGTTATTAACTATTTTTTATTTAAAATGTTGAAATTTTTATTTCACAAGCTCCTTAGAGAATCTGAAACAATTTTCCAATTCATCTTTCATAATCCAGTTAAATAATGTACATGTCCACTTTATTTAGTTTTAATTATATGCCTACGTATTTATGGCAAGTCATGTTATGTACTCATCCTCTAAAGTATTGACGTTAAAAGACTTGCACAAAAACACGTGTGAATATTAATAAAGTTACTGTACATAACATTTATTCGGACAATTAAGATACATTCAAAAATAATCTGTCAATTTTCGTTTTGAATGAGCTCGTGAAATAATATTTCAATAAATAGAAGGGCTTCTTGAGACAAAAAATAGTTTATGAGTCTAATGAATCAAAAGCTGATAATTTGGGCTTCTGTTGATGCATTATACCAATAAGAAAATGTGTGTTTTTGCCTTTTCTTTTAAAATTAAACAGTTTACCTGGTTTAAAAATTCATCGAGCCTTCTAGCTAGCCGTATGATGCTACCTTCAAATATATCCGTCATTTGGATAATCTCTGCAAACGTTGCTCCCTGAAAATAAAATAAAAAGGCGCATGATTTATCAATAAGACCAACAATAAAAAACCTAACTGCAGTTTTTAGTATAGAAGTTGATCATATACGTGTACAAAAGAAAAGTATTTGACATGGATTTAGGTGAAATGTAAACAATCAATTTAACAAACTTACCTTCGACCAACAATAAATCACATCCATCACAAATGGTCTAACTGATGCTTCAACATATTCCTCCACATTTATTTCGAGTTTACACTCGCGTTGAATCTGCAATAATATAATATATTCTGCTCGTCATTGATCGGGCTTGTTAAAGGAATATTTTCTCTCCTTTTTTCTTTTTCTTTTTTGGACTAATTCCTAATGCAGCAAACAAATTAAGAAAATAAAATAATATCAAATCAAAGCTCAAAGCACCTCAGCTATCCTTCTGGCACTGTCCTGAAGCTGTTGCAATGGTTTAGCAAGTTCAGCCCTTAAATGTATCTGTTCGCTAGATCGGTCCCCAGGAATAAAGCAACTAGTCAGAGCTGCCACTTGATGATGATCAAGATCATTGAAGGTACCTGGCCATACAGAATTCCATGTGACTACTGTCGAGCAAATATTTTTCTCCATATACAGTAAAATGTCAAATTAATCTGAGGTGAAAAAGTTCGACAATGCATCACCATGATGATTACACAGTCACAAGTAGAGGATTCAAGAAGGGACGGTTAATTGATGAGGTGAGATTGGAGGAAATTTGCTGAAAGTAATTTTTATTCATCTTATAGTTATACAATGATTAAGCTGATGTGGAAATCCAAATCATGAAATTTTTTTATCCATAAGGAACCCAGTCTGCCTTATCAAAACTGATATCATCGCTAGAGAGCATACCATTGAACATCAATTCTGTGACAAGGAGCTCATCTCCAGTATCTATCAGACAGGCAGCACGACCCTTCAACTGAACAATGCCATCGGCATCAATATGACCCAGTTTTTTGAGAACCCGTGAGCGATTTTTAAGTTCATCGCGGAACTTTTGAAGCTGGAAATAAGAGTGATAACTGATTAGAAACAAAAGAAGGGGACAAAAAAGAGTTCTTACAGTCATCATTAGATATGTACAGGAGGTAGAAAATGTAACCTAATTAGAATATAATTTGGGTGATGATGACAACATCTATGTAAGCCAGCACAACCACACAGACTTCAAATATAATCAGCAAAGAGAAACATATAGGATACTAGTAATCATACGTGAAGATAAACATAAAAATAAAGTATAAATTTGATGCTAATCAAATTTACAATTAAAATAACCTAATCGGCAAGTCTTGGGCAGGAATATGTTAACCAAGAGTAAAGTACCTGAGAATCGCGCATTTTTGTCCTTAGCTGTTGAATTTCATGATTGACTTCTGCTTTTCTCTGGAAACTTCTAATTTGATTTTCATCTTGAGACTGCATAGGGTTAATGGGAGTTACAGAAAGAATTAGACAAATACCTAATAAATGGTGATCATTTGGAATTTGCATGTTTTTTAGACTCTCAATTTCTGTATTCAATAAATAGATAAACCTACTACAAAACGAAAGAAAATAGTACGCAAGAGAAAAAGAACACAGTTCCACATACCTTGTGCAAAGGGTGAGAAAACAATTTTTGCTCAAGTTCCTCGATTTGGTTAGCCAACTCAACAAACTCCGGATCTTCAATTCCCATATCCTGACAAAAGTTGATATATATTTAAAACACATATGGCCCATTTGACATTCTCAGTCTAGTAAATTAGGACCACAAGGATATAACATATTGGAAGCATAATTACTAATTACGATGCAGGTGGAGTGAAAAGAGTTCAGAGGGGATAACTATGAAAATTTATCACTAAACACAATTAAAAAGACCTCAGGGTTAGGAATGCTTATGACCTAACAGCAATTAGCATGATATTTTAATGAAATCATCGTGCATAATAGAGTTAATCAAAAAAGTAGCATCAGATAACAACTGTCAAGCACACCTTCACAGGATTAAGTTTTGGAAGGCCTTGCTGGAACCGCTTCTCAAGCTCTTTCACAGCGAGAAGAATTTTCTCGCGCTCCTCCTTTGGCCGCAAGTCAGTAGGAACCGATATTCTAAGCTTGCTAAGTCCAGAAAGAAGAGGCAGCTGAACAGGAACCTGAGAAACAGAAGTTTGTAACTTGACAAGAGTAATACTTTATCATGCATACCATCATACAAAGATTTTGTTACTACCATTCTGCCCTTCAAAATATGATCTTACCACGTGCATTTCACCTTTTTCTCCAGGCCGAGGAGGACAAGGTTTTGGTTGAGAACCATTTTCGCTTTTGCCAAGAGAGCAATGGAGCAGAGCATCCACAATATATGTGTTACTACGTGAAGAAGCAAGTGCAGCTGGCAAAGAACTTGATACAGCTGAGGGTCTTTTAACTACATTGACTACAACTCCCCAACCCCAATCTGTTCCACCTTCCCTTACCTTAACCTGCAAAGTTACAGAAGTAGCTGTCACCAAACCAAAATAGACCAAAGAAAGTTCAACTCTAATCTCAACTTTAACAGTTGATACAGATGTTAATGTTAAAGAATACTAATTGCGCACAAAATAAGAGAAAAAGGAAAGGACCACTAAATGAGGATGGCATGGAGTGCAACCTCAGGTAATCAGAAGAAAATAAATTTTTCATAATGTTCTATTGCAGAATAATGTGGATAATCACTAGTTGAAACTTGAAAAGCCAAAAGTTGAACATGACACAGAATTCTTTAAAAACAGCAATTATAGCAAATGAAGCAAACATAAAAGACAAAGACAGTAAGGAAAAGGGATTGATCCACCAACAAGATACAAAAAAAAGAAATAGAAATTTACAGATCATATACCAGTCTACCAGGTAGAAGGAAAGACAGGACTCGTTCAGGCTTTGTTATTTCTGCCATCATTTTCTTTTCTAGTTCAGCCATCTCAATCTTTAGTCTATGATATTCAGCAACTTCAGCCTAGCAGTTAAACAAAAGAACTCTGTTAGTTTGATATAAACCTCCCCAGTAGCTTAAGGAGAAAGAGGAGCTTTACCTCGCCAGAAGCATCAAGGGCAGCAGCTTCCTCTTCAAGCAATGATACCTTTTTCCCAATGTCGGGTAAAGCCTAAAGAAGTAGGAAGTTGCATAAATTTTAGCAATTGCAATATTTATCAAAAGAAGAGAAATTTTTGGTTGTAGGTATAACCTTCTCATACTGAAATTGATGGAATGAATTTTTTATAACATGCTCGGCAGTGAATTGTCCTTCAGCACGACTCATTAGATTGAGAATTGAGTAGTAGCTTAACCTGAATGTACTGACCAAAGGTGCTGGTTTGCCCAACACCATGTCCTTTAGAGTATTCATCTCCATCTAATGTCAAAACAAAAAAGAATTGAACATTATAGAAAAAGATCTGCTAGGTCATTAATTTGGCATCTCTATTAAAAATTGCAAATGTCACGAAATGCAGATTAGAGGCAACTACATTAGATTTGAAATGTGAAACAGTAGAAAATCAAGGAGAGAAAAATGCAGCCAGTAAGGGTATATATTTTGGTTACACAGGTACTATTTCTCATACTATGCCTAGCATTTGATCTTTCAGGGCTTCAGATATATTACAATATATTGTTCAGTAGTTTGCTATAAACAAAAAAATAAGTTCGTGCGCAAATCAAATGGCTACAATCATATAAAAATTTCCAAACTATCTTTTAGGGGGCATTTATTACTGAATTTAAATGTTCCGACACCAAGCCAAGATAGTGTAAAGTCTCTCTCACCAAAACACCTTTTAGAGGGAAATTATTTTACAATTAAAATGTATCCTAATCAGACGAGATAGCGGACCTTACCTTGTCATCAATCATTATAATACAAATACCCCGCTCATCTTTACCACGACGTCCAGCTCTACCACTCATCTACAAGAGAAGAATAAATGTCAACAGTCATAGAGATAATACATATAATATACAAGTTGATTTAAAAACAAAGCACTCACCTGTATATACTCACCAGATCCAATAAAGCGATGACTATCACCATCCCATTTTCTGACACTCGTGAAAACAACAGTTTTGGCAGGCATGTTCAACCCCATGGCGAACTGTCACATTTTGACAATTAATAAATGTGGGTAAGAATAACCTAATTACATTCACATTTGTTAAAAAAAAAAAGCTCTAAAATTTGTATGCAAGAGAATTTAAAAATCAATGCCTGATAAAACAGTTTTATATTGTTGTAAGTATCACTTAAGCGAAAATTAGGGAACTTAATTGAAATTTTAATATCAATAAACAAATCAATTGTTAAAACAAAAAATACCGTTTCTGTGGCAAAAAGAGCTTTAACAAGCCCTTCTTGGAAGAGAAGTTCTACAAGCTCTTTAATAATAGGAAGCAAGCCGGAATGGTGAACTGCGATCCCTCGCTGAAGCAATGGCAACATTAATTCAATAGCCGGCAAACTTCTATCCTCCTCACTCAAACATAGGATTGCATTTCTAAACACTTGCTCCACAACATCTTTATCCTCTGGGGTATTAAAATCAAGCTTGGACATTGACATGGCATGTTGTTCACACTCTCTTCTACTAAAACTGAAGATTATGACAGGCTGGAATTTTCGCTCCATTATCATCTGCAGAACAAACACTTTTACTTTCAGCAACATAAAACTCATGTAATAAGAAACTAGACAAACAACTAGGAGAACTACGAAATTCCACAATCTAATAGAAATACAATGTGTATGCTAGTTTTGAAATATAGTGAAAACTTAAACAATAACTAAAAATGAAGTTGAAAGCGGCAACATAATATGCTTAAGTAGCTGACCTTGACAATTTTGTATATGTCAGAACCACCTCCATTTCCACCTTTTGCAATTCTACCACCACTCTTAGAATTTGCACTCTTGTTCACATCAAGATTTTGCTTTGTGAAAGTGTCTTGAAGCTTCAAAAAATTATCCTCTTTAAATTGCTCGTTCTCATCAACTACAAGATACAATCCAGACCCACCCACTGGAAAAACATAGTGTTGCAGGGGCGTAGGCCTAAAATCTGTATACACCACATGGCAGGGCTGTTTGTGTATATTACAAATCCATTCGGCAAACTCAGTCGCATTTGACATTGTTGCTGAAAGGAAAACCATCTTAATGGCAGTTGGTAAGAAAATAATACTTTCTTCCCAAACAACACCTCTTTCACGATCCTTCATGTAATGTATCTCATCGAATATGACCCAAGCCACTTCCTTCAACACCTCAGAACCCCTATAAAGCATACCTCTGAGAATCTCTGTAGTCATCACCAAACAACTAGCATTAGGTGAAAGTGTCACGTCACCTGTCATCAATCCAACATCAGAAAACTCTTGACTCAATTCCCTGTACTTCTGATTGCTCAATGCTTTTAATGGAGAAGTATAAATGACCCTCTGTTTATCTCTAAATGCCATAGCAATGGCATACTCAGCAACCGCAGTTTTTCCAGCTGAGGTGTGTGCTGAAACTAGGACAGACTCATTCCTTTCCAAGCATGACACAGAGACCTCCTGGAAAGGATCGAGCTTAAATGGGTAGGTTTTTGCCCGGTCCCCCTTATAAACGGGATCTGCAAGGGTACCGTGAATTGATTCATCCTTGTTCACAACATATCCGCTTGGCACTGCCACCTCATGCACACAAGTCCGAGATAAGGTACGCCTCTTAGAGGCAGATTCTTGCCCCGGAACTTGCTGTTTATCCTTTGAATCCTCTTCTGATTTCTTCCTCTTCATGGGTATGGTTGATTCATCCATCAGTGCCTAAGTACAATTTAACCACCCAGCTTATATAAGTTGTGTCAATATCTGTTAGGAAGCAGCACGCATCAAAATTGAATATTATTCACCTCTGCTGGTCAAGAAAACGTAAAAGAAACTCAGGCAAACAGAAGTGGGCACTTGACCGAAGTAAGGTGCATCATTGTTTAAAAAAAAAACGCATTACGTATACCAAGAACATCGAACACATATACTTAAATTTTAACAAATTTCTTACATTTAGGCAAATAACAGCTATTACAGCCTTCCTTCACGGATGTTTCTCTATTTTACTGAATCAGTGCAATTTTTAGAGGTTGAGGAGACTGCACAACGTTATTAAACTATTAATTTCAAAAAACTATGCATCATTAATCGGTTTTCCACAGCACTCCATCGGAAACCTAGCTTCTAACGGCCGAAAATTGGAAATCTGAAGGAAAAACACACTCAAAACAAGCTGAGACTTACCTTCAAGTTCGCGCGTCAGTTCGTGGTTGAATTTTTACACTAATAATTAGGGTATTTGTGCCCTAATTTGTGTGTTAAAACTAAATTGGCGCAGAATCTGCAGATGGACTTTTCAAGAACTTATAAAAGGAAAAAATAAAAAGGCCCATTAGAAATACACAAAGCCCTCTTGGTCACACAAAAAGTGCCGTCCAATATTTTCTCCAAGAAAAAATTCTCATCAAAGACATTTATAAATATATATAAAAAAAAATAGTATCATAATAAATTTTTTTTTTTGACAGGAACATAATAATTTGTTCTTGTTGTTTATTTTGGCACAAAATTTTGATTTTTGTATAGAAACGATATAGCTTAAGGGATTGGGTTATCTCTTTTGTTACTCGTGAGGAAGAATTTAAATAATTAAATAATAATAAATATGATTAAATCTTTATATTCATTATTTATAAATGAATATGTCATATAAATATATTGTACAGGTAAAATGAAAGTGTCGTCAAAATTGATGTTCAAAAATAGAAATTTTTTTATTTAAAAAATCCATTATTTATAAGTGAATTTGAATGTGAGACTTTAATAGTTACATAATGAGATGTATTTTTCACCGCATTTCAAACTTATATTTAGCACACCATAATTAATAATCCCTCCTTCCAGTTATATTTGCACCCTACAGGATGACATATTTTTTAAGAAAAATGTATTTTATATATAAAATAGTGGTATATGGGTAAATATATGTATAAGTTTATGAGTGTACACGTAAATCAATATTTCTATATTTAGTAATGTGCAAACTTGTGTGAGACGTCTAAATAAAAAAAGTGTACAAATTCCTAAGGTAGTGTTTGTTTACGTCTTGAGGTGGATGGAGCACATCCGGATGGAGAAAAAAGTGTAAATTTGTGTTTGGTTTGAATTGGATGTGGTAGGGGTGGATGAAACTTTATGTCAAATCAATACTTTTTTGAGATGGTGATGTATTATTTTATTATTGTTAGTTAGTGGAGTAATGATTGAATGATTGTATATTAATTATATTTTGTTGTAATACATAAATAATTTTAAAAAAAAATAACCTTGATAATTAATATTTTTTTAGATAAATTAAATTAATAATAAATAATATAAAAACAATGTATATATAATAAATAAATAATTTGATAATAAATTATGTATATATAATAAAAAATATTTTCAATTCTAAATCACAAATAATTACTAATAGTAGAGGTCTTGTTATACTCCAAGATAATAATCTTAAATGAAATTTAAATATATTTATAATATTAATTAATTACATATATATTATATATATATATATATATATTAATAATTAATATATATATATATATATAATAGGATAATATAATATGTAAAAAAAATATAATTAAATTCAATTCTTATTTTATATTAATTGATATAAATTAAATAAAAATATATATGATATATATGAAAAAGAAATAAAAAAAATGTATTTGATATGTAAGATAAAATTAATGTGATTTGTATTGAATTATGTGAAATATGTTTGTAGATGTATAATATGGAGTGGATGTGTATTTTGGATGGAATGTGCAAGTCCGAAAAATAGGTGGGATGGGGAAAATCCATCCCCCATCCGGATGGGGTCATCCGTAAACAAACACACCCAAGAGACAGAATAATTCTTTTTTGGTTTTTAACTTGAGTTCATATTTCATGTACATCTTGAAATCCCAATTGATTGAAAGAAAACGAATAAATTTCAAATCTTAAATATGAATTTTAATGGTTAAATTATTTTTATACTACTATTAATTTATATGAAACCCCAAATTTTGTAATTTTTCCATTCAGAAAAACCTGCCCAAAAAACATGTGCTTGAATAAGACTCGTCGCATAAAAATATTGTTATTAACAAGTCGTTTCTTGTTTGCGTTCTCTGATACATTCATCTTCAGCAGTTTTCATCCTGATGGCATTATGCCATTCATAATCTTTTTGAGCTACAGAGCAAAACTGTGAACTCTTTGTTCCACCCCCTTGCAAAAAAAAAAAAAAACATACAAAATATATAACCTTTTATTCATCTATATATTTATACGTGAAACAGTTGATATATTGAGTCACGCTGCAGCAACGAAGCATGGGGAGATGGAGAACTCCACCCGTTGCGTCCTCGCCCCAGAACAACACTTCTCGTTCTGTTCATCGATTGATATTTGCCTGTACCGACATTCTACGCTACAAAACGCTGTATCCCCCCTGCGAAATTGTCACCAAATAGCAATGAGACCGAGATAATTAACTTTAACACTAGTGAACTGTTGGTTGACAACATCTGCGTTGTTCAATGAAAACATCTACTTCTATCAAACTAATACCATATAAAAATGCACTTAAACAACACGGTGCAACTGATAAATAGAAGTATTTGCTTTGATGCGATTGTACAGAAAGCAAACCAAGGTAATCCATGTAAAGATATCAACATCTTAAAGGCACTCCAAAAATAATGCAGGTTTAATCACACATTATGGTCCACATCAAAAGCACACACGGATTTGTATGCGATATACTAAAAAACATTCGATGATCGAGGGCAGATAAGAATAATATCTGGTAAAGATATCAAAATCTTGTATGAAATGGAAGCTAAAGCAAGATTCATGAAAGCATGGTGGCCCACATCAATGTTATCTTGCTTTCTTTTTTCAAGAAAAGCAAGATCATCAAGGTTGCTAGATAGTAATGGAAAAAGGGTAAAATGAGTCATGCAATTAAGGAGAAAACAAAGGGCACATAGTTCAAGTTGACCTCCAAGTGGACCTTTAAATAGTTCAGCTTCCAATTAAATATATCTTGGAAACACGAAAAGCATTACAAAAGCAACGAAGTAACCGCCCCCGCATAAGACATATTTGCAAAATTGGTATAGTTAGCAGAGAATAAACTAGAGATCTTAACGGAGATGAAGAAACGAGCAGTTGAAAATTAGTTACTCCAAGCAACAAAAGTGTGCAAAAACACAACTCGGGTGTTTTCATGTAGTATGATCCATGTTTTACTTCCAGGGACAAACAAGCATTATTTGCAGTACAAGCAAAACTGGTTAACATCAACTTCAAATCATTAAATCAAGTTGTTTGGAAATAAATTAATAAAAAGGGCACTTGCACATACATAATTAAGATGAAAGGAACATCTAACAACACGCTTCAGATGCTTTAAAGTAACACCTTATATTTAGACCAATTGCATCTTCCAAGTAAAATAGCACACTAATCCACTTAGATGATAAATTACTGATAATGCATATATTTTAAGGAAAAAAACACATGATCTTAACTCTGGCTGTTGCGTATAAGTTGTTACTATTAAAACAGTTTTCTACAACGAGACGAGATGTAAATAAGTAAACGCTGCAATGATTTAAAACTCTTTCTCTCTAGGCAACTATAACTATAAGCAATATAATTGACAACCAATGGTATCTAAATTGTAGAGTTATATGCTAAAGAAATTGGTCTATGGAGTCAATCTCTAGCTTAATTTCAGAACAATACTACGTAAGACAACTCCGATGCTTATATTCTACAAAATCACCTTCTTCATTTCCTACTACTTATTATCTAACATCAACAAATCAAATTGTTTAGACCAAGTTCTAACTTCTCAAACACATATCTACGTTCCATCTAGTACTAGTAGAACACAAGGGGTGCCAAAAATAAAAAATTCATTAAATCAGGGGAAGAAATGAACTATGATGGAAAAGGTAATGAGTAAGATGTGATCCCACAACTTTATGAAACGAATTAAGTTCTCTTTCCACTTTTCTTTTTCTTATTTTCTCCAAAAGCTGTTCCAAAGCCAAAGTTATAATGCAGGGATAAATTTAAATTATTAAATCAAAATTCAATTATTTTCTTCTAATCATAGGGTATGCACCAATACCAAATCAACAGAAAAAGTATCTTGATTTTCACCTTCACCTTTAACTTTAACTAATGAATGATCTCAACATCACAAAAACATCCACAGCATGAATACATCATACATATTTAGCAGTAAAATTAAAAGTAGGTCTTGCATGAGACAGTTTAATCTATGTTTAGTGTGTGAGCGGTCCCAACAAGAATTTACCTAGAATTAATACTTCATGATCATCTAAACTAATATCTTGTTAAACTACAAAAAATGGATACAAAGAAAAACCAAATTTTACCTGTACATAAATACATCCAACCCATGAAGCATCTTCTCGCAAAGAAAGCAAGAACTCAGAAAACTCGCCGCCTCAAAGGCAGCGGCCTCACCGCCACCGCCGCTTACCAGAGAATCAGACACCGCGGCAACCATCGGAGGCCCATTATGGTTACCCAATATGTCAGTCTCGAAATACTCCGTTTTCTTGACAAGATTCTCCCCAACGCGAGACATCACACAAGTGTACTCTTCACAGAAGGCCGTTTCCTCCACTCTAAGCTTATTCTGGGAGTCATTTTTGTTTTTGAGAATAGGGATGGGATTTGATGCGGACTTTGGCGACATTAAGAGGACCGCATTTCTGCTACCATTGTTGAAAATTAGATCTCGATTATTCAGGGCCGCTAGAATGCCAAGCCCAACGACGCCGTTTGGCTCCTCGAAATTTCTGGGAGATTTGTGGGAGCTGGTTGGGTTTTTGGGGTCTAGGGCTAAGAAGGAGAGGTTTATGGGTAGTCTCTTCTTTTTCCCTCTCATTTCCGCCATTGATGTGTTGTACAACACACGAACCCAATGATCGATTCTTTGTGTAATTTTGGAGGTATGAGGTGAAATACAAAAGATCACGTCCAATTGGGAACAGAGAGATTATGGAGAGAGAGAGAGAGAGACAGAGGGGAGCAGGAAGAGTATCGAACCGACCTTTCCACTTCTGGTTCTCTCTCCTAGATCAGTATGAGGTTTGATGGAAGAGAGGGAGAATATAAGAAGGGAAGAACTCAAAAACTTAACGTGAAAGATATTTTATAATCCGTAAAATATAAGAAGCAAAGCTCAAGTGGATTAGAGTTTACTATCTAAGGTATGAGGTTTTAAATTTGAGATATAGATAGAAAAAGTTAATTTTTTTTTTGGTGATGGTCATACATGTGGTGAGGTTATAGCTGTTAAAATAAACGAGCTGCTCGTGAATTCGGGTCGACTCGATTCGATGTGTTAAACGAGTCGAACCGAGCTAAAAAAATACTTGTTTGCTTAACGAGCTAGGCTCGACTCGACTTGATTCGGTTGGCTCAAAAAATAGAGGTTATTTTATAAATATTATATAATTTAGAGTATAAAATAATAATATTTTACATAATAACACAACTTATATTCTCAAATAACTCGTATTGATGAATTGGTGATAATTTTCTCTTTATTGTTGTTAAAATAAACAAGCTGTTCAACTCGACTCGATGTGTTAAATGAACCGAGCTAAAAAAAATACTCATTTGCTTAACGAGCTTGACTCGACTCGACTCGATAAGTTTAACGAACCGAGCCCTGCACTACTCGAGCTCGCTCGACTCGCTCTAGATGAGGTGATGGTTTTCTTTTTACGGAGATTATGATTCTAATTGTAGTGCAATTTAGGAATACAATTTCAGGTGATTAAAATGATTATAGTTGTAATTTATAGCGAGATGAAATAATATGTTATGTGTTTGGTGGTAGTAGAAATTGTTGTATTAAAAAATTATTGTAATTATTACTTAAAAAAAATTCCAATGGTTCTATCTGGAGTTTGTCGTATATCATGTAATTCAAGCAATTTTTCTAAAGTTATCCTTAATATTTTTAAGAAGTTTATCTAATTTATACTAAAAAGTGGTTTTATTAAGATTTAACAAGGGATAATTTCTTAATATAAATAAAAATAATTTTCAGCAATACCAAAAATAGCAGTTTTTAAGATGTACAAATATTTGAATTGGACTGTTTATCTATTGCATACAAAATTATGTCTTTTATGTTAAGGTCAATGTCATATTTTATTTTATGTTTTAAATTAAATTTAGTGTTATATCTTAATTAGTTCATTCATTTAAAAAAAAAAAAATCTGGGTCTCCAAATTCATTCTTATTTTCTTTTTAGAGATTATATTATTATTCTCATAATTTTTTTATTTATGTATAAATCCTATAACAATTTCACAATAATTTTCCTTGAGCTATCTTATCTCATTGTTCTTAAAATTTATATTTATTACAATGGAAATAAAATTATAGAATTGAGGAAGTATATTAATCTAAAAATTTCAACTCAAATAAATATTATGTTTCACTTAAAATTATTGCCATGTTTCCTTCATGTCATGTGATTGACTATTTTACATGAGTAAGTTTTAAATTTGTCTCATACTTATTAGGTGTTAATAATTTTACTTTACGCAAATCAAATTTTCAGTTAAATTTCATAATTTTTAAAATAATATTGTTGATAAACGATTTAGGATGTGGAAATCTAATAGTGACTAATGATATTTTTGTCTATCAAATAAATATAAAACTATAAATATGAGACTTAAATGCTATTTAATATGTTTGGAAAATGTTTTCTCTTTTAAATTCAATACATGTTTAATGCCTTATGAGAGGTCTTATTTAAGGTTCATTCTCTGGGTTTTTGGCGGCATTTAATGCTAACCAGACTATCTAACGTATGTCCTACTCTACAAATAAATGTGTGAGATTAAGTGTCTATTTTGAAACTTTACAAAATGGACGTCACATAACCTAATTGCAAATTATCATGTGACATTCTTAGTTGACCTGGTCACCAGGCTCCTCACTTAAGTGGGTGGCCTGAGTTTGATTCTCATTGAAAACGAATTAAAGGAGATATAAGGTTGACTTGGAGATATTGAGGGAGATATAAAATTAGTTTGGAGTGTTTGAGAGACTTGACGAACTAACTTGTAACTACTAACAACTAACATTTACCGATAAAAAAAATTGACATTCTTAATCGACTTTAGTATATCCATTCTCATTTTAGTTAACTTGAATTGTCTAACCCCATATAGGAAATTTCTCTTTGTTTAGCATGATTTTTTTAACTCCAATATGGCTGATGGAAGCAGAGGCCAAATCGCAATGATCCTTAATAATTTTTTTAAGATAATAATAAATGACTTATAATTTATTAATTAAAATTAATATATTGGAATTTGATTTTGAGACATTAGCAAAATCAAATTAGTAGTCTTGTGACTCTTGTCGTTACATGAAAATTTGGCAATTGACACGAATGGCACGTGCAGAAATCTCATAACTATGTTACTAAAGTTGCATGGTTTTAAAAATAATAAAATATTCCCCTGTCTCACTATAAGTTATTCATTTTATTATTTTCGCTCGTCTCATTATATGTTGCTCATTTATTTTTTACTTTTTTAGTAAATTACTATTCACTTTTTTTTAATACTTTTTACACTATTCTTTTTACTTTTTTATTTTTTCCATCATATCACATGTACTATATTAATAATTTTATATTCTTCTTAATATTAGTGCCCAAAAATTATGAGCAACTTTGGGATGGAGGGAGTATTTCATTGTGAAACTCAATATATATGAACTAAATCAATCAGCACCTAATAATATTCAAAATCGGGAATAATTTTACTTAATCATGTGAAATTAGCATTAATCTTATATATATGCATTAAGATTCACTATAAAATTTATTTAAGTACATTTTTATTAAAAATATAATTTTCAATAATAACATGTATGACTTTTCAATAATAAATGATGTAAATTTTAACTACTTGTTTTAAAACTCTATTAAAAATGTAAAATCACTTTTAATTTGAATAAAATTGAATTTTACCAACTTTTAAAAGAAGTAAAAAATGAAATAAAAAATACACCCTAAAAATATATTTGAATTATACGGTGATTTTGATGCAGAGAATTATTATTGTCATTAAGGTGAGTCTCAAAAGTTATTACCAAATTAACACAATAATGGGGCGAGCACATCAAATTATGTTTTAGTAATATTATACATTTTAAATTTTATTTTACACAAGTAAGATTTAGGTATTGCGTTGTTATATTATCTTTCCTATAAAAGAAAATTCACCCCACAAAGTTAGAAATATTTTTAATTTTGAAATTTTCTATTTTTTTTTTTGAATAAATGTAAAAAAAAAATGATAAACGTACGAATTTAGTCTCAATTTACATGAATTATACAATTTACGTCCCAAACAATTATGATATACAAATTTAGTCTCAATTCTATTCAAATTGTACAATTTACGTTCCAATTTTTAGCAATGTTCAAAGATTTCTAAAATTTTATTTTATCCTACCACTCACCAAATGGTTTGATTTCGGTCACATTTTTTTGCCAAAAGAATACCAACAACACCGTAAGGTATCATGCTTTTTGTACATATATGTGATTTATTTTTTTTAAATGAAGCCACACAATTTTCAAATATGGGGAATGATGGGGATTTAAAACACAAGATATAAACTAAGAAAAATAAAATTTTAAAATCATTAATTAAATCTCTATTAAATACGAAAAAACATTTTTTATAATTTATTTAAGCAAGCTCATTGTTGATTAAGATTATTTTTCGAGTAATTAGAGGCTTTGTGTGTAAATTGGTGTTTTTAAAATTGAAGGGTTTATTAGATTAGATTTATTAATAATTTTTGGAAAAGTCATTTTAAATAATTATCGTTGTGGAATATTATTAATGGTATAAATTTTAAAAATAATTCAAAAATATGTTGGTTAACACAATTAGCATTTTCACCTGAATAGGAACGTCACGTGCCTGACGCTTGACAAAAACCTTATCATATTTCACTTTTAATGAATTTTAGAACGTAAAATTTATAATTCAAAAATAGTTGGGACTAAATTTGCACATCATACATTCTAGGAAGTAAATTATACAATTCATGAAAAGTTGAGACCAATATTGAACAATTACCTTTCTTGGGACCAATTCACAAAAGGTAAATAGTTATAAAACTAAAAAATATTTCTGTCCTTTTGCAAGTCAAATCTTACAAAAGATAATTGAATATATATATATATATATATATATATATATTAAAGGAGTTGATCCTAAGTGTGACATGTGTGGGGGAACATTAGACGAAATTTAAACGTAATTTTTCAGTATGAATAATTTCAACTATTGAG
Organism: Prunella vulgaris; assembly: GCA_026898435.1. Classification (NCBI taxonomy): domain Eukaryota; kingdom Viridiplantae; phylum Streptophyta; class Magnoliopsida; order Lamiales; family Lamiaceae; genus Prunella; species Prunella vulgaris. The sequence goes on from JAPKLY010000044.1 coordinate 1,721,252, forward strand.
CGAGTGTAGATTTAACTTTTGCTTCCTAAAACTCAAACACAATTTTATAACCTTTTCAGTATAAGTAATTCAACTTTTACTTCCTAAAACTCAAAAGCAATATTTGACCACTTCTCTAGTATAGATTCTAAGTCTCATATTTAGTAATTGCAAATAATGTAGAATTGATAGTGTTTGCAAACAATATCTTAGTGATACTCCTAATACTTGCAGTTTAATGGAGGAGATTAAAGCGAGGCTAGCCGTGGTCCAGTTTTTTCGGTTAAGACACCTGAATTCGTTAATTTTTAAAAGCTAGCTTTAATGGATATGGTCGATAATAATTATTCATTCTTCATGAGAAAGCTAGTCCAAAATCCTTTCTATATGATAATACATGATAATTTTTTATTACAAAGTGGTGTCGCATGAGTCAAATCAACGTAGGATAAATGAGATAAAAATATTAATTCCTTCTAATCCAACAAAACAAACTAGCCCTTACAGATTTGCTTTGTGATGGAGATCAGTATGAATATTTTAATTTAGATATTTATACTTAATTAGGGGATTTATTTTGATGTTATTATATTTAGTATTTATATGTTTCTTATTCTCCAAGTTTACTTTATTATAAATAGATAGGTCCTACAATGTTATAAACGAGTTGAATTTGAATTGAATAGAATTGAGATCAATCTCTTTTTTCCGTAGTTTATTGGTTGTTTTCCTGCATTCATACGATTGAATCAATAGAATTGCATACTAACTGTGAAAATTGTATCTTTTCAGCATTCATATTGAATCAATGGATCGATCACGATAGTATCGCAACTTTCAATGCGTCAATTGTTATCAGGAGTCATAAGATGCAGTGGATTATCAATGGCACATGGTTTTAGCAATACAAATGAGGAATTTGATTTCTTCAGGTCTCAGAGGCAGCCGTAGATGATATTTTCAGTTACTCCCAACGAGACGTACACACACCAGTACCCTTGTCGCAATTATTATCGATCTTGGCACCTTTATTTGCCGCCGCAATAGAGCCACCGCCACATTCAGATCCTGCTCCAAGCCGCCAATCACAACCTTCATCATCAGCCTGACCATCAGAGAAGGGTAACACAACGTGGGAGTCCGCTGCCACCCCATTCTATTTCAGACGGTGATCCTTCTCACGCAACTGCCACTGAGTTTCCACAACCGTCAATGGATGTCAATTTTTTCTTAATGACAGTTATTTTATTGTTGATTTTCCAAATATTCCTTCTGCATACCAACTCAAGATTTTGGGACATGTACGCACGACTGATATTTTTTAGATGCATTATTTGACAATACTATTTAATCTCTACGGAGATGAGATCACGTTTGATTCGAGAGCAAATCATTTCGAAGAGAGAGAGAATAATGGAGACGAGATTGCAATAGCAATCTGAAATTATTATTCGAAGATTTGGAGGATCAAAGAAAATCAAGAAGATTATATTTTCTTTTGTTTTTTTATTTGATTATATTAGATTAAATTTATTTATATTTAGTTATTGTATTTCTTGCTCTCTAAGTTGTTTAGTACTATAAATAGAAGTCTTAAGTTTATTGTAAGGGGAGTTGGATTTTGATATTGAAATAATATTATTGACGTCGAGGTTATAATGATCATATTTTGTGTTATGTACTTTCGCTAAGTCAGTTGGTATCACGAGATCGGGTACGATGTCTCCATATTGCCAACCACACTTCGATCATATTGCTCATGCCAACACCCGTCACAATGTTGACTTGGCTGAGTTACATAACCAGATGGCATTGTTAAGCAGTCAGGATGGAGAATGTTTGTCTCCATGTTACCACTATCCTATCGGCTACTGATCACGGCCCTCTTTCGGCCATCACTCATCTGCATAATCCTATATAGCATGGGAGTCTGCCTTTATAGCCTCACGCCGTCGGTGATGCACTCTCGGATGAAGAGAATTTTATTTCCTTTTAGTCTTAGTTGGAAGCCGTTGTCGATGAAATTTTCAACAGCTACTCCTAAAGAAAAGTTCACATTGGTACCCTTGTAGCCACCGTCCCCATGTTTTGCAACCCTTATTACCAACGCCACATTGTCCACCCCATACCTCAATCAAAACCTCCACAGTCACACTACCTCGATGGATCCAATCACATCCCCACCTCCACCAATCCACTGATTGTCCGCCCTTCCAGTCCAGTTGGATTTTTTTCACCATGCCACCAAAAACTATATGAGCCCACCAGCCACAGCCCCTCCACCACAATGACACCTCCACAAATTCAAAAATTGGCAAATTACATATAGAACTGATGGAGCCTTTGGTTCGGAAGAGTTTCTTGGTTTTGATTTTAATAATAATAATTATTTTATAATGGTAGTTGTTTTATACTCCTTCGAAATTTTTTATTTGCATATTGTCTCAAGATTTTGGGCAATATTCGCACTGCAAACGTCTTTGAAGTCAAGCGTGAGACGTTTATTTATGTCACTTTTTGGGGAATGTTGAATGTGTTGTTGCCTAAGTTCTACTACTCAAGATAAGGAATCCTGCATATTTGAGGACGAATATTTCAAAACGGAAGAAAATGATGGGATCAATATGAATATTTTATTTAGACATTTTTGCTTAATTAGGAGATTTATTTTGATTTTATTATATTTAGTATTTATATGTTTCTTATTCTCCAAGTTTACTTTATTATAAATAGATAAATCCTACCATGTTATAAGAGAGTTGAATTGTTTATTAAAAGACAAAAACTTATATAGAAATTTCTACCGTAGAAATTTCCAAAAATAAACTAAAATAAAAACTAATCTCACGCGCGCGAGAATTTGTAATTCCCGTCCAGGGAATTGATTAACATATTAGCTAGACATGTTCTCCCTCTTTCCTCCCCCCTACACACATATACACACACATCCATAGCCATAGGTAAAGCCCTGTACATGAAAATTTTAGTTTTATATTTATTTTTTAAATATTTTAAATTTAAAAATAAATTAAATAACATTATATAATAAATTTAAAATTTTATTTTTAATTCATGTTAGTATAGTAACACGCATTTGTCCATATAGTAATACATATTTATTCATAAAGTAACACAAATTGAAGAGTAAATATGTGTTACTATTAGAACAAATGTGTATTACTATCTTATAAAATATTGTTATTTTACATGTATTTATTTGTTTTTATAGAATAAATATTTTTTTACATAATTTAAGAGCAAAATGTATGTTACTATATGAACAAATATTGATTATTCACAATATTTACTTATTAGAATGTAGGTTGTTCGCGCACGTGAGTTTGTAGAGTGAGGAAGTGCGCGTGGACTGTCTTCTTTTGTTTTTCAATATTTAGTAATTTCTACGGTAGAAATTTCTACGCAAGTGTTGCTCTTATTAAAATTAAGAGTGTATTAAAATATCCCACATCGGTATTGAGTGTGGTCTTGGGTGGGCTTATAAGCCTGGGCAATCTCCTCACTTACAACCTGGTTTTAAGTGTAGAGTTAGACCTTCATACATGGTATCAGAGTCACCTCTCTACTTGATGTGTGGATCCACCTGTGGAACCACGTGTCGAGCCTGATGAGCCTCTTACGTGAGGGAGGGTATTAAAATATCCCACATCGGTATTGAGTGTGGTCTTGGGTGGGCGTATAAGCCTGGACAATCCTCTCACTTACAACCTGGTTTTAAGTGTAGAGTTAGGCCTTTATACAAAGTGCTATCTCTTTTATCGTATTTATTTATTATTTTTCCAGTATTCTAGAAATCAATGGATTAACAATTATAGTCTCAAAATCGTAATCATCACGAGTATTTCAAAATCAACTAATTGATAACGATAGTATCGCTTTCTTGGCTGTGTCACTTGGTGATCCATATAAGTGCAGTGTTGCTTGAGTTTTTCTGTTGTATGACTATAATGTAAACTGATATGCTGCACTGGATTTTTGTTTGACATGTACTGATTTTTCATGGGGCACGTCTTGTTCTCAATCCGTTCTTTAATGGAAAATTTATTTGCTGTTAAAAAAAAGTGATCCTAACTTAATTATGGCTAATCATATGGGACCTCGGGCTAAATTGTTCACTTTAAACGGATTTAATTATTATAATTTAACCCTAATCATTTTTTGTGAAAAATCATACCACATTAATAAGTTTTGTAGTAAGAAACTAATACAATTAGAAATATTCACAGATACTATTATATATGCATCCACCAATATTATTAATTAGAGGTATAAACTGGAATTATAGTGCAAAACAATTGTATCTATAGATGTAGTCAATGATATAAGTACAACTAATTGTATAAATTCCATACTATATACTTCCCCTATCCACCAAATATATGCAATTTCTTTGCACGTGGTTTAATGTAATTATCGGAGGATATTTAGGGGTATTGTAAGGCCCGTTTATGAATATATATCATATTTTTGAAAACTAAATATCATCCAACATATTGTCTTAAATCACGTATAAAAAAATGTGCATATATTTGGTGGACAAATCGAGCATAGAAGTAATAACTCCAATTTCAAAATTTCCAAGATACATATGCTCCATAATAACAATAACATTAATTTATCCCCTATATCAAATATGCAAACTAAATTAAATAATAAAATTAAGTTAGTGAGGTATTCTAAGTTGTGCTAGTTGTATCTCCATCATACTAAACACATTGATAACCCTTTTTTTCGAACATACATACTTGATGAACTTAAATGCACAGAATATAAAAATACAACCAAAAAATGTGCATTCAGATATCCAAATGATTAAAAGTAATATACAGCCAATTACATCGATAGAGATAAAAATTAAAAGAAGAAAAAAAAAAGCAAAATTACAAAATGGTTCTGACAAAAATTACAAATTGGTTCTGTGCAGAAAAAAAATATACTTCTGTTCAGAAAAAAATTACACTTCTGTACAGATATTGTGAACCAATTTGTAAATATGAACATTTTTGAACCAATATGTAAGTCACCCAAAAAAGAAAAAAATTGAAAAACATAAAAAGTTCACATATATCTTTAAATTGATCATTTGTTACATTTTTTTTAATATAAATTTTGCCTAACTAATAATTTATTTAAGGGTGACTTACATATTAGTTAAAAAAATGACTATATTTACAAATTGGTTCACAATATCCGCATAGAAGTGTAATTTTTTCTGCACAGAAGTGTATTTTTTTTCTGCACAGAACCAATTTATAATTTTTATCAATTTTGTGAACCATTTTGTAATTTTCCCTTTATTTAATATATGATATACTCCTTATGTGTGATTCACAAATTGTTATAAATAAAATTTATTCAATACACATTTTCAAATTACGATTATGATTTTATTATGAGAAAAGGGACTTGGCCTTTTCTCTTTCCTAATTAAACATAAGCACTCACTATATATATGTTTCTTTCTATAAAGATTGAGATTTGTGTCTCACTTTGGAAAAGTTGGACAAAGTTAATCTCTTGTCTCCACTTTTGTGGATCATCAGCAGCACCAAGGGTGCAAATTCAATGCAACTTGCCAAAAGCAAAAAATAAAAAAATGTGAAATTATCATGAAATTTAAAAAAACTAATAAATAGCACTATATTAAAATTAAGTAAAACAGTCACATGCATTTTTTATTCATCAATATCATGAGTAAAGTGAGCCATGATTACGACACTTTATCGAAGTCTGAATTTCTTGAGTGGCAAACATACAACCAATAAAAATGTTGAATTCTTTTTTATAACTTTCTTTGATATAGAACCACTCGTGAAAGTTTTAAATCCATCCGCCACAAAAAAAAAAGCGGCTTTTAGCGACCGCTTTTACGACCGCCATGGTGTTTTGATAAAGTTTGAAAAATTTGCAACCGCCTTACAACTCATAGCGATAGCTAAATCAATTAATAATTTTACGACCGCCATATACGGTCGCAAATTTATTAGTTAAGTATTTAGCGATCGCTATTCGGCGGTCGCAAACCGAAAATCGGTCACTAAAATTTAAACCAGTAAATGGCAACCCGGAAAAGAAGAACCGATTTATTTTTTAATATTAGCGACCGCTTTTAGGCGGTCGCAAATATAAACATTAATTTTGCGACCGCCTAAGAGGTCGCTAAAGTCGTATCCGAGTTAGGGTAGTTGGCGCCCATTTAATTTTATTATTTTGCGACCGCTTTGGCGGTCGCTAAAACGCGATTATAGAACAGAATCTGCATCTTTTTTCTTCAGTTTTTTCGGGGGAAAAACCCCACTCCTACCCCAAAAAATCTCCCAAATTCAAACGAGCATTGTTTCAACGTGTTGGTGGCAATTGTGGAGGTCTATTATTATATTGTGTTCGTTGCTTCTAATTTATCGTACATTTTTACAATTTTATCGTTTAATTTTTAATTTTGTGTATTATATATATTTTATAAGTGTTCTTCATGTGACTAATTAAATTTTAAAATTTATAATATTCATGTATTAGAATTGATAATGTGAATAATTATTGTAATTGATTATAGTTGATTTTTTATTTAAAAAAGTTGGATATGTTTGTTTATAGTCGAAACTCTGCCGAATTTTTTTATAATTTATATGTGATGTATTTTTAATTTGTATCAGATAGAACTCCCTGATCGTCGTTGGATGTATGAAATGCCTCGTTTGATACAAGGAAATATGAATTATGAATATTGCGAGAAACTTGATGAGTTTATTACGTTTGCCTGTAGTAAACCAAATTGCATGGATAGTTGTGGTCGGATTAAATGTCCTTGTTCAGGAAAAAAGTGTAGTAACAAAAGATTTTTGAGCATAGATAAGGTTAAAACTCATCTTGTGAGGTTCGGTTTTGCTCCATTTTATTATAATTGGACCAGACATGGCGAAAGCAGGTGGAATTATAATTTGGAAACAGTGATTGCCTTCTATGATCAGTTGAGTAGTTGTGGAGGTGAGAGATTTGAGATTGGTGGTTCGAGCTACGACCCGTCTACACCATTGGATGAGCTAGATGAATTCCAACGGTATCATACGATGATTGATGAGTCTGCTTTGAGTGTTCACCACACAGCCATGGAGGAGGAACCAAATCCCCGTTCAAAGAAATTTTTCGAGATGCTCAAATCTGTCGATCAAAAATTGTTTCCTGGTTGTGATACTGAGACTCAGTTTTCATTCAACGCTCACAAGTTGTCCATTAAAACTGAAGGCAAAGTGAGTCAGAAAGTTTACAATCAATTCGCAAAGTTGTTTAAACGGGCCCTACCTAAAGAGAACACAGCGCCAGAAAATTTCTATCAAAGTTAGAGGCTGCTGAAGGATATGAGTTTACCGTTTGAGAAGATTGATTGTTGTACCAATGGTTGCATGCTGTTTTGGGGCGACGACAAAAGCATTAGTCAGTGCAGGATGTGCAGCCACCCTAGGTTCAAACCCTCTGATCGTAGGAAGAAGACAACTTTCAAGTCGATGTATTATCTTCCCATCACTCTTCGTCTAGAGAGGTTATATCAATCGAGTGCCACTGCAAAAGACATGACATGGCATGCTGAGGAGTGTTCTGGTTAGAATTCCGGAGAGATGTGTCATCCTGCAGACTCTAATGCGTGGAGACATCTTGATAGAGAGTTCCCAGATTTTGCGAGTGAGAAGCGAAATGTGAGACTTGGTTTGTGCACAGACGGATTTGCTCCATTCGGTATGCAAGGGAAGAAGGATTCTTTGTGGCCTGTTTTGTTGACTCCGTACAATCTACCCCCTTGGTTGTGCATGAAGCCTCAACACATATTTCTCACTGTGTTGGTGCCTGGTCCTCACAACCCGAAGCATAAACTGGATGTCTACCTTCAGCCGTTGATTAAAGAGTTGTTATATTTGTGGCATTTGGGAGTAGAGACATACGACGTTTACCGAAAGGAGAACTTCACGTTACGGGCTACTGTCTTATGGACCATCAGTGACTTTCCAGCATATTCTATGTTATCTGGGTGGTCGACAGCTGGAAGACTAGCGTGCCCGTACTGCATGGATGAGTCTGATGCATTTTATCTTCCAAAGAGTAAAAATATATCATGGTTCGACAACCACAGGAAGTTTCTATGTGATGATCATGCCTTTCGGAGGGACAGACATAATTTTCTAAAGGGTAGACCTCCTGTAAAGCGTCCAAGGCCACGAGTTCGAACATGTATTTATACATTATTTATATTTTAACCAGTACTTAATTATTCTAAGAGTTTGATGTATTTAGTTTAACAATACGCATTTTATTTTAGGTGATTCGTTGTTGAGAGAGGTTACAGTAACTGACTTGTGGAAAATGACTGAGGAGCACGCAATGGAACACAATAAACGAATCCGAGGAGGTTGGAAGAAGAGGAGCATATTTTGGGACTTGCCTTATTGGAGTGAATTATTGATTAGACACAACTTGAATGTGATGCATATAGAGAAGAATGTGTTTGATAACTTGTTCCACACGATTTTGAATACAGAAGGCAAGACCAAAGACACTGCAAAATCCAGAGAAGAGTTAAGTCAGTTCTGTTCTCGTCCTAGTCTGTCCAGTGGTCAACGACAAGGTGAGTTTCCACAAGCATGCTACCAAATTTCCAAAGTAGAAAAGAAAACATTATGTCAATGGGTGAAGGAACTGCGCTTTCCGGACAATTACGTGTCCAACATGGGTAGGTCGTTTGAGCCATAAACTGGGAAGATCGGTCCGATGAAGAGTCATGACTGTCATGTTTTTATGCAGGGTTGCTACCGATTGCCTTTCGGTACTCACTTCCGAAGCATGTATGGAGTGTTATCACAGAATTGAGTCTATTTTTCAGAGACTTAACGACCTCAATGATTAAAGTGGACGACATGCATCGTTTGGATAGAGACATCCATGTTATATTGTGCAAGTTGGAAAAACTTTTTCCACCCAGTTTCTTTGACTCGATGGAGCACTTACCTGTTCATTTACCGTATGAAGCTTTACATGGTGGTCCAGTGCAGTACATGTGGATGTACCCTTTTGAGAGGTAAGTATAAATTTATTTATTTATTTGTTTCTTTCTAATTTTTATGTTATTTTATTGTTCATTAAATATTGAATTTACTATTTTTAGGTATCTCCACAACTTGAAACGTAATATTGGAAATACAGCACACATTGAAGCATCCATTGTTAATGCTTATCTTACTGAAGAGGTTAGTACATTCTGTTCTTATTACTTCGGCGATCAAGTTCAAACGAGGATCAGAAATGAGCCTCGCAACTATGATGGTCGCGCAGAAGATCATCCTCTTCGTGAGTTCGATGGTATGCTATCGGTATTCTTACATGCTGGTCGACCACTTGATAAGGGAACCAAACAGTATTTCCAAAGTGACTGGGAAGAAGGGACGATACATTCGTATGCTTTGATGAATACGCCCGAGGTTCAACCATACATACAGTGAGTTTTATATTTTTAGTCATTTTTGAAGTTATATGTTAGTATTTTAATACTAGTGTTTCTGATATGTAAGGATGTTTTGTGAGCAAACTCGTCAACAATTACCCGGCATCACAGAAGCAGAGGTGTATGATGCAGTTCGCCACAAATTCATGTTTTGGTTCCAAAAAATGGTATGTAGTCACTACCTCATATTATATATTCGCCACAAAGTTAATACTATTAATCTTGTAATAATTTAATATTTGTAGGGACAAAGTAATCAGCTTCAGAATCCACATCTTGAAGCTTTGAGCAAAAAACCACTACGACAAGTGACATGTTATAATGGGTACTATGCAAATGGTTTTAAATTTCACACAACTGCGTATGCTTCAGTAAAAGCCACTTCAAACAACAGTGTTTGCGTTACCAGTGGAAACTTCAATGAAGCACCGGTCGATTACTATTGTGTGTTGCAAGAGGTAGTTGAAGTTGAATATCCAGGGTGGCCACGGAGAAAAATTGTTTTGTTCTTCTGTGAATGGTTTGATCCGGGTCGAGAAGGGAAGAGAGTCGATGCAAACTACAAGATCGTTGATATTAACATCAGCAAAAAATATCCAGCTGCATAAGAACCCCTTCATCTTTGCATCACAAGCATCTCAGGTTTATTATTGCAAGTATCCGATTTTAGGCAAACCGAACTTAAGAACAGTGGTCAAGGTCAAGGCAAGGTCGTTGGTGGAAATGCCTAATTTATCCACATTAGAAACTGCACAATTTGAAGATCCATTCCAAACTGAAGTGCAAGAGGCTCAAACAGTGGTTCAGGACGAAGGTATAAATTCTTCAGTTGATTTAGTGGCTGCAAATCCAGATATGGTAATTGTTGAGAACGAAGAGGAAGGAGAAGAAGTACATGAAGATGAAGAGGAAGAAGATGATGAGGAAGATGATGAAGCGGAAGATGATGATGATGAAGAGGAAGATGATGATGATGATGAAGATGAAGGGGAACATGATAATGAGGAAGATAATGATGACAAGAATGATTAAGAGAGTGTTTGTGTATATATATGTTTAATTAATTAATATGTTTAGAATAACTTGGTGTTAGTATCATAATATAAGTATTATAAGATATATAAATAATAGGGTTTAATATAATAATAGGTTTTAATATAATAATAAAACAAAACATGATAAAAATTAAAAGTTTAGCGACCGCCTATAGCGGTCGCAAAATAAAATTAAAATTAGCGACCGCCTATAGCGGTCGCAAAATAAAAAAAAGTCGGGGTAAAAGGCGGTTCATTAATTCGAAAGAGGGATTAGAGACCGCTTGAAGTGGTCGCAAAACACCGCCTTTGACTATTTATACGGAGAGGACACGTGGCCACTACCGCGTGGATTAGCGACCGTTGCTTTTATATTTGTGATCGCTATTGGCGGTCGCTAAATCACAACCACATTATATCCATCTTCACCACCAGAATTCTAAAAGTTACAACCACAAAATTATCGTCTTACCGTCGCAAAATTACCACCACTTTGTCCTCCGCCGCCGCCGCCTCGTCCTCCCGCCGCCGTTGCATCTCCCGCCACCGCCTTGTCCTCCGCCGCCTCGTCTCCCGCCGCCGTCGAACCTCCAGTGAAAGGTAAAAAAATTTAATAATGTAATTTTTTTTTAATAATGTTGTAGTTTGCATATTTTTTTAATTAAATTTATTTTTGGATATGTTGATATTGTTGGCATATTTTTTGCATATTTATGATATTGTGTTGATATGTTGACTTTTTTGGAATTAAATTTATTTTGTATGATATTATTTGATATTGTATGATATTGCTTGCATATTGTTGAGTATTATGTTGATATTATTGAGTATTATGTTGATATTGTTGAGTATTATGTTGATAGTATTAGTATAGTGTTGATATTTTTGCATATTTTTTGGAACTAAATTATGTTGATATTATTAGTATTAGTGTTTAGTATTAGTGTTTATTAATGTTATAAATTATTGTTAATTGTTTAGAATCGTATTAACGTTTATTATTTATAGTATTAGTGTATATTGTTTATGATTGTATATATTGATTGAGAATTGATATATTATTGTTTGAATTGTTGTGAATCGTTAAATTGAATTGTTTATTTGTACAATTTGGTATACATGAGTCAACAACCCGATCAAATTGAGGGTGACAGTCAGGGGAGAGGTAGAGGGAGAGGGAGGAGGCCACGACCCCTCCCTTTACCAGAGATTCGAGCCCCCGAGTTTCTGATACCCCCGCCCTCCCAGTCTCATGAGGCCGGATCTTCATCGCGGCAACACCCTCTACGTGAGACCCGGGAGTATATTAAAGTACAGGAAGGACAGTAAGTAAATTAATAATTTATTTTGTTTTATTGTTATATAATAATTCCTAAAATAATTTTTTTATTCAGCTTGCTTCCGGGCCACACGGTCACTGAGAACGTCACAACGTGCATTATGAGGGTCACCTGGCCTTATGGAGTTGCATCGTGGACTGGTGTACCTGGGTCTACGAGGAAAACGATGTTTGACGAGTTTAATGTATAAAATTATTAATATTTGCGTAATAATTAATATTTTGAGTAATTATTAATATTTGAGTAATTAATTGTTGGAAATTGTTTGAATTGCAAAAATTGTGCTTTTGGGATCCGGCAGACAACGTTAGGGTGGAGGAGCTATGGTGCAGTAGAGCACAGGGCCGGATGAAGGAAATCGTCTCCAAGATGAAGAAACAGTGGATACTTAAAGGGGAGACGGTTGACTTGGGGAAAGACGGTGATGGACGGGCGATCTGGGATGGATTGGTGGGTTACTGGACTGATCCGGCACACCAGGAGAGAGCTCGTAAGGCGCGAGAAAGTCGGATGAGCAACCCGAACGGAGAAGGAGTCGCCATACATCGCGGTGGCTCCCGGACCGCCTACGATCACGGACTCGCCTTTGTAAGTATTTTCATTTATAATTCTTAATTTATAATTAATCATTATATTTAATTAAATTATTATAATTAATTCTTAAAGGAGAAAGAGTACAGACGGAGGCCCAAACTCTTCGAGTCTCTTTCCATTCTTCACCCAGTGAATGAGACTGGGAAATCCACGTAAGCCCGCACCACCGAGCTTCACGTAAGTATCTAATTAGAATGTACTTCAAAATAGATTTTAATTATTCTATTAAAATAAAATTAATATTTTATTTTGTTTAATTTCAGAACAAGTTCAGAACTGCTCTCGAGGAGGCTTGGACACAAGCATCACCTACTTCGGAGAACCGTACACCTACCCCTATTGATGAGGACCGCCTCTATGTTGATTTGGCCGGAGTCAATAGGGGTAAGATACTAGGGTTGAGAGCTTACAGTAAGATTGCCCGTCAGACGCACCGCCGGAGCTCAGCATCATATTCTATGTCCTCTCATCCTGACGTCAATCTCCAGCAAGGCGTGACCGAGTTGTAGGACAAGTTGTCCAAGCAAGAGAGAAAAGAAAGGAAGATGCAGGCTTGGTTGACTCAAGTTTCTCAACATACCAGTATTCTACTTCCGGAGGACTCGGATGATGAGGCAGATGACGGTACGAGTCGTGGTGCTAGTACGGGTCGTGGTCCCGGAGTGGGTGCGTCTCCTCGTGGGAATGAGGGTGCCGATGGAATCAAAATTTTATATTTTTTATATATTTTTTGAATGTTTAAAATTTTATGTTTTACATCAAAATTATTTTTTATGATACAAATTGTAGTGATTTAGAATATTAAAATTTGTGGCTAATTTGATGTTATATACAATTAATTGAATAAAAATGAACAAATTAAACATTTGGTATTGTAAATTATTAAATTTATAACATTGCATTTTTATGGTTGAAATATATATGTATATATTTATATTAAGTATTAAAGGATTAATTTGATGAATTTAAAAAAAAAACGAGACATAATTTGGAATTATATACTATTAATTGCAAAAAGATGAATAAAAAAAATGAGAAATGTAAATTATAAAATTTTATTGAAATATATATACATTAATAAATTAGAGACGAAAAGGAATTAATTTGATGGATTTAAAAAAAAACGTGACTTAATTTGGAGTTATATACAATTAGTTGCAAAAAAATAAATGAAAGTAACAAGTGTCCGAGTGGAACAGCCATCTCTGAGATGCCTAGAGGTCGCGAGTTCGACTCCTTGCAGGCACAAAGTTTACAACATTTATTCTGAGCCAAATAAGACTCATATAAAATATGTGATGATATGGTTAAGATGCTGGGTCCGTGGCCAAGTGGTTTGAGCCCAACTAGCCCTCGAAAGGGCCTTGGTTCGAACCAAGGATTGAAATTTTGCGAAATTTCGCCGAAATTTCATCAAAATTTCGGAAATTTGAGGGTACCGATATGGAAATTCACTTGAACGATTATTTTTCCAAAATTTCGGTCAAATTTCGGTAAAATTTCAGAAATTTCGATAAAATTTCGATATCGGTCCAGGATAATTCAAAATGTGCAGATTATCGAGAAATATCGTGGAAATTTCGGTAATTTATCGGTCAAAATTTCGGGAAATTTCGGGAATTTTTTTTTAATTCTCAATTCTCGGGTCATTTGCTTCAAGAATTTCTCTAATTTGATGACTTGGTACCATTATTGCTTAGACCAAGATAGTCTTTCTTCTTTTACATTTGAGGCTCATAGGACATCATTTTAGTATTAGTTGTGTAATATTTAATAATTATGAACAATTGTTGTATCGTTTTATATGTCTTACGTATGTTTTCTTGATATGTTTGTTGTAAGATTCTCATTTTATTGAGATTTTAAGTTTAATTAATGTATTAAGACTAGTAATAATATTGTCTAAAATTTCATGTTAAATTTCCATCATTTTAATGAAATTTCCGTGAATTTTCTATTTTTTATCGATATCGATATTCGATATCGATATTTCCACCGATATATCCATAAATTCAGGGTACCGATATTTCCGTCGATACCGATATTTTCATCCTTGGTTCGAACCACCTTGGCCACATTTTTTTTGCTACGTAAAAGTTTAGCGACCGCCACAAGCGGTCGCAAAATATAAATATAATTTATCATTATAATTAGTTAAAATAAATAGCGACCGCATTAAGCGGTCGTTAATATAAAATTAGTGACCGCTTACAGCAGTCACAAAATTAAAATAAAATTTATTATTATAATTAATTAATATAATTAGCGACCGCCCTTAGCGGTCGCAAAATTAAATTTAACGACCGCATTAGGGCGGTCGCTAATTTTAAAAAACCAAACCGGATCAATACCCGGACATTTTTTCGACCACAATTGCCATCGTTTTGGCGGTCGTAAATTTGCGACCGCCACATAAAAACGGTTGCTAAAATTTTGCGACTGGTGTTTTAGCGACCGCCAAAAGCGGTCGCAAAAACGGTCGCTAGTTATGTTTTGCGACCGTTTGGCGGTCGCTAAAACCCGTTTTTTTTGTAGTGATCAACACACATATATATGAAAAAATATATAAAAATACCCATTTTGGGGGGTTATTATTTTCTTGCCCAATTTCAAAGATTTTTTTTTCATAATTTGAAGATAAAAGGACTATAGTATCCTTCACTTTTCCAGCGAAGTGAAGTCCAGTCCTGCATAATGTAATGGTAGTGTAATGGGCTGTAATTGTTGCAGAATGTAAATTGAAGTTGTTGTGTTTGGTCGTGGGTATAATAAATTAGGATTGATTATATATTAAAATTGGAGTATTAAATGTATTATGGGTTTTTCATCTTCAATTTGGGAAAAAAACGAAAGATTGCTTGAAAGTGTGAAAAGAAAAATGTCCACAAAAAAATTAAATGGGCAAGAAAGAAATTTTTCCTATATATTATATGAATCTAAATTGTTGATAACATGTTGAAATTAATATAAATTGATTAATTCCACACTTTTTTATGTATTTGGACTTATAGACTATCCTCATCTCCAACTCAACTCAACTCAATTCAACCTAAAATAAAATATTATTTCTTTAGGTTTATTATATTTGAGTTCATGATTTCTCCACCACTTTAAAATAAGTTCATGATCAATTCAAATAGTGTACAAATAAGTTCACCTTCTCCTTTTCTAAAACTGGTGTTTTCATAACCGGACCGGTGATTACCGGTTGGACCGGCGGTCTAACCGTTAAATCATTTAATTTTGACCTATTTTTTTAATATTATATATGTTACATTAAAAAATAAAATAAATTATATATTTTCATATAAAATCTTAATAAATTATTAATTACATATTGAAATAAACACAACAAAATCATAGATAATTAAAATCAAAATACTCGAAATAACTCAAGTTTTAATATTAGATAGTAATCCATGACATGTTTCATAAATCATGCATAGTAAGTCTCAAATTAAAATATTACTATGAAAATTTAAATATATAAATTGTAGAATAAATTAATTTTGGAATTGAGACGTGTCTCAAGATTTAATTTAATAAAAAAATTAATTTTTTTAAAAAAAACTGAAATATAAAAATAGACCGATTTTTACCGGTTCTTTCCGGTTGAACCGTAAAAACAGTTTTCAGGGGGTAACCGGACCGGTTCTATGGCCGGTTTTCAGTTCAACCGGTTTTCAAAAAACAGTGTCTAAAATCCACACTGGAGAGAGAAAATAGAGATAAGGAAAGAGAGAAGAGAAGAAAGAAAAAGAGAGAGACGACTATCGAGCGGATGGCCGAGGGCCACGATACGGCATACAACTAGAGTGACGACACGCCGGGCGACCGAGGGCGACGATGGTGATATAGTGGGCGATGGTGGCGGGCATTTGGCTCTGGAGTTTGACGGCAGAGGGCGGTGGCCTAGGGCGACAACGACGGGTGATTGGCTCTGGAGTTCGACGGTAAGGGGTGACGGACACTAGAGTGGCGATTGGGGCTTCGATTTGCCGAGGGGGAAAACGATGACAATGGCTTGGGCTGGGTCTTCGAACAGGATTGTGTGTCTTGATTTTGTGTCCGATGGAGATGGGTTAGCTTTGAACAAATTTAATTTTTTTAGGGGGAGGGAGAGTTTCTAGTGTTGTTTTTGGGAGTTTATGAGAATTTCAGTTTCATTTATCTAGCCCATAATTGTTAAACATATGTGTTAATAAGTGTTGAACTAATATACATTTATATAATTTTAAGATAATTGGTCCAGACATGTCTTGTTTGGATATTGAGAATTTATTCAATAAGAAAATGGCATATATAGTTTTGATTATGTGGATTTGGAGAATAAGCAACAGTAATGGGGTGGGTTTGATTTCTACATGAGATTTTGGGTTTGGGTTCACCAATTTGATGAATTTTGCTTAAACTTGAGTTTGTAATTTTTAGTTTTAATTTAATTATTCCTCTGTTTGTAATGAAGAAGAGAGTTGAGTTTTAATTTTAATGAAGAATATAATAGTGTATTTGTGCTAAGTTTATTTCTTCTCTGTGCAAAGTTTTTATCTCTCGTGTGCAGAATATTATGCTTGTGTGTGCAAAATTTTATTTTTTCATTTGTGCAAATTAATTTAAATTCAAAATGAATAGATTTTTTAAATTTGAAACATAGTATTTTGTGCAAATAAAAAATTGTAAATTAATAATTTGTGCAAACTAATGTAGCTTATTGTGCAATCATAATTTAGCGTGTTTTGCTAACGATATTTTGCCTGTTGTGCAAATGATTTTCTGTTTGTTGTGCAAACGTTTTCTGTCTGTTGCGCAAACAATTTCATGTGTGTGTACAGGTGAACTTATTTGTAAGTTTGACTTTTTGGTGAACCTATTTTAAAGTTCTCCTTAGATAATGAACCTATCTGTAAGTTCTCCTATTTCTTTTTCCTTCACATAAAATTTATAAATCAACCCAATTTTATTTTTTTTCACATCCACAACTCAACACAATCTAAAATATTACTACCTTCGTCCCACAAAAGTTTGCATACTTTCCTTTTTAGTTTGTCCCACAAAAGTTTGCACACTCCTAAAATGAAAATATTCCTTTAAATCTCCACCTTTAAAATCTTTATCTCATAATCTCCACCATACACATTCTACTCATTACATTTTTCCTTATAAGCCGTGCCCCAAAAAGTACCGCAAACTTTTGGGGGACGGAGGTAGTATTTGTTAATTATATATAATTTTAGATCAATATTTATTATATTTAAAATGTGTTAAAAATATATATAAATAATTTATCATATATTAAAAAAATAATTTATCATACATTTAAAATAAGATACAATAACAAGAGTTGAATAAAAGAAGAAGAAAAAGAATCAACTCAAGCAACAAATAGTTGCATAAAATATAAAAAGAGAAACTTACAACTTGGTGCATTTAATAAGGAAGACTTAAATTAGGTTCACCAAAAAGTCAACTTTACAAATAGGTTCACATTTCAATTTTTACACACACACTGAAATTACTTTGCACTAGCAGTAAATATTTTCACAAGAAGCAAAAAATATTTGCACAACAGACAAAATAGTTTGCATAATATTTTATACAACAAAACAAATTTATTTTGCACAATAAGTTAAAATTAGTTTTCACAAAAAGTTAAGTTAATTTGTACAAATTTTTAATTTACAATTTTTGAACCTATTCATTTTGGATTCAAATTAATTTGCACACAAGTAAAAATATACTTTGCACACACGATTGACTAACTTTGCACATACAAAAAATAAATTTTACACCATCACAATATTCTATTCTTCATTATAAAATAAATAATAAAAAACAAAATAAACCCTAAAAAATCTAACAAAAAATTTGCTATATCATAATTCTACAAATTAAAAACCACATCTTACAATAACCACTTCAACAAAATAAAAAAACATCATCCTCCTCTGTACCCACCACCATCCTCCTTTGTAAGCAAAATTTAATTGAAGAAAATTGAAGCAACTACCCTTCCTCGGTACCCACCACCACACTGTTCCACAATTCGTCATCGTCCCATTGTTCCACACCAAAATCAGATGCCAAAATCAAAGAAAACCCCAAAATTCGAACCCCATTCCCACACCTGAAATCAGATGCCAAAAAAAAAAAATCCTTCACCATCACCACCACTAGAGAAAGAAAAAACAAAATCGAAGGAAGAGAAAAATCACGGAAGAAGAGAACTCAACATCACCACCATCACCGTCGTGGCCTTCATTAATCGAGTGTGCGAGCTTTATTGTCGTTCACACTGCCTCCATATGTCGCATGAGCCACCAGACCAGACCCCCTTCGGACCTCCTACAGATCCCCTCTGTGCCGCCGATTGTGACACATCACCCATCGCACCCCCGTTGTCATCCCCTGTTCCTCCCCCTCTCGCCTACTCACACCTCCCCCCATCGCCATCCTCTCTCGCCATTCACCCTTCTCCAATGCAATTCCTTCTCCAACGCCGTTCACACCTCCCCCGTCGTCATTCCTTTTCTTCCCTTCTTTCTTTCTCTCTCTTTTCTTTCACTCTCTTTCCTTCTCTCCCTTTTTCTCTCTTTTCTCTCCCACTTGAATGGGTTTTTAAAATCTGAATTGGTGAATCAAACTGTAACTAATTTAAATTAGTACACTAATTTTAAAGGGGGAGGGAAATGGTGAACCAAATTGTAATAATCCCAATAAAAAAATTACAAATATTGAAGATGCAAATCACATATTAATCCCTAACTAGTTCTAAATTTTTCTCATATTATGTTTTAAAATATGTTAATATCGGTGTCTGTTTATAGAGAATTGAAAAATACAGATTTTATAAATCTTTTTATTTTTTTAAAATGCATTATCCATTATATTTACAAAATATATTTTATTCATATAAATCTTAACTAACCAATCAAATAATGACACATGTCATTATTTGATTGGGCAACCAAAGTTGAATGCATGGTTTGAAAAAGGTCATGGTTGTTGTCAGTTGCAACCTTTAATTTATATATTTTTTTTCCTCCAATCCGTTGCAACCTTTAACCGATGGAGATAGTTTTAGGTGAGATAAAATTTATTTACCGCATTGGTTTGAAATAGATGAAGATTGCTTTGATTGTATCTCGATTTTTATTCTTAGCATTTTGGTTAATTTATTGAATTATGCTAGCATTTTGAGAAAATTGTAATATGTCTTTATTTTAGTAAAATGTGTTAAGTTTTAGTAATGTGGGTTATTTTAGTAAGTTGTCCATGTAGTATTGCTTGTTAAATTGTAAACCCAGATATTCAATTGACTTAATATTGAGTATATTATTATTCAAATAGAGCATCTTGGTGTTGAGTAATGTGGCTATGGGTGTTAAGTAATGTGTATTGTAGTAATTTGTGTAAGTATGTGGTGGCCTTTTGAGATATATAGTTGTGAATGTTAATTCACATGGAAACAAAGTTTCCATATTTGTATAAATATAGTCACTAATCATATTATCTTGGGGTTTCATTAGAAGAACTTCTTAAAATTTATATATATATATATATATATTCCTGATCTCAGGTGAGTAATGGTGGGGCAAACTTATGATCTTGGGATGAACATAATGATGAATTTTTTTTATTTGGACGCTACAGTCTAAGGAAAAGATAATTTATGATCTTGGGATGAACATAATGATGAATTATCGTCTATTATTGGATAATAATGCGGCGAAGATAAACTAAGAAATTGCTACTATGTGAAAAAAAAAATACTTGTCCTAGCATATCCATGGCTTCTAGATAAAATTTATGTGGACTTATGCTTTTAAATTCTAGCCTTGAAAACATCGATTTCCATTACAAAACTGGTAACAAAAGAAAGTAAATGGACAAAGCACCAAAGTATCAACAAATCCATCATATAACAATATTGAACAAAGCACCAAGTTATCAACAATAACAAAATCCATCATAAATAGAGTTACAAATCACCAAATTAAGTAGCAAAAGCCATCACAAATAGAGTATTTTACAAAGCACCTCAAAAACTAAAGTAAAAAAGCAAAAGTAACAAAAACCATCATAAACAATTGTCATGCCAATTTCTTCTTGCCCTTATCCCCACTGTCCAATTTCTTAGTACTATTTTCCTTTCTTTTGGTACCCTTTCTTTTAGATGTAAATTTTTTGGAGGTTAGATGCAGTCACAAAATTATTTCCATCTCTCTTGAACACAAGACTAGCCTCACCGTTTTGTGCCTTTACGTAATCATAATTTTAAGCATATACATGTACAATAAATCCAATACGTGATTACATGTAAAAAATGTGTCAATTGTGGAGTACCATTAGTCACTTGATTCTCTTAATAAGGTTATGAAATCTCATTACCTTATTGTACACACAACATGAGGTAAAATTCTACTGAAAAATAAGTAATTCAGCTAACTTATGCAAATAGACTCTGCTATGAAATAGAAAACACCTTCAAAATCATGTGCATTGAGATTAGTTTGCACCTCACTCTTGCATCCTCTCTTATTCTGGCATGTTTGATGACACTTGCTACACTAGAGTGTTACTTGTGTTCTATTACTATAAGTGTAGAAGCACTTATTTTTTAAGTTGGTATGACCCAACTTTTTCAAAAAATAAGTGCTTCTCACTATTTTCAATCTTCTAGGGTTAATGATTGGCTTGCCCCTAGGCTCTTCTTTTGCTTTTGAATTTATACATCCGGCTCTCATATTATAGCTTTTGGTGGTCTTCCAGCTCGCCTTCCTATCACAGGAGGCATCAAAGGCGCAAAATCAGTGTGTGGCCACTCATCTCTCCCATTAAAAGACATGATGCAATTATAATACACCATTTTATATGTGTTGACCCTGTACAAAGAAGAATGAAAAGATCATTTATAGATGATCCTTTTACTAGTTAATTTCAAAATATGAATATAGAAAGTTAAATATATTATACATATTTACCTGTACAAAGAGGATGTGAAGTCTTCATGTTTCAAGCCTCCACAATAGATGACCCTAATAGTATGTGTGCATGGTATCCTGGTCAACTGCCACTTCCTACATTCACATGTTGAGTTCTCCAAATCCACACTATATTGAGTACCATCATAGCATTCACTTGATAATGCTTGCATTGGATTTCAAAGGCCTACAAGTTCCCATGTGTTTCATATATGCTTGAATTTCAAGCAGAATTTTTGGACAGAATAATCCTTGCCATTTTTTCCTCTATTGGTCTTGTCTTTATTCTTTTGAAATCTACTCATCATGTGCTCCATTAGCCACTCCATCATACTAAGTACAAAAAGCTCTCTTGCAGGCAAGATACAAGAGTTATAAGACTCATTAATGTTATTCATGACAATGTCACAACTAGGCTGACAATTGAAATGAGATCTACTCCAGCTCTCTGGTGGTTTATCACTCAACTATTGCACAACAACCTATCTTAACTCTCTCATGCCATTCATCCTTCCAAGGAAACTATTTTGTGTGGTGACCATTAATGCTTTATAAAGAACAGATTGGCCCCTGAATCTTGCATTCCTTAAGTTCCCACGTAAATGCCTCACACAAAACCTATAGGAAGAGTTGGGAAAAATATTCTGGAAGGCCTGAAACAACCCTTTGTGGTTTATCAGATATGAATTTCCAAATAGAGTCGTCCTCAATTTCTATATCCACTTTTAACACTGCCAAAAACCATTTCCATGTTGATGAAATAAGTTGATCCAAATGCTTAAGGAAGTAATTAATCAAATCCCAGATTACGTGTCCCAAGGTGTTGATCAAACAGAAAGGAAGTACAAGAAAGAAGCATCAATGCAGTTTAATCAAGGAAAATCACATGAAGAACAAGAGATAGGCGAGCAACAGTACAAAATGAAAGGAGGCGAGCAGCTCAGCTGGTCACCTGCTCGCCCAAAGCAGCTCAGCTGGTCACCTGCTCGCCCAGGGCAGCTCACCTGCTCGCCACCCTTGAAGTTGATCGCCAGAACTCAATTTTGTTCATTTTTAGTCAATTTTTCATTGTAATTATCTTGTTTAGCATGCAAAGGACACGTGTAAGCTTCTTAAGAAGCGTGGCAAAGTCCATGCCACCATCTGCTTGTAATTTTGCCTATAAATAGACCTCATTTTCAGAATAAAACTCAAGTTTTCGCTGCCATAACGAAGTTCTATCGAAATCTTTCTAGAATTTGTTAACTTTGTAATTCCGGTAAACTGAATTCGATCGATTGTTAGTGAAATCGCACTCGTAAGCCACATAAAAGCTTCTTTTGCGGAGATTTCATTAACAATTTGGCGCTAGAAGAAGGGTTTGAACCTCCGATTGCTGGATTTTGTTGGATACTGGAATAAAAATTGCAAAATTTAGATTCTGGATGAAGATTTGCAACCTGCTCGCTTGAATGTTTGAAGGAACACTAGCTGGTCGCCTAATTGCTTGAATGAAACCTAGTTGTTCGCCTCATATTCAAGAAATAACACTACCTGTTCGTCTGTTTACACACCTAGTCACCTATTTTTTCACCTGGTCGCCTGTTTTTCACCTGGTCGCCTGTTTATCGACCTGCTCAGTTCACCTGCTCATCTGCTATTTCACCTGTTCAACTGTTAAGTGGAAAGGAGCTGACATTACGTAAAATATCGAGGGAAGATTCTCAACCAAGGGTCACATCGCACGAAAGGAATAACGATCAGTCGAATCAGAGAACCCCGGCACCTGAACACTCAACGACAATTCAGGGTGTTGCAGGAAACCGACAACAAGCCGAACAAACTGGAGTTTCGGCAGCTCAAGTGGGACAGAATTACATGCAAGGGTTATCTGAACTGCTTCCCTTCCTACAGAGTCCTGAAGACATCTCTTGTATGACGACCCTTTGCAGGGTATTGAAGCGACAACAGTAACGGGGAGCCGCCGGTCCTTTCGAGATGCGACCTGAATCGGAACCCATTTTTGAACGGGCTGTTTAGCATCAACCTGAGGTCGAGGCTGAAAGCGAACAACGGAGAAGGTGATAGGAACGAGGGAAGCAGAAGATAACAGGTCGGTTAGGCCCACAGGGCAGACGAACATGGAGTGTGGTAGACGAGATAAGCCATAGCAGTCCACGGAGCAGACAACCGGAGCGACGGGATGACAGGTCACATGGACAACCCATATCGGTGTCCCGTCATCCAACTCGTGTACAAGAAGTGGACCCAGAAAGGCAGCAGATAATTCGTGAACGACTACGATGGCCGGCGTTAGAGCGATTAGGACCTGAAGGTGTGCAAAAGGCAACAAGGGTTCCAGCTAGGTCTTATCAGAGCGACCGAGCGTCTGTCTCCGCTCGCCATGTGCGAGAGGAACAACCTCCACGTCCTTGTACTGAGACCTCGGATGGAATCCTATTCTCAATGAAGAAAGCCATCGAGGACCTTCAGGCCAAGATAGCTCTACGCCAGGAGGGCGAGTCATCTTTACAAATCCCGCTATCACCACTATCACCCGTGATCTTAACAACACCTATTCAGCCGAAGATTCAGTACCCGACAATGAATCTGTACGAGGGAAGCTCTGACCTGAAGGTGCACGTCAAATATACGGATTATATGATCTCAATGGGTGCGTCAGATGCCACCCAATGCAGAAATTTTCCTCTTTCACTTGGAGACCATGCACATCGGTGGTTTACAGCGATGCCCTCAGCATCAATAACTTCTTTCGCGCAGTTGAGCTGGGAATTTTTAGCACACTTTTCGGGAGCGGCGTTGTGCTTCACTCAGAAGCACCGAATGGCAAATCTGGTACAGGAAGCGGAGGAATCAAATCAGAAATTCCTCGAACGTTTTGACAAAATTCTTCTCGAAGGAGAACCAGTGAGTGAAGACACGAAGGTGATTGGCGCAATGGCAGGGTTGAAGAAGGGATCTGACTTGTGGAAGGAAATGCATCTCGCGTGCCCGAAGACTTATGGAGAGTTCCGAAATAAGGCCGGAATATTCGTGGCAATGCAAGAGGCATTGAGAAAGTCACTAGGTGGAAGCACAGAAGGTGGAAGCACGGAAACTCCAAAGGCATTTGCCAGGAGAGGTGGAAGCAGTTACAGAACCCCAGGGAATGTTAAGCCTTTTGAAGGCAAAGGTTTGAAAGGCAAGCTCAATCGAGTCCTAGCGATTTCCATTGACCAGGTGTACAATGCGGCCAATGAGAAGGGAATGCTACCAGCACCCAGAAAGATCAAGGTGAATCCAAGCAAGGTAGCTTCGTGCAGATTTTGCGCCTACCATCAGACGATGGGACATTACACTAGTCAGTGTAAAGACTTACTCAGAGAGTTGTGGAAATTCTATGAAGAGGGCAAACTATCCGAGTTCGTGAAAAAAGCCCCAGGAAAGAGACCGTGGGAGCCCGATGATAGGGCGGAGGAAGACAACAACGAAGACAGGGAAGAGAGACTGAGTCGGCCGAATCGATAAGCACCACCCCGTCAGCCAGGACCTGATTAGTGTGAAATTTGCTCGAAATTCTTGTGCTTTTATTGCTAATTTTAATAGGATTTCATGCATTTTTGTACACTAAATTGAGGAATTGTGCTTAATTGTAAATTTTTTAATTATGTTGCAATTTTATTAAAAAAAATAGAGATAAGCCTATAAGTTTAATTGTTGAATTAGTAGGGCTCGTGTAATTAAATTCAAGCTCATCAGTTTAGCCCAATTGCTAATTTTCTTGGTTGTTCAAATGTTGAGGCCCAATTGCTCTATTAATATTATTCCATGTTATTTCTCATTTGATCACTTGATGCTGACGTGAACAAGAATAAGGTTGGGATTATCTAAAATGGGGTCATACACTTTGACCGAAAAAAGTGGAATGAAGAAGTGTCCGCTCCCCACAATTAGGGTTGCAAACGAATCAAATAATTTTGATTCGATTCGGTATTCATATTCGAATTTTGATATTCGTATTCGAAATTTTATGATTCGAATTCGATTACAAATATTCGATTCGATTCGATTATTATTCAAGTACGAATACAAAATAATAATATTCGATTCGAAATTCGTAAATATTCGATTAAATATTTTTTTATAAATATTATAATGATAATAGACTTAATAGTTAGTATAACTACTGCTATTATTATTATTGTTATTATTATTATTTTAAGATTATAGACCATTAGAAATTTATGGTTACTATAATTACTATTATTTTAAGGATGTAAGCTCATTAGATAATAATTTAGATATCATATGCACCTATATTTCAAACTCTTACCCGAGGGTTGTAAATGAATCAAATACTTTTGATTCGATTAGGTATTCGTATTCGAATTATGATATTTGTATTCGAATTTTTATGATTCGAATTCGATTCGAATTCGTTTACAAATATTCGATTCGATTCGATTATTATTCAAATACAAATACAAAACTATGATATTCGATTCGATTCGTTTGCGACCCTACCCACAATTCATTCCACCACAACTACTCTCAATTCACAACAGCCCCCAATTTCACCCACCACTCAACACCTTTGTAGCTAAAAAATTGAAGCTCCGTCGCCGCTCCTCATTGCCGGAAATCGTTCAGCCACAGCAGCATCCTCGTTGCCATTTCGCCCTTGCTCGCCGGAATTTCGAGAAGAAAGCCTCCCTCCGTCGCCGGAAATTCTCGCTTCCAGCCGTTATCGTGCAGCAATCGACGCCCACGACGGAGAAGAAACAGCACATTCACCGGAATTAGCAGCCTCCACCGTCCCCTGTTCTCGGAGAAAAAGCCCACCACAGCAGCTGTTTGAAGAAGAGGCGGCCACCGCTGCAAGCTTTCGCCGGAATTCGCCAATAGCCGCCGCGTCGAAGACCTGTTCCCAGCCATTCAACCACACCACCATTTGCCCTTTGTCCTGTTCTCGAGTTTGTCGACGCTACGCCGGAAAATCTTTGCTGCTCCACTCGCCGGAGATGAAGCCCGAACTCGCCGGAATTAATGTCGTTGTCTTCCCTATGGCCGGAAAGAAGGTAAATCGTCCTTCACTTGAAAACTCGCAAAAGAAGAGTGAACGTTTTTTGCTTGAAAAATTGCTGAAAGAAAGGAAGAGTTGCTTTTACGTTTTTAAGAATCGTCATTCTTCCTCGTGCAAGCCTGCTCGATCGAGCTTCCTTACGTAGCAAAATTTTCTTGGACCGTGCTCGACCAACTCTTGAACGAGCAAGCCTGCTCGATCGAGTTCTTCTAAAAAGGAAAAGTTGTTATCATGTTTTTGAAATCGTGCTCGGCCAGAAATCACTCGTGCAAGCCTGCTCGATCGAGCAACAACAAAAATCTGAATTTTGTCCACGTGGAGGGAGAATGAAATTGGGCCTTGGCCCATTTGTTTTGCAGAAGTCAGCAAATATATTTCCTCATAGGTTTTCAAAAGGAACGGAGGAGTAATACGAAATTAGGCATAGGAAATTAGCAGCTGGTTCTACACATTTTTGTGGGGAGCTCCTCTCCCCACACTTTACACACATTAGATTAGGGTTTGATTTTTCTGCAATTATAGATAGATTTAAGTGTAATGTTTTTAATTTCTTGCAAGAATCAAGTGTTTGAACTTCACAAGAGGTGATATTCTTCCAACTTATTTGTTTTGAGAGTTGGTATTCTAATGTTCTTGATTTATCGTTATTTTATTGTTATGTGTTTGATGAGTATGATCATAAGCTAAATTTATTGTGCTTTGGGTGATGGATATTTAGTGAGGATTATTGATTCTATTGTGTTTATTGTTTTAATTTTGTTTTGTTAGATGATTAAATTCCTAATTTGTGGATTAATTGGGCTTTACATTATTGTTCTTATTTGATTATGCATTTTAATTAAGTTAGCAACAAGCGAGAGCTGCGTTTTCTTGATTGAGTGTGTGATTGAGTGGAATGATTGATTAAATTATTAATCGTTGGATTTCTTGAGCTTTAGTGGATTGTTCTTCTATAATTGTGCATTTTAATTGAGTAGACAACAAGCGAGAGCTGCGTTTGCTCTATTAGGTGTATTGTTGTGTAGGATGATTTATTGGATGCTATTGTTGTGACGTCTATTTACACCGAGAGGGGATAGATCCTCGAGAACACTCACGATTAGGCACTAGGTTGAGTGGACAACAAACGAGAGTTGCGTTTACTTAATTTGGTGAGGGTTCTTCTCTAGTTTGATCGTTTGGTGAATCGAGATTAAGCATAGACACAATAGGTCACGAAACTCATTTAATTGACATTACCCTAAGCACACACATCACTTCATCTTAGTTGGTTTAATTAGGTAGTTTAATTTAGTTGCTTTGATTTTATTTTTGCTTAAGCCCAAAACCCGAAAATATTTTATCGCTTTCATAGGTCTAGTAGCACTCCAAATTTCATTGTCTCCTTGCACTAGGGTTCGATATTAATTATAACTTGGTCAAGAATACTCAACGAACCTATACACTTGTAGGTCGTGTGAATTTTGTGTGAACAAATTTGCGTATCAGGACCGATGAGGGAAATTTTTGTGATCGAACCAGAGGTTGGCCATGCAGGTGGATGTACAGATGGGAGACTACCTCCATTGAAGAGGCAGCAGAAGGCGGAGCTTCGCGCTATTGACCCGTTAAAGGAGACTAGTGCGGGACCCTCGGCTAGGCCAACTGCGGAATTAACGTTCTCACAGAAGGACTTGGAGGGTATTATAACCCCCACATAACGACTCCCTGGTCATAAGCGCGAACATAATGAACGCCAAAGTTCACAGACTACTGGTCGACACCGGAACTTATACCAACATACTATTCAAGAGCACTCTGGACCAGATAGGGGACTTCGGATCCTATATTGAAGACTGCAATCACAAAATCATAGGATTCGGGGAGGCTGTTACTATTCCCCTAGGCACAATACGTTTGTCTGTGGAACTTGTATCGGTCGATGATCCCGATAAGAGGCTGACCAGGTAGGTAGATTTCCTTGTTGTAGACCAGCCATCCTCCTACAACGGGTTCCTCGGTCGACCCTTTTTGTATGAATTCAAGGTTGCCTGTTCGACGTACTACTATTGTCTGAAATTCCCAACACCAAATGGTGCTGGTACAATAAAAGGCGATCAGAAGAAAGCCCGCGAATGCCTACTTCAAGTAAAGCCGTCAGATTCGCAAATACACGTCCTTGAGAGTTCTCCTGTACGAACTGAACTGGGACCCAATAAGTTGGCTACTTCACAAGACGAAGTAGTACCAATGGAGGTCGAACATTCAGAAAATGTACCAAGGGCAGAACCAAATCAAGACATAACAATCTTGGCGAAAATAATGCCTGAGAGGCACTTCACTGTTGAACAACCAAACGATTGCCCACTCAGCCAAAATTCCGAACCCAGATTGCCAACCCTGGCCGAAACAGCGTTTGAAAGGCACTTCAACGGTGAAAAACCGGACGAATGCCTTCTCAGCCAAGATTTTGGACCCAGGTTGTATTGCGAACCGATGGAGATTGAAGATGAGCTAAACATTGATGGGCCAATTTTCGATCCCGCATGGAAGGAAAAGCGAAAATGCGCCACACCAATGGAAGAATTGACGGCCGTTAAAGCTTTTCCGGACAAAGAAGATCTCGAGCTTGTCATTTGGCTTGATTAACGCCGGGGCCACATATCAAAGACTGGTGAACAAGATGTTCGATGAGCATATCGGCCTCTCAATCGAAGTCTACATGGACGATATTGTCGTGAAGAGCGTACACAAGGAAGATCACCTCGAACATCTTGCTCAAACATTCGAGATACTCCGCGCCTACAACATGAAACTCAACCCTAAGAAAAGCAGCTTCATAATTCATTCGGGAAAATTCTTGGGACATCTAGTGAGTCAGCGCGGAATCGAAGTGAACCCAACGAAAGTCAAAGCCATTATTGACATGAAGCCACCTGATTCAGTTCGTAAGACTCAACGCCTGACTGGATGTCTAGCGGCCCTGAATCGATTCATTTCACGATCTGGAGATAAGTGCAGGCCATTTTTTGAGGCCATGAAGAGGAAGAAGGATGATTTTGTGTGGACAGACGACTGCCATAGAGCGTTTGATCAAATCAAAGAGTATCTGAGCGACACACAAATTCTTTCCAAGCTAGTACTTGGCGAGAAACTGTACCTCTACCTCGCAGCATTGGAGGTGGCAATAAGATCAGTACTTGTGCGTGCGGAAGGCCAGTTCCATTCCCCAATCTACTATGTAAGTCAAGCTCTACACGAGGTAGAAATACAATATTCTCCAACCAAGAAGGTAGCGTATGCCTTAGTCATGAGCACCAGAAAGTTGCGGCCGTACTTCTACGATCATCAAGTAGAAGTACTCACTACATTCCCGCTGAGACAAATTCTCCATCATCCAGATACAGCGGGAAGGATACTGAAATGGTCCCTGGAAATCTGTCAGTTCAGCATTACCTACGCAGCACGAACGATAATCAAAGAACAAGCTTTGGCTGGCTTTGTTGTGGAATTGACTTACCCACCGAAATTGACAAGGGACTACGAACATCCGTGGCACTTGTACGTGGATGGGTCGTCAACAAGTACGGCGTCGGGGGCAGGAGTGGTGTTAATAAGCCCCGGCCACCAAGTGTTTACATCAGCCATCCGATTTGCTTTCCTGGCAACGAACAATGAAGCGCAATACGAAGGGCTGATAGCTGGGCTCAGACTTGCGTTGGCTATTGGGGTTAAAAGACTACAAATTTTTGGCGATTCCCAATTGATTGTTTAACAAGTACGAGGAGAGTTCGAGGCTAAAGACGAACAGATGATACTATATCAAAAAATAGTAGCTCATCTATTGAACATGTTTCAACAAGTCTATATCGAACAGATACCTCGACTAGAAAACACACAAGCAGACGCTCTGGCCAGATTAACGTCAAGCCAGGGGGCAACAGACATATCAGAAGTCGTCATCTCCAACTTGATAATCCTTCGACCTTCGATTATTAAATGAATCAAACATCGAATGGGGGGGGGCAGGAGGTGGATGAGTTGGACAATGACGACTGGAGAGCTAGTCTAATAAAATATTTGACTAGTGGAGAGCAGCCTGAGGATCCCTGGACAGCAGCTCGATTGGTTAAACAGGCAACTCGTTACGTGATGATCGACAACCAATTATACAAGAGAGGATTTTCATCACCCCTACTCAAATGTATATCACAGAAACAGAGATTGGAAATTCTCGAGGAAATCCTGTGATACTTGGAAAATTAAAAAGTATTACTCGGCACCCTATTATCCGCAGTCAAAACGTCAAGTTAAAGCAATCAAACAAGATCATCAAGCAAACATTGAAGCTCCTTTTGACGGAAAAGAAGGGAAGCTGGTCGAAAGAACTTTCGGAAGTGTTGTGGTCGTACCGAACGTCATTCAGAACAAGCACTGGAGAAACCCCATTCTCAATGGCGTACGGAACCGAAGCAATGGTGCCAGTCGAGCCACAAAATCCCACATGGCAAGTTTGTATGTACAACGAGGAAGAGAATGATAAAGCTATCGTGATCGAGAAAGACTTCCTCGAAGAAAGGCGAATCGCTGCAGAGCTGCGCAACGCGACATACAAACAATACGCTACTGGGCATTACAATTCGCAAGTCAGAAAGAAAAGTTTCCAGAAAGGCAATTTGGTGCTGCGAAAAATCATATCCACTCCACCTGGAACATTCGGACCTGGATGGGAAGGACCATTTCATGTTTCACGAAGTTGGTCAAAAGGAACTTGCGACTTGGAAGACCTGAATGGGACACCTTCTTCATACACACGGAATGCTGCTCATTTGAAGAAATTTTATCAATAATGGATGTATGATGTATACTTGGTTACGCCAACGGTGAATGGAATGTGAAAGACAATCTTCTTTCGGTAAGCGATGACCAGGAAGGATTGCAGTCCTACTTGAAATTGCCTGAAAGTGGCTTTCTTGGTCAAATGCGTCCTTTGCCGGGCACGCTCCTCATACAGCGACATAAAAGGTGTCAGAGACCATAAATGTCCTAAACGAGAGCGAAGCATCTTGCACTTCTTGAGCGGATAAGTTACAGTGTCAGACACATAACACATCCCAATCAAGAATTGAGCATGATCGACCATTATAAGTCCACCCTAATTGGACCGGCAGTGTTTTAAAAAAATATTCATTCCAACGGACGCAGTGCGTGCTCCACAGGATGGCACATTAAACACTCCAGAATAGCTCGGGATAGAAATGTAAAATCCAACGGCAGCGTAGTGAACGCTCCAAATGGATAATAAAGCATAAAATCCCAACTGAGCGCCCCGACGTAAGAGTGCGGATCGTTACATCCTAAAAGGTTATTACGCGAATACTGAAAAGTAGAATGCGAAAACGAGCACCACAAAAGAACAGGCGATATAAACAGGTAGGCAGGACGATCATTCCATTCCTTAAAAAGGTTCGGCATACAACCAAACAAAGTCAAATACATCCTATGATAAACCAAAAAGAAAAGCAAGTAAAGAAAGCAGCAAAAGATAACGAAATCGATGCCTAAAATAGATAAGGCATCGGGCAAACAAAAGAAGCCCCAATCAGCAATAGGGACATCACCAGCAGTAGCATCGGTGGTTTGAACTTCAGGGGGTGTAGTTTCGGCACCCGGAGGAGTCTGGATGTAAGACATCGCGATCGCATCCTCCCGCCTCTGACGATCTTCATCTGGGGAAGCTTCAATAGTCTCAACAGCTCCTGAAGCAGATGCGGGAGCCTCAGTTGTGTCTTCATTCGAATCGTCCGAGACGACCTGACCTGGGGGATCAATAATAGCATAACCCTCTAATCTCATCACCGTCAAATAACTTAGCAAATCTCTCCACCCGTTCGGCGTAATCTGAGTAATTGCTAAGTTAACATCCATAAAAAACTGGTCAATTATTGGGTGCAACTGCAGTGGGAATCCGACATCAAGGATATTAACGTTCATTGCAGTACACCCCGCTGGGGGCCGATCAGCTCGCTCGCAATCACGAGGGACATGCATGTGGATATCAAGTGGAATTCGATACTCGTCCCTAATAGTTGTCAAGTCATCTTCTAACAACAGGCTTTGGTGACGAGTCGCCTCATATATCGTCTCAACATACAGAACAGGACGAAGTCGAGGTCTGATAAATTTATCCCGATACTGATCAATATAAACCAGCCAATTGAAGTTTTGAGCAACCCCCTCCGGTATTCTCTCTTCAAGTACTTGCATCGGAGGTTGATAAGTTTGAGCCAACTCTCTCCAAATATCGGCTTGGCTCGGCCCATCTCCTCGTTCGAAACCTTCTCCAAGATTGAAGTCGGTAGCACCCTCAGGAGGATTCGTCGCCTCAGGATATCAGCGGTCTTATCTCGAGCTTCTGAGACCTCTCGGACGATACTAACTTCTTCAGCATCAGGCTCAAAAGACCCCGAGCTTGTCCCAAATACATCACAAAAAACCAAATGGACATCGGACTCGGTCTCCTCGTCATTTGTTTCTTCATCAATTACCAATAATCTTCTCTTGGCCGGAGGAGAATGAGCTATTGACCACGACGAGAACTTGAGCACGACGAGCGGCTCGCAAATCCTTCTCAGAAGGTTGGCGGCGAACAGCTCACCTTCTCGCCCCAAGACCTGCTCGCTCCCTCACATCATGGGCTGCTCGCCTCTTCGTGATCCATGAAGTTGATCACCAATTTTAGCTGTTTCAATACACGACGATCCAATCAAGGATACTCAACACCATTTGGGCATGGATATTTGAAAGCACACTCTGGTATCTTTTTTTTCCTAGGACCGGTTTATCCACAAGGGTGGTTTATGGCTAAGTTTTTAATGAGGCCATGGGGGTCTTTCACTATATCAGTCATCCAAATGGTCGCAAGTCAAGTCAAGACTGAAATTACTTCCCAAACAACAAAGGGGGCAAACTGTTGATGAAATAAGTTGATCCAAATGCTTAAGGAAGTAATTAATCAAATCCCAGATTACGTGTCCCAAAGTGTTGATCAAACATAAAGGAAGTACAAGAAAGAAGCATCAATGCAGTTTAATCAAGGAAAATCACATGAAGAACAAGAGATAGGCGAGCAACAGTACAAAATGAAAGGAGGCGAGCAGCTCAGCTAGTCACCTGCTCGCCCAAAGCAGCTCAGCTAGTCACTTGCTCGCCCAACTAGCTAGTCACCTGCTCGCCCAAAGCAGCTCAGCTGCTCGCCCAAAGCAGCTCAGCTGTTCATCCAAAGCAGCTCAGCTGCTCGCCCAAAGCAGCTCAGCTGTTCGCCCAAAGTAGCTTAGCTGCTCGTCCAAACAGCTGGTCACCTGCTCGCCCAAGGCAGCTCACCTGCTCGCCACCCTTGAAGTTGATCACCAGAACTCCATTTTGTTCATTTTTAGTCGATTTTTCATTGTAATTATCTTGTTTAGCATGCAAAGGACACGTGTAAGCTTCCTAAGAAGCGTGGCAAAGTCCATGCCACCACCTGCTTGTAATTTTGCCTATAAATAGGCCTCATTTTTAGAATAAAACTCAAGTTTTCACTGCCATAACGAAGTTCTGTCGAAATCTTTCCAGAATTTGTTAACTTTGTAATTCCGATAAACTGAATTCGATCGATTGTTAGTGAAATCGCACTCGTAAGCCATATAAAAGCTTCTTTTGCGGAGATTTCATTAACATATTGGTCACCTACATTGATATATTGATCCGTCAGTGCTAACTTTTAACATCTATAGGCCTGATGAGGTGTAACATGCATTCCTAACTCCTGTTACTTTTTTTAAGTCACAATGAAATTAGTATCCATACCTACCACTTATCCATTTTGACTTGAGACTCTTCACATGGAAAGATTCAGGACAAGTGTGGCTAGAATTATAACACATAACTTAAAACTCCCCAGGAATGTTAAGAGCATGCATCTTCCACTTACACCCATATCCCTCCCCACCATCACACTTAGCATGCACTCTCTACTTATCATTCTTTGTTATCTTAATTACC
>JAPKLY010000044.1:1761217-1865909 GCA_026898435.1 Prunella vulgaris
AGGCCAACATAAGGCATCTTTCACTTGAATATAATTAGGTGTGACTACTGATTTCCAATAACACATTCTTGAAATTTTACCTACGGTCTTTGATGCGCCAAATGATTCTTTGATGCCAGGGATACACTCAAAAGCCCAAACCTTACAAATAAAATAAATAAATGATGTTATTCATAATTATTTATAATAAATTTAAAAACTATTTAATGTATAAATTTGAGTGTATACCTGCAATGCTAATGTAAATCCCCAAAATAAGTACTGTTCTTTACTTGTCATCGTCCAGCGAAATTCATGTAATGTGTAATCATAACTTCATTTGGTCTATCAGACACTGTGTCGAACACCTTGTGCGCAGCCCCATTTTCCAAAATTTGGTAAACCAGGATAATACAAATTATACATCTCGCTACACACAACTCCTTCTGCTAATGTGAATATTCTTACTATGCATCTACAAATTGATAAGCAAACAAAAAGCTCAATTCACTAAACTAATTCCACTACCTCAAATTCTAAAACCAATAAGAGTTCACAAAAATTTCAATCAACTCACCGTGTCCACCAATGCTCGTGTCCAGAGCAAAGAGAACGCTCGCTTATTGTTTTGTTCTCTATCTCAATATATGGAATATATCAAATTTGAGAAGAACAATATTAAATTTGGCACGAAAGTAGAAGAATAATGAAGAAACATAATAGCATTCAACAAGAAATTTTTTTCGTTTAAACGAGGGTTCTTCTTATTTGGAACTTTGTAATTGAAGAAGAAATTTGTTAAGAGATGAAAGAATTATAAATTGGGGGTAGAGAGAATTAGAAATTGAGGAGAGAGAATGAAACACATATGTAATTTTGTACGATTTTTTTAATTATTTTTATTAAATAAATATTTAAATTTGGTCAAAGGCCATTTATAAAATACTTGGTTATTAGGTCATATTCAACTATTCCCACCTATATTATTTCTCAGCCCGCAACTCTATATTCCCACCTATATTCCCACCTATATTATTACATGTCTTTTTACTGGATTTTACTGTAGCTTTTTGAACAATTGTGAGGACACGAATATTCTCCCCCCATTTTAATTACTTCACCCTCACACTTAATTTTTCCATTCCAAAATGTAGTATATTTTAAAGACAAAAATATCTTTTTATTATGTTTTCTTAATTTACAAATGGATCAATTCACTCTCATGTTCTTCATATGAAAATTTTATTTATAATTTTTGAGGATTTTTTTTTGAAAAATTAAAGAGTGTAAATTGAAAATTTAGGATGATGAAATGAAAAAGGGATAAAGTAACTAGGGGGTGGGTGGGTGGGGGAGAATATGTGTGCCCCAATTGTAATGGTCTCTCCCCTTGTGCAACAATACAGGCCACAATTTAAAAAAGCAAAAAATCTGTGAGCCCTAATTAGCAATGACAATTTGGTAATAATATGAACTACAGTATATTAATTATTATGATATGTACATTCTATAAAATAGAATATTTTTTTGGTATAAAGTAATTAAATACTCCCTCCGTTCCACTATAAGTTGCTTATTTTGTCATTTTCGTCGATTCTACTATATGTTGTTCATGTGTTCTTTTACTTTTTTAGGAAACTACTATTCACTCTTTTATTATAATTTTGAATAATTTTTACACTATTTTCATTACTTTTTTACTTTTTTTTCATCACATCACATGTACTATATCAATATTTTTATATACTTCTTAATTTTTTTTTTGAAAGTTTATATACTTTTTAATATTAATGTCCAAAAATTATGAGCAACTTATAAAGATGAGCTGTCAAATACAAATATGAAAAATATCTCTATAATCTACTATACTACGAAAAATATCTCTATAATCTACTATACTCTATCAAAATATATGTTGAAAAGGTATAAATCTTATATGCCCAATCAAACACACCCTAATGTAAAGTGTGTCACTCTTCAAATTTTTGTCTTATACCCTTACGTACATCTATAGTCCATAATTTATTATCTATCTTTAATCTATTAAAAAATTGCGCATTAATCACTGAAAGGTTACATCTATTATAATTAAAAAATCATTTTTTAAAAATATATCTTTTAATAATAACATATTTAATTTTTTAGTATTAATTAATTTAATTATTTAAAAATCTATTTAAATTGTAATATACACTTAATACATATAATATTAGAATTTTAAAAAAATACTCCCTCCATCCCACTATAAATTGTTTAGTTTTGTCATTTTCGTCAGTTCCTCTATATGTTGCTCATTTGCTTTTTTATATTTTTTGGAAACTACTATTCACTTCTTTATTATTATTTTTTTATACATTTTACACTATTTTTATTACTTTTTCACTTTTCTCCATCACATTATTTATAATTTTTTACTTTTATTATCACATCACTTATATATTTTTACTTTTATCTTAATTCGTGTCCAAAAGCAACGAGCAACTTATGCCAAGACGGGAATAGCTAACAAGTGAGAAACATTTCTAAACATAATTGCCCTTTCTCATTTTTTGCTTTACCCACTTATTCCTGCCACAATTATTCCTGCCAATTCGTGTTTCCCTCTTCATATCCAAGGTGGCGTTTTTCATTTAGCCAATATCCCAATTCCCAAGTCCCAACTACTTATTCCATCCATAAAATTTTTGCCCACTTTTACTTTTAGCTTGTTGACAAAACTCATTCCTTTTTATTTTCACAAATAAAATTTTGAATTTTACAATATTTTTATTTTTTGAAGTTTATTTATTATTTTGATATAATTCTAATTTTTATTAAATTTCATATCACTTGTAGAGAAGAGAATTTATCCGTCACATCTTAGGGTATTTTTTATTAAAAAATAAAATTATCTATTCGTAAAATATATATATATATATATACATATTTTGAATAGATATATAATTTTGGATAAAATTTTGTATGAAAATGGTTCATAATAAGCCTATCATGAACTAATTTTAAAGTATCAAACATTTAACAAGTAATATCAAAAATGTCATCAGATTTATTAAATATTGAGATCATTAATATTACAGTATACTTGTTATAAATTATATTGACATAAACTTTTAATACACCTAATATATATTTTAATACAATTTAATCAAATATTCGACATTTTAAAACAATTTTACTATAAACTTTATCGTATAAAACCAACTCATACTTTTATCCTTTTAACTTATCCCTCTTGACGAAGAATACGCATTTTGATGATTTCAGGTAGTGTGATTTTTGGTTCACTTCTTCCTGAATGCGAGAAGCAGCAGCCCATCATTTTCAGTTCAGAATTTGGGGCAAATAATTCATTTCGATCGAGTATCTGAGTAGCTGATGGTTCAATTTTGTATTGTTAAGCTAAAAGAGGGTGGTGATAGCAGTCTGCTTGCTCATCTTACATTTCGAGGTACATTAAAAAAGGAATTTCTGCTTTTACATGTTCTTTTGATTTCATTTTGATGAGTTTAGTAACTCATTTGTTAAATTGTATGATTGCTTCATCTGAATGCGTAATTGAGTTTGGGGGTAGGAGCTATTTATTTGGTTTTATGTTGACTGAATCGAATGAAATGTAATTAAATTGTTGGTTATTCCATGTTGTTCTTTCTAGGAAAGGCCAACGAATGTGCTTGAAAAATGTGTTTTTAATTTTTTGAAGTTTTCTCCGAGTGAGTGCATCTCTTTTGTTGATTGAGAATGATGAGGATATTTAGCTCATTAAATATATTGCTAAAAGTAAAATATCTTAGGATGTGTGTACTATCAACAGAAGTGTGTGCATATAACCTGGGTCTTTAAACAAACGAAGGTGAGGGTCCCCGGGAATGCAACTGTTAACTGTACCCTCTATGATGAATCCGTTTCTTCTCGACCCTAAAATGGAAGCCGTGATGATGGTGTCTGCTCCGCCTACGCTGAAACGGCACTGTTTCAGACAATTTCTCCCGAATAATCGGAATTCCAACCAATGTTTTCGTCTCAAGGTACTTGTTTTTTCCATTTTTTTTCTCAAATCGTGGTCGCTATCGTTCTTGCTTGGCAGTGGAAACATGTTTAATTCGATTTGCTAAAAGCCTGTAGATTAGAAATTCACTTGTTTTACTGTACTGGTTTAATGTAAAAGTAATTCAGTATAGTTTCGTTTGGTTGGTTTGATTCGCTTGGTAGATTAGAAATTCACTTGTTTTACTGTACTGGTTTTATGTAAAAGTAATTCAGTATAGTTTCGTTTGGATGGTTTGATTCGCTTAAGGTGTCGTATCATGTAGCCTGATTCACATTTTTGAAACTTGAGTTAAATGAATTAGAGTTACTAACAAGATTGGGCTCTTCAGTTGTTAAGTGGCTTTCTGTGGATGATTATGCATTATGTTTGTGGCTTGATTCACTTTTTATTATTTTACATGCTAGAATATCAGAAAGAAAAGTTTTGGATAATTTTAGACTTGAGCTTGCAGGGTAAATATGAGGATCATGTTGATAGACGAAGCTCAAGTGGAGAAGGATCGCGTCTGGTTTCCGAAAAGATAGTTCCCAAGAATAAATCAGAAGGTCTCTTGCCCAAAAATACTACTCTATCACCGTTGCTGCTATACTATGTTCGTAATGGTTTGATCTCTAATGCATTGGGAATTTGGGATGAAATGATGAGCAGTTCGTTCGTGCCTGATGCTGAAGTAGTTTCGGAAATGATCTTTGTTTATGGTAGCATACATGATTTTAAAATGGTAACCAGAATTTTGCATCAAATGCAATTAAAAGATGTTGAAATATTACCCGACACTTTTAGCCGGGTTATCTCTTATTTTGGCAAGAGTGGACAGCTTGACTGCATGGAAATTATGATCAAGGAGATGGTTTCAATGGGATATCCTATAGATTCAGTCACTGGGAATGCTTATGTAACCTATTATAGTGCTTTTGGTTCGTTGGCTGATATGGAAGCTGCTTATGGCCGTCTCAAGAGGTCTAGGATTCTAATTGAAGAGGAAGCAATTAGAGCTATTTCATTTGCTTATATAAAGGAAAAAAGGTTTTATGCTTTAGGTCGTTTTGTGCATGATGTAGGTCTTGGTAGGAGAAATGTTGGTAATCTTCTTTGGAACCTTCTGCTATTATCTTATGCTGCAAACTTCAAAATGAAAAGCTTACAGAGGGAATTTGTGAGAATGGTTGAAGCGGGATTTAGTCCTGATCTCAATACTTTTAATATAAGAGCACTTGCATTCTCTAGAATGTCTTTGCTATGGGATTTACATTTGAGCCTTGACCATATGAGGCACGAAGCTGTTGCTCCTGATCTTGTGACTTATGGCTGTGTTGTTGATGCATACCTGGACAAAAGGCTGGGAAAGAATTTGAATTTTGTGTTGAGAAAACTTGACTGTGATGATTCAGCCACAGTGATGACGGATCCACTTGTTTTCGAGGTTATGGGAAAAGGGGATTTTCATATGAACTCAGAAGTAGTTTTGGAGAATGTGAAGAAAAGGTATTGGAGCTACAAAATGCTTATCTCCATCTATCTTAAGAAAAAGTTCCGGAGTCATCAAATCTTTTGGAATTACTGATGGAAGTGATGCGTAACCACCACCATCATATGGAGAAAATACATTCATATATTCTTCCTTTTTTAAATTCTGGAGGACTATTGTTACCTATTCCTCTTTATAATGCTCTTTTGTGAAGAAATAGCACATGGGCAACATTTTTTTGTTTTTTTGTAGAAGACCATGGTTATAGATGTACAGGGACATCCACTTAGGAGGCCAATGGACACAAAACTTTAGACCCCCTACAGAAATTGCAGAAAGCTCTTGGATTTGAGATCCACTTTGCTTCTAGATATAAACTCTAATGTATTGATGAAGTTCTTGTATATCCCTTTAAAATATTATTGCAGCAGACAAATTGAGGTTCTGTGTTATCCTTATAAAGGTACATTTCATGAAACTAAAGTTTCGATTCTGCATATATTTTTCCAGTTCATGTCATTTATTTTCTAAGTTGAGCTAGCATAGTGTTACCATGTGTAAAGTTGCAGGATACTGTAATCCATTTAATAGAAAAGAAATGTTTGAATTTTGTAAAATTGAAAGCTTTGTTGCTTGCTTAGAAATATATACTTAAATGACACTTCATAGCAATTAGTGCATGCTCATTTCATTTCATGTATTGTACAATTTTAATTTACTTAAAGTGTTACTTCTGACCATTATACTCTCTCCTTTTCTTTTGGTGGCTGTCGTTTGTGTATATCATTATTGCACTGCTTATGCTTAAAAAACAACTAATGCACAAAATATAAAGTGGGGTGATTGTTTTTCTGGAATGCTACCTAAAGCCAATCAGTCCTGTAGATGTTAAATTGGTTTTAATTTGCCAACTACATGCACAACTATACACATACTACGTCTTATGCTAATAAATATGAATACTATAGATACTATGTGTTACAGGATTTTGAAAGTTTAAAGAGTATCATAGAAGTTTCTTATTCCATGGCATCCTTAGTTTTATTAATATACAGGATGAGAAATATGGCCTTGCTGACAGTTTTAGAGTTTTGTTCCTTTTTTGTGTGGGTTCATGTTTTACTCTGTAATCAACTATTGATAATATTTTTCTCAGTACCCTGTAGCTAAGCTCTGTAGCTTTGTGAAAATGACCACATATAGTAGTTCTGGAGGTAATACTACCTCGACTTTATCTCTCTCTCATCTGAAAAGGGAAAAATGGTCATTTGTGTTGTCTTAATGAAAAACGCAACATATTCAATAGTATAATGTTACTGGGTGTGTATCTCACTGCATATTTTACATGTGTATTTGTTAAGATAATGTGATGAAATGCACATCTGATCTAACATTTCGTAGACCAAAGTAGTTTTATTTTTAATCTACTGAAGCTTAATTCCACAAGTGCACTCAAACGAATAGGAAGAGAAGAAAATGGAATGCTTGCACTTGGAATGGCAAGCACTATGTTGACCTTGGAGTTTCAGTCTGAATCATTTGCTTCAATTGAGGTACACTTAATATACAAAAAAGTGTAGCAAATATTTCTCTTAAAGTATCAATTAGGAATGTAGCGATACCAAACCTCAGTGATATGATATTACTAGAATAATACCATATGTGGAACAAGTGCAAATGCAAACATATCATTATCTTTGTGCATGATAATGTACAAGCTCAAGAATATACTGTTTGACTTAACAACTAACATGTAGCTGCAAGGTTGAAGGATATGCTCAACCGTTTGCTGGGAACGCATCTTAATTCTTAGTCTTGCAAAACTGTATGCACAACAACCTGAAGGAGAGTTAAATGCAAAACAGTTGTCTTGCCCTCAAACAACAAAAATATTGATAGGTGGTTCTCTTCACGCTTCTATTCCGGCAGGCGTCCAGCCACTGAATGTCCTTTTGCACCATTTTGGTCAGAGTATAGCTTCTGAGTTTCAATGACCTGAAAAAAAGGTTGATCAAAACTTTGTTATACAATAAAGGGTTTATTAATATTTTTGTCCCCTAACTGTAGCCAGTTTGAAATTAGTCACCATAAGTTTGACTTATAGTCCCTTCCTTTGTATTTTTAAAAAATTGTCGTCCATTTACCAGCTATAACTGGTAACACAGCCAGTCAAGTGACGAAAAAGAAAAAAAAAAAGTAAATTTGAAGGACTAAAATCAAATGGAAAAAAACAGTGTTATGTCAGCAATTAGCGGCTGGATAACCTGGGTTACTTGCACCAGCTGGTCAAGGGACAAAAAAATTAAAAAAGAAGTTAGAGGAGTAAAGTCGAAATGCAAAAAAGTTATACTAACGGATTACAATTAAGGGACAAAAAATTAATAATCCCTAACCGTACAATAACAGAGGTGCAAATATTGACAGGACCAACTCACATGAGAATGAGAATTGTTGTACATTGGGGGTTTCCTTGGACTTGTAGCTAATGCATAGTTTGGCATT
Source organism: Prunella vulgaris (assembly GCA_026898435.1). Lineage (NCBI taxonomy): Eukaryota > Viridiplantae > Streptophyta > Magnoliopsida > Lamiales > Lamiaceae > Prunella > Prunella vulgaris. The sequence goes on from JAPKLY010000044.1 coordinate 1,769,215, forward strand.
GAATCTTCAGCTAGTGCTCTCAATCTGTTGAGTTCAGGTAACACTACTTTTCCAAGATCAGGTCTGTCTCTCCTCCTCAATTCAGCGCATTTAAGTGCTAACTTAGCAAAACTCAATGCTTCTTCCACAGGCCAATCGTGAATTTCAGGGTCCAGCATCTGTTCAATGGTCCCATTCTCAATCGCCCTCTCAACATGATGAGCCAAATTCATTGGTGGCTGTCGTTTGTGTATATCATTATTGCACTGCTTATGCTTAAAAAAATAACTAATACACAGAAGATAAAGTGGGGTGATTGTTTTCTGGAATGCTACCTAAAGCCAATCAGTCCTGTAGATGTTCAATTGGTTTTAATTTGCCAACTGCATGCACAACTACACATACAACGTCTTGTTCTAATAAATATGAACACTATAGATACTATGTGTTACAGGATTTTGTATGTTTTAAGAGGATCATAGAAGTTTCTTATTCCATGGCATCCTTAGTTTTATTAGTATACAGGATGAGAAATATGGCCTTGCTGACGGTTTTAGAGTTTTGTTCCTTTTTTGTGTGGGTTCATGTTTTACTCTGGAATCAACTATTGATAATATTTTGCGCATTACCCTGTAGCTAAGCTCTGTAGCTTTGTGAAAATGACCAGATATAGTAGTTCTGGAGGTAATACTGACTCAACTTTATCTCTCTCTCATCTGAAGAGGGAAAAATGGTCATTTGTGTTGTCTTAATGAAAAACGTCAACATGTTCAATAGTATAATGTTACTGGGTGTGTATCTCACTGCATATTCTACATATGTATTTGTTTAGATAATGTGATGAAATGCACATCTGATCTAACAATTCGTAGACCAAAGTAGTTTTCTTTTTATTCTACTGAATGGAATGCTTGCACTTGGAATGGCACACACTATGTTGACCTTCGAGTTTCAGTCTGAATCATTTGTTTCAATTGAGGTACACTTAATATACAAAAAAGTGTAACAAATATTTCCCTTAAATTATCAATTAGGAATGTAGCGATGTCAAACCTCAGTGATATGATATTTTACTAGAATAATACCATATGTGAAACAAGTGCAAATGCAAACATATCATTATCTTTGTGCATGATAATGTACAAGTTCAAGAATATACTGTTTGACTTAACAACTAACATGTAGTTGCATGGTTGCAGGATATGCTCAACCGTTTGCTGGGAACGCATCTTAATTCTTAGTTTTGCAAAACTGTATGCACAACAACCTGAAGGAGAGTTAGATGCAAAACAGTTGTCTTGCCCTCACACAACAAATATATTGATAGGTGGTTCTCTTCGCACTTCTATTCCGGCAGCAGGCGTCCAGCCACTGAATGTCCTTTTGCACCATTTTGGTCAGAGTATAGCTTCTGAGTTTCAATGACCTGAAAAGAAGGTTGATCAAAACCTTGTTTTACAATAAAGGGTTTATTAATATTTTTGTCCCCTAACTGTAAGTTTGAAATTTAGTCACCATAAATTTGACTTTTAGTCCCTTTCTTTGTATTTTTAAAAAATTGTCTTCCATTTACCAGCTATAACTGGTAACACAGCCAGTTAAGTGACAAAAAAGAAAAAAAAAAGTAAATTTGAAGGACTAAAATCAAATGGAAAAAAACAGTGTTATGTCAGCAATTAGCGGCTGGGTTTCCTGCACCAGCTGGTCAAGGGACAAAAAAATTGAAAAATATGAAGTTAGAGGAGTAAAGTGAAAATGCAAAAAAGTTATACTAACGGATTACTTTAAGGGACAAAAAATTAATAATCCCTAACCCTACAATAACAGAGGTGCAAATATTGACAGGACCAACTCACATGAGAATGAGAATTGTTGTACATTGGGGGTTTCCTTGGACTTGAAGCTAATGCATAGTTTGGCATTGAATCTTCAGCTAGTGCTCTCAATCTGTTGAGTTCAGGTAACACTACTTTTCCAAGATCAGGTCTGTCTCTCCTCCTCAATTCAGCGCATTTAAGTGCTAACTTAGCAAAACACAATGCTTCTTCCACAGGCCAATCGTGAACTTCAGGGTCCAGCATCTGTTCAATGGTCCCATTCTCAATTGCCCTCTCAATGTGATGAGCCAAACCCATTGGGGGCTTGGCTGTTATAATCTGAAGCAGCATTACTCCAAGGGAGTAAACATCAGACTTTATACCAAGCATACCAGTTTGCTGATATTCGGGATCTATGTAGCAGAAAGTCCCTGCTGTTGATGTCATTCTGTATTGTGTTACAGTATTAGCTACCGAAGGAGGAACAAGCCTAGCTAATCCAACATCACTAATCTTGCTCACAAAGTTACGGTCTAGCAAAATGTTCCCTGGTTTCAAGTCTCGGTGTACAAGTGGTTCTGGCTTCGTTTGGTGCAGGAAGAGTAGTCCCGTGGCTATTTCTGCTGCTATACGGAACCTGAATTGCCAAGGGAGCACTGGATTTTTCCCTCTCTTGAATAGGCAATCGTCCAAACTGCCATTAGCCATGTACTCGTAGACTAGGCAACCGTACTCTGGGCATGCTCCAAGGAGGAGAACCATGTTGGGATGTCGAATGCAACTCAAAACTTCAACCTACATCATGGTGTTCACAAGTCAACTAAAAATCAGGTAATATATAGTGCTTAACAAGAACAAGAACAAGAACAAGAAGAACTACCCTAATTGGCCTAATTTGTCCTACATTTACATAAATAAAGAAGTATTGTCCTTAGTTTATAGGCCCGTAAACATAATGTACATCTTATGCAACTCCCCAAGTTATGGACCCAATTTATTTTCCCATTACTTGAGTACGCATTTTTAATATGTTACGAAATAATACTTCACTAGTTGATTGAGATTTTATAAGAAAAATCTAGTGTGTGGAACTTTTGCACCTCTTGCTGAAATTGTGATCTTCCTTGGGCTGCATCAGGGCGAAGAACCTTTACTGCGACCTGTGTATGATCTAGGTTGCACTTGTAAACTGGCCCATATCCACCTTCCCCAATTTTACGAGATGCATTGAAGAACTCCGTAGCTGTTTCAATCTCCTCGATAGTGTACTTGCGATATCTAACATCAGTATGCGACATCTTGTCCATCACCTTCTTCCTCTCCTCTGCTTCTTTAAGTGCTTTCCTTTCAGCATTGATTCTTTTCTGTGCTTCGAGTTCAGCTATTCTCTGAGCTACTTCAGCTTTTTCAAGAGCAGCCCTGCATTTCTCTTTCTCCATCTCTGCAATTGCCAATGCCGCTCCCTCAGCTTGTCGCGCCTCCTCGAGTCTCTGCTGCTCTTCTATTTTCCAATGTTGAAGCTCTGTAGCCTAGAAAGACATTCGCAACCCCATATTTTATGATCATATTTGGGTACTATATTTTTCTTTCCCTATAGAACATTCTTATTAGTACTCAAAAAGGGAAATAAGTTTCTTTAGTTTGGTAAGTTACTCCTACTTCGATTCTAGTCCTATCAACCTTCACGAATTGAAAAATAGTCACTGAATTTAAAAGTTTCAATATTTTGATCCAGTAACCGCCTATAAGAGGTGAAATATCCGATTGATCAACCAGACCTTGCCACGTGGACAAATCAGATTTTGTCACGTCAGCGTCAACCGAATGTTTCACCTCATAACCGGCATGTCAAAAATTGAAAGATACACAAGACTATTTTTCAATTCGTGAGACTTGCAAAAAATATTTTCCCTACTTAAAATTCGAAGTAATACTTTCTGCTTTGCTGTGAGTGCTTCCTTGCAAGCTGTGCTATACATGTCCATTGTCTGTTTGAGCTCCTGCTTGAGCCTTCTCATCTCTGCCTCTACCTCTTCCTGCATGTATACTTATCATAGTTATTGCAAAAACTGACTGAAGAAAGTGATGATCTTTGATACTTATGTTTTCTTTTTGAAATCCTTTTTTACCAGGCTTTGGGATCCGGACCATGAATTCGATCCACTTTCCATTGAGCTGGATGAGAAGACTCCAAAACTGTTGGTTGCATCAGATGATCTGCCATTAGAGAAGGGAGAGCCGAAACTCAACCGGTTCTCCTGGTCTGAACTGTTGGACAGACGAGGGGGCATCATCGAATCGTAATCTAATGGGGACGTCATTCGATCGTTGGTTGGCCTGGATGAGCTCACGAAAGATATGTCGCTGTCGATCATTGAAAGCTCTCCATATGATCGGTTAGCTTTGCCTCTGGTGAATGGTGACCTGTTTAGTTATGCACACTTTTTTCAATCAATCCTCTTGCTTTTCAACTCTTAATTAGTGTACTTATTCTGTTTGATTTGGGATTTTGAAATTTGAAGATGTCTATATCAGCGATAATGTTTGTCTTGAGATTTAAATTAGGAGTTATTCTACCATGCACTATGTGCTGGTATGTATTTGGATTAAAAAAAAAACCGAATCAGTAATTATTAGTAATACCCCAGAAGTAATTAGTAATACTCAAATTTTAAAAAAAATACAGTGTTCGGTGTTACTGTGTTTTTCTAAAAAAAAAAAATTATATGGGTCATTGGCTAGAGTGTGGTGCAGAAAATAAATGTTTATTTTATTTTATTTCTTTTACGTGAGTGCAGAAATAAATATTTCTTTAAAGGATTTATTGGTATTTGTAAGATAAATGTATTAGGTTTTAAAAAGTTGAATTTTAAAATCTCAAACCAAAGTGTCGTTTGTTTTGTTTACATAACAATCGTCTCATTTACCTGATTGAATCCAAGTCCTCTGACGTAAGGGACTTGGTTGAAAATCCAGAACCTGGCAAAATTGAACTCTTTAGCTTTGGTGCAAGTCCTCTGACCAAAATTACTCATAACTACTTATTTAATCAAAGTAATTTGAGTTTGTTATGATCGAGCTTTTATAAACTCATTAAATTATTGTATCTTTGACAAGTAAGCTCTAGCTTGGCTCGATAATAAACAACTTTAAAGTTCAATTGGATTACATTCTTAACTATAAGATAGAGTAAAGATATAGAAATTGAAAAGACGGACCTCGAGATGATCCAGCGTTTTGGGCGAAGCGTGGATCAGAAGAAGTTAGAGAAGAGTTGCTCTGCAACGAAGAACGAGGTGGGGCTTCTTTGGATGCTGCATTTGATTGCCTGCAAGAGGTTACTTTGCCTTTGGAGATGACATAAACGCTGCAAAAGTCTGGCGCCATTTTGGAACAGTTGCCCGGGATATCAACCGTCTTGAATCTTCTGTGCCCAAATATTTGATTTTGTTGGGGATCATATATAATGGTCCTAATTTGCAGGATGGTGAACGAGTTGTACAAAAATGCTAAGATAATTACCTAACAAATCCATTCTTGTTTGAGGAACCAACCACCAAGGTTTCGATAGAGTTGTTCTTCACGTAGTCGCATACAGCCTTGGCTACATCTGTGTCTTCCAGTATTACTTCTGTCACTTGTATCTGTCATCCCAAATTTGGTCATCTTACTATTCCTGCAGATTCTTGTAGTTATGAGTAATAGTTAAGTTGAAGAAATCTCACGTCTTTACGCGTGCAAAAGCAACGGAAAGGAAGGAACAGTTCCTTGGCTTGGCTATCGGACCTGCTCTCATTGTCTGACAAACAAACACCCCTTAATTTTCTCCAACTCCACTCCATCACACACAAAGAGATGATCACTAGATATATTACTTCTTTATATATGTCACCTAAGTTTTTCACTTTTATTTTTTGGTCCTTTAACCACTTCCAGGTGACTGATTGATAGAGTTTGGTTGGTCAAACACATGTTTTGCCAAACCAAAACCTCGGCTACACAACTTCATAAAAGTTAATGGGACTGAAATCGAAATAAGGATAACTTAAAAGAAACTATATATTTTCCCTTACTAATTAATGTTACAACATTTCTAACTCAGCATGGAAGATGATGCATATCTACATAATATATACTTTCTAACTTGACATAATCAATAATCCACAACATATACTCCTTCATTTTGTAGCTTAAACATATATCCTCTTTTATATGAAACTAATTTCATTTTATACATACATGCATATAAATTAGATTATTTTTCTCACAACATAATTTCAGAGAATAACACGCAGAAAATATAATAAAATGCATAGGGGAGAGAGAAAGAAGAGAGATACAGGAAGAAGAATTTCTGAGTTTAACATGGAGGAGGGTGACACATTTGCCCTTGCCCAAGAGATGATCAACTGCCCATTTCAATGCACCTTGGCTCCCTTTGTCTTTGTCTATGGCCACTACCACCATCTCTTGCTTCTTTTCTCCAATTCCTCTTTGGCTCATTTTTTTTTCTTTTTTTTTTTTATAAAAATTTAGGGATTAAATAGCCGGCCGGGGAGAAATTGATTTTTCAGAAGACAAGGAACAAGGTAGGTGTCTCTCTCTCTCCTTGAAAAAAAATTTCTTCCTAGTTTCTGAGAATGATGAGTTTGGTCTGAGTTTGATTGACCTTCCCCCCTAACAACATGGGATTCCTACACACCATCCATTGTTTGTTTTTGGGTTGAATGATGATAGTGGTTGTCATTATAAACCCAATCCGATTTCTGGGGGATTAATAATATATAGTCTATATATATTAGTAATTATCTAGTTGTTTTGGGAATCATATATATGATCATCATATTATATTTCACTATCTAAATGCATACGTGAAATGTTAAAAATAAATGGCTTAGTCTTGTATGCACTAGTTACACCGTGTAACTCAAGTTTATTTTTAAAAAGTTACACAGTATACTACTGAAAAGTTACACATGTTATTACTGAAAAATGTATCTTTAATAGTGTAACTTTTCATTAATAATTTGTGTAACTTTTCAGTAGTATTATGTGTAATTTTTTAAACATAAACTTGAGTTGCACGGTGTACGTAACTGGTGCACAAGAGACCTACTCAAAATAAATAAATTAATGGGCTTATGTGTTATTATGCCGACCCAACTATATTTTGGATTTTGGATTTATGGAGATGTATAATTACTACGAAACCTGATGATGTATAGGTGATTTTTCACGTTTTACATGGATGGATGGATTTGAAAATAAAGAGTACTATATTTTAATATATCTTTTCGAGAGTCAGATTGATTTTGATACAAACATATTTATGCGATCGTTCAATTCTATTCAACTCAATTTATTCGGATCCTTAACAAAATTTCTGCCATATTTTTTCTCATTCCTCCCAAGCACTCTCTTTCTCACTATTTGACTCTCTTGTAAGTGAATAATTTTCAATTTACCGGCTTTGGATGATAAATGCAATGGAGAAATGCCATCAATGATCTTCAAACAACATATTACATCTTAAATTGTGTAATAAAATTTAATATTATTTAATTATTTTGAATTATATTATGTATATAAAAATATATATTTTTATGTATTATTAATTTCTATAACCATTCAGGTGGGACAAATCAAACTATCTAGGATCTAAGGGAGGCTGATTTCGTGTGTATATGCATATGTATATATTTATATTTATTTTTTACAAAGTCCTCCAATTTATATGAAGGGTTTTAAGATTGCAAATGTTAGACCATTTCTTCTCTTGGGCTTTGTATGCTTTTTATGATGAGTAAGTCTCCTGTGCACCAGTTACACGGTGCAACTTTAGTTCATTTTTAAAATGTTAAACAGTTTATAACTGAAAAGTTAAACAGTTTATTACTGAAAAGTATATCTTTCATAGTTTAACTTTTCAGTAATAAACTGTTTAACTTTTCAGTTATAAACTATTTAACTTTTTAAAAATAAACTTGAGTTGCACCGTGTAACTGATGCATATAAGACTAGTCCTTTTATGATTGGTGGATGCACCCCCCTAAACTGAAAAATTACAGCTATATATGTATACATTAGTTCTTCAACTTCCACTTTACCTTTCTTATTTTTCTATTATTAATTTAATTTTCTCTTCGGTATCTTATGAATAATTAAGGAACATTTATTAATGTAGTGTTTAATAATTACGGATTTATTTGCTAAATTTTAAATTTTGCCATAAAGTAAGGTTGTAGAAGTCGGAAATCGGGCGTTTTTTGGCCGCCTAATCGCCGCCTAGGTTGGGGCCTAGTTTTTTTTTTTTTTTTTAAATATATAAAAAATACAAAATTTGGGCCGTGGGCGCCGATCCCCGCAATCGGATTGGCAAGAAGCCGCCTAGCGCCTAGATTTCTGCATCACTAATATTAGGTTATTTTACTTTAGATGGATTTGTAATATAATTTTTCTGAGTGTGTTCTGTGTGCACTAGGATACATCTTATGTACCCTTAATTGGACTGTAATTTTAAAATCAATTTCAATTGCATAGTTATCGCCTTCTCCGTCAAATCTCTCTCTTTCTCCGGCGCACCCACAATCAAATCACACCGTCAATTACATGAAGAAGAAATTCGACGATGATGATGATAAGAAGAGGAGGAGTAATAATTTGGTGTCGAGATCGGAATGTGTGAGGAAGCTAACGAGATATTCATCCCAAAGAGCTAAATTGGCGGTTAGATCCTTCTTTCCAGTGTTTGGAATTGAATTTAGATTCTTGATAATGTTCTATAGATTTCTAACCACGATAATGGAAAAAATATATATGGAAAATTATCTGACCTATGAAAAAAATGCAGAAGCTCTGGAGAGGAATGTGGAATGAGGAATTATGACTGCTTTCAAGAATATATATATATATATATATATATATATATATATTGCTACGGAAACCCGCGTACTACGCGGAATTATTAACAAAAATATTTTTTATATAGATTATATTATGTAAGTTTTGTGTTTTGTAGATAGTTTTTTTAAAAAACTAACATTGAACTGAAATTCAATTTATAAAATTCAATTAAATTGGAATTGTAAATAAAAGATAAAGAGATAGTGTATTTATATATTGAAAAATCAATAATTTCACAAATAGATATCAATTGAATAAGATAAATATTAATAGTTACAAATTACGAAAAACTTTCTTGTAAATGACATTTTTTGTAACTTGTTTGGTTTTCCTTTGGAGTCGAGATTTTTTTTTTTAATCTTTTTTTAGTTATTACTCTCGAGATTGCAACATATAATTATCTGTATGTAAAAACAGGCATGAGTAGGTATACACCAACTGTTAACAATGGTTGTCTCTAATTTGACAAAAACTTGTATGAACTCGAGTTCAGAAATATTTATCGGCTTTGGATGATAAATGCAATGGAGAAGTGCCATCAATCGATCTTCAAACAATATATTACATCTTAAATTGTGTAATAAAATTTAATATTATTTAATTATTTTGAATTATATTATGTATATGAAAATATTTTTTTATGTATTATTTCTATAACCATTCAGGTGGGACAAATCAAACTAATTTCGTGTGTATATGCATATGTACATATTTATATTTATTGTAAATTTTACAAAGTCCCCCAATGTATACACATGGTTTTAAGAATTGCAAATGTTAGATCTTTTCTTTTCTTGGGCTTTGTATGCTTTTTATGATTGGCGGATGCACCCCTAAACTGAAAAATTACAGCTATATATGTATACATTAGTTTTTGAACTTCCACTTTACCTTTCTTAATTTTCTATTATTAATTTAATTTTCTCTTCGGTATCTTATGAATAAGAAACATTTAATTAATTTAGGCCTCATTTAGTTCATTAGATAAACTAAGATAAATTAAATTATCTCATCTAATTTGATGTTTGGTTTAAAAGACAAAAGTCCAAGATTAATTAAAAGCCCAAAGCTAAAATTCAATTATCTTATGAATGAAAGATAATATTATCTTAGGAAAGAGGTATGATAATAATTCATTGTGTTTTTCTTACTAAAATACTCCTCTTATATTGGAAATGAGAATCATAATTCACTTTATTTTTGTTTATGATATAGAGGGCAAAATTGTCAATTGTATTTTTTTTATTATTAATCTTGCAATCCAAACATTCAAAATGAAATTATCTTACATTACTAATTATCTTAATCCATCAATCCAAATATACTATTTTATTTACAAATAACAATCTCTAGATTATAATCTTGTCTAATCTATCTTGAGTTATTTATTTTATCCGTTGAACCAAATTAGCTCTTAGTGTTTAATAATTTCGGATTTAATAGCTAAATTTTAACTTTAGCCATATATTTTAAATTACTTTACTTTAAATGGATTTGAAATATATTTTTTTCTAAATTGCCGTATGTGAACAATTTGAGTGTTGCTATTAATGCTAAAAATAGAGAACGCCAAGAAACACAAATTTATTTATTCAATTCATCATAAATAATGGACATGTCAAATGACGAGATTTTACTATATATTTGTATTCTACATACAAAGTGATATATTTATACTAAGAAATAAGTTATTTTAGCCCTAAAGCCAATGAGGTATCTTCGTCCAATAATAATATCTTCAAAATAATATCGATAATATTAATGCTTAATATAGTATTCTCTCTTAGACATTACACTGTGATATTCATGCTTAGTAAAACCTTGGGAATAAACTTACTCAAATGGGAAAAGGTTACAATCCTTATCATCAAGATCTAATCTTCAGGAATGTTTTAAAGTTTGACCCCCTGAATATAATAGTCTTCCAAGACCTTCCCAATACTACAAACATATTTTTCAAAAACTATATATAGGAAGAGATTTAGTAAATAAATCTATCAAATTGGCATTACAATACACTCTTTTGGAGTTCATGCAAATAAAAGAATTTCGAGGATATATATATTGTGTCAAGTTCTCTGTAACATAATTATTACTATTTCGGTTCTCTCGTCTATTCCGGTATACTACTTATCTACCTAGGGCTCATTTGGTTCGTAAGATAAAAATATTTATCCACAAAAAATATGCATGTTTTTGGCGGATAAATATTTTTATTTTACGAACCAAATGAGCCCCTATAGGACACCAAAATCCATTTTCAGTGAGATTGCTTCTTTACAAAGGAATTTTTTATTGGGGGGAGATGGAAAAAAGAGTGAGAGTTATAAGACTCCATGGTTAAAATGGGTTATTTAATGCAAACTTATAATAAATTGTAGACCTTGGGGTTAAAGATTGGAGGGTTTTAACAAAGCACTCCTTGAAAAATGGATTTGAAAATTTTATAACTAAAGGGAGAGTTTATGGGCACGTATTATGAGTTTAGGTAGGGAACTTGTTGGGGGTATATAGTTAGAGAATAGGATTTCGGGAAGAACGTTAAAATTTAGAGGATGGTAGGGGAGAGATCCTTAAGGCGGCTGAGGCAGGGCAGAAGGATTGAGTTTTTCCGGAAATTGAAAGAATAATTGGGAATGGTAGGGATACATGCTTCTCACACGTTGGGCTGAGGAAGGGGGGGTGCTCTCCAAAGGCTAATTTTGGTGGGTTGTATAATTTGAGTCTCAATCAATTTAGTAAAGTGAGTGAGATCGGGGTTGGAGAGATGGAGTGTAGGAATGAGAACGGTATGGAGAAGAAATCTATTTGATAGGAAAATTAACTATTCTTAATGAGACGACTGAATTAACCAACATGTATCCATTATAGCTAAGAGAGGAGGACAAGCAGAGGTGGAACAAGGAGCGGGACGGGGTCTACACGACGAAGTGAGCATATGAATTAGTGATGGATCGAAAGGTATCTATCAACTTTGAAGAGAATGAAGAGTTCAAGCTACTGTGGAGCATTTGCGTACCAATAAAAATCTGATCGTGCATGCTTGGAGAGTTATGTGGGGAAGAATGACAATGAAGATGGAGCTTAATTGTCTTCTAACTCAAGAAAGTTTGAATTGTATTTTCGACAATGATGATATATAGAGACAGTTAATCAAGTTTTCTTCGAATGTTATATGGTTTTTCAAGTGAGGATAGAATGCATTAATTAGATAGGCCTACATATTGTTTTACCACCTTGTCTTTCTTTGAGCCTATTATTTTTTATTAGACTTTTGAATGACAAGGTGGGATGACAGTTTGCGGTGTGTATTTAGCTATGCGTAATTTGAGCCATTTGGAAATACTAAAATGTTGTATTTTTCAAGAAGAACACCCTGTAATACAAAAGGAGTCTAAAACAGATTAAAGCTCATCTTTGGAGTTGGATGACGGAAAGATCAAGAAGCTATCCAAATGCATCCATTGCATATTGAATAGAGAACCCAAGAAAAGTGTTAGGATTTTGAAACAACTAGATGCTTGCCGCAGTTTATCTTCTCTTTCTTTACTTATGGGAGTTCTACTGTAAAAAAAGTAAATGTTTGTATTTTGCTAGGGTATGTCTTATACCCAAATGAAATACCAATTTTCTGTAAAAAAAAAAAAAAGATCATTACTAATTTGTGTTACGCAAATTGCATTTTCTTCATTAAAAAAAATATCATTACTAATTTGTGTTACGCAAATTTCATTTTCGTCATTAAGGACTATAAGGGATATAACATCTTTAATTATATCACATGGATCACAAATGTATTTACCAACAGATTTAATCAAACACATTCTCGTGATATCTCAAATAAAATAATTTGAAATCTTGTCATATGGTGATCATACATATAACTAACACTCGTATAGCTTACAAGTGATGCTCATTGAAGGAACTTCTGATCCTACAACATCCTATTCATTTAGGCTTAAATGTGATCTCTTCCCTTTAAGTGGATCAAACAAATATTATTGTGGACAAAATTTATACATATAAAATGTATGCAACATCATCTTCAAGTACATTGATTAGTGTATAAATTCACCAAGACTTTAATTTCAAAATGTGATCTTAAGATTAAATTAGTCACTTCAATTTCCTCATTCATTAAAATAATATTGAGATATACAAAATAATACAATTATATATTTTATAAATATACATATAAATGCTTCATTATTTATATACTTCTTCTTTAGAAAGAAATCATTGAGTAGATCGTAATACTTTCGATCCGACTATTTTATGTCATATAATGATCATTGTAATTTTGTATTGTATATAGAGAAAGATATATTAATCATATATGCATTATCAAATATTATACTATATTTTATAATTTGATTCTTGAATCTTATCGTCATATATATTTCAAAGATATATTCAATATATTATAAATACGATTTGATTAAAAGATAAAACTAAAAAAGTCAAAATTAACAATCAATAATAAATTAACCGAAATAGTTCGAAACACCATATTTCCAAATTCCTCCATCCAAACACAACCTAATTATTATAAGTTTTATAAATTAAATTATTTATATATATTATGTTAATTGTATGTGTTGTGGTAAGACACATCAAATTTATAATTCTTACTCAATTATCAATTAATTTATCCAAATGTATTTAAAATATATAGTTCTAAATTCTTCCATGCCAAACGAAACTTAATTATTAGAAGTTTCACAAACTAAAATTATTTATTACCGTAAAATTAACGAAGTAATTAGAGCTCTACTACCTATAATCGAGACGTCATGGATTTGAACTACAACTTAACCAATAAAAAAATCACTAGTGTAAAATTGTGATTCATTTTCTATCAATTAAATAAGGGGCAATTACAATGAGGACAGTTTTTTAGGTTTATTACAAAGAGGGGCAAGTGTGCTGTTGACAAGGCGAACTACCCGGGGATAATCATGAAATTATCCCAAGGCTAAGAAGGTCGCCAGTTTGTAGAGGAGTTATATCACCAGCCTTGGCCGAGGTCAGCACAGGGAAGCTCGGCGAGGTAGGTAAGAACCTCGCCCGAGCTCCCGATAGGCCAAGGCCGACGGCCGAATGCACCTAGAGGGGAGAAGGTTATGGGCGAGCTTCTCCTATCGAGGGGAAGCTCGCCCCCATCCAAGGAGACCGAGCAAGAGTCCACGCTGCATCGTTCCTGAAGATAATGCAAGGCAATGGAGCTCGCCAGGAAGCTCGCCTAGCTCAAGAGCCCAAATAGCGGGTGCACGAATAGGGCATGTATATGTAGTAGGACGTAGCATTGTAAGGGTAGCATTGTGAGGGACCAAGACGAGGGTCACGAACCCTCGTCAACACCGGGAGCCAAGTAGGCTAACAAGGTGTCACCTCACACTTGCACACCTATAAATAAGGTCTCTCTTGTACTATTCCAAACAACTTAATCATAATACACAAATACTTTCTCTCTCTAAACTCTCTGCTTTCTCTCTCTATATCATCCATCCAAGAACAACAAATTCTTGGATTATTGTTTGATAGGATTAATATTTTATAATAGCCACATAAAATACATCATTAGTAAATTCTATCAACAATTTGGCACTAGAAGAAGGGTCTCCCTAACCCAAAAATTTTAGAGTGAGAAGTTAGGGTTTGAGGATTTGAAGGTGTTCTTGACCAAAACTCAAACACACTTGAAGATACACACATATTTTCACACTTTGAACAAAAACCCATATTTTCCGGTAAAAAGCTGGATTTTCGGGTCCATAAAATCTTTCCAAAAAAAGTTTTCAAACGCACACGTGTACACGGATAAACCAGATTTTGGATAATTCGTTACACGTAAAGCTAGACAAAAAACCAGAGCAAGTTCACCCTGGCTGGAAGTCAAGAACCTCGGCGACCTTCCTTACTAACCTCGGCTACCTTCCCCCAGCGAAACCCCAGAATGCCTAAGGAACAAACCTCGGTAAATACCAGGAGGTGGAAAGGGGGCGACCAGGTCCAGGCCGAGGGGGAAACCTCACGCCGAGCTCCCCAGAAGAGCAATGCTCCGCGATCTCCTCAACGGGTTTCGGTAACTCAGGAGGAGCTGAACCCCACCCTGAGGGACCTCGCCAACAACCCTGATGAGCTCCAAGGTACAATTGCAACCCTTCAAAGGTTGCAGCAAAGGCAGCTCGACGAGCTCGCCCTGGTACCTTGGCGAGCTCCAGCCAACGAGACCAGGGAGCAAGCAAGGCCGACCCAGGGCACCCAGACCCGGGGTCAATACAGCGAGCTCCCCACTGAGCAGGAGGCGAGCTCCGCCCAAGCTCGCCAGAAGGCTAAGGTGGTAGAGGAGCCAGCTCCGCATACCGGGCGAGCTTCAGCCTATACCGAAGTGTCCGCCACCCACCAATCGCTGAGAAGGGAGGTCCTCCAAGGCCGGTTGGGCCCGAGGTGCTGGGAGAATGAACGAACGGCGGCCCCAGCTACGTCTCAAAGGGGAGAGTCAGACCTACAGCCTCGCAGGTCCGCCCATGATCGACTAAGGAGGCCCGCAGCTGATAGATTGGGCCCCAACGGTGGGTGCCAATTCCGACCCGTCACGGAGGGGTCACCCCAGAGTGAGGCACCTCGAGGGCGTGCATCCACGAGGCGCACGACGTTCGAGCAACCTCCGCCGGAGGTGGCCCACAACGATGAGCTGGCCTCGCTAAAAAAGGCCATCGAGATGCTACAAGCGCAAATGGCAGCCAAATCCGGTGGACCTGGCGCCACCACTCTCCCCACATCTCCATTGGCACCCGCCATCCTCCGAGCACCGGTCCAGAAGAAAGTCCAATTCCTGGTGATGTCAGCATACGAGGACGAATCTGACCCAAAGGTCCACCTGGCCAAGTACGCGGACTTCATGATTTCGGTGGGTGCCACTGATTCCACTCAGTGCCGGAACTTCCCGCTGACCCTTGGGGACCGAGCTCACCGCTGGTTCTCATCACTCCCCCCGGGGTCAATCCACTCATTCGGCCAACTCTCGCGGGAGTTTTTGGCCTAGGTTTGGATCCTACCTTACCCAGAAGCACCGACTCGCCAACATCCACCAGGGCGAGGGCGAAACCGACCAGCAATACCTGGAGAGGTTCGATAAAATACTGCTGGAGGATGATCCGGTAAGCGAGGATACTAAGATCGTCGCAGTGATGGCTGGACTGAGGAAAGGCACCGAGCTCTGGAAGGAAATGCACCTAGCATGCCCGAACACCTACACCGAATTTTGGCACAAAGCTGGGGTGTTCGTCGCTATGCAGAAGGCCCTCCTGAAAGAGGTTGGCGCCTCTGAGGAGAAGAAGCCCTACGGGAAGAAGTCCGGGGGCACATACAAGGCTCCCCGGAACTTGAAAGCTTTCGGCGATGGGGACGAGTTCAAGGAGAAGCTCAACCAGGTCCTCACTGTCTCCGTCGACCATGTCTTTACTGCGGTCAAAGACAAAGCCTTGCTGGAAGAGCCGAGGAGGATCCGCCAAGACCGCACAAAGCTCAACCCCAACAAATACTGTGCCTACCACCAATCGATCGGCCACTTCACCAGCGAATGCCGAGACCTTCTCAAGCAACTGTGGAAATTTTATGAGGATGGGAAGCTGGCCGAGTTCGTGAAGAAGGCACTGGCGAAGAGATCCAGGTTTGAGAGGAGGGAAGCCTCCGATGACGAAGAGGAGGACGTGGGCCAACGTGGTCCTCAACATAGGCGAAGGGCACCTCCCCAACCTCAACAAAACCTGGAGCCTACCAAAGAACTCTTGGTTCTCGAGGAAGAAATCGGAGCTGTCGGAGGTCTCCAAGATGGGAGATCCTCCATTTCCAAAAGACAAAGGAAGGCCGAAGTCCAGGCCGTAAACCAGGTTCAAGAAGGTAGCTCCAGCTCCAAGCCCGCCACACAACTCACTGATGAGCTGACATTCTCGTCTGCGGACTTGGAAGGGGTACTGACGCCCCACAACGACTCGTTGGTGATAAGCGTCAACATCATGAACGTCCGAGTCAAGGCTACTTGTGGACATCGGTGCCTTCACCAACATTCTCTTCAAATCCACCTTAGATGTCTTAGGTGATTTTGAGTCGTATATAGAACCTAGCAATGCTAGGATAGTGGGGTTCGGAGAAGCTGTAGTCGTCCCCCTAGGTACTATTAAGTTGAACGTCCAACTTGTATCGGCCGAGGACCCGGAGCGGAGACTGACTAGGCTAATAGATTTCCTTTTGGTCGACCAGTAGTCCTCCTACAACGGGTTCCTTGGCCGCCCCTTTTTCAATGAATTCAAAGCGGCGTGTTCGACCTACTACTACTGTATAAAATTCCCAACTTCAAAAGGTGCCGGAACCATAAAAGATGACCAGAAAAAGGCCTGTGATTGTTTGCTCCAAATCAAAGACGGCCAGGTAAAAAAATCTGTAATACAGGTTCAAATTCTCGAGGAAGATGTACATATCCCGGCAGACGAGCCAAATATCCTAGACCGAGATGATGGAGGTAGGCGACCTGCCAGAGGTTGACCAAGTCTCAGAACCTGCGCAAGACACACAACTGGTGCCAATGGAGGGAGTGGAGGAAGCCCAAATAAGCCAAGTGCAGGAACCGGTGCAAGACCACCAACCTGCGCCCATGGAAGTGGTGAATGAGGTCCAAGATGGAGAACCTGCGGGAGGTCAAGAACCAGTGCCAATGAGCGTTGATTCAACTCCCCAAATTGCAGAACCTCCCCAAATTGATGAACCACCAGAGGTACTGACAGTCGAGGAACCTGTCCGAGTTGAAAGCCAAGCTGACGATCTCGAACCACGCCTAGGTCACGAACCTGCGCGTATATCACAAGACGAATGGGATGAGTTCATCAGCGATCCGAGGTGGAAAAGTCAGAAGAGGAAAGCCACTCCCATGGAGGAATTGACGGCAGTCCCGGTGGACCCGGAAAGGGACTTGGAACTTTTCATAGGTTCCGAGTTGCCAGAACCGTACCGGTCAAGGATGGAGCTGTTTCTGATGTCCAACCTGGACATGTTCGCCTGGTCCCATGAAGACATGACGGGGATCCCGTTGGAGCATGCTTGTCATCGGCTCAACATAGATCCGACATAGAGACCCGTCCGCCAGAAAAGACGAAAGTATGGACCAGAAAAATACACGGCCCTAACCACCGAAGTTGGGAAGCTGTTGGACAATAAGCTGATCAAGGAAGTCTTATGCCCGCAGTGGGTCGCGAACCCCGTCCTGGTGAAAAAACACAACGGGACGTGGAGGCTATGCATCGACTTCACGGACCTAAACAAGGCATGCCCGAAGGACAACTTCCCACTACCCCACATCGATCAGCTTGTAGATAGCACCGCGGGCCACGAGATGATGACATTCATGGATGCTTTCGCGGGCTATCACCAGATAGCACTGCACCCGGATGACCAGGAACATACGGTGTTCTACACCAACAAAAACATGTACTGCTGGGAAAGGATGTCGTTCGGGCTTATCAACGCCGGAGCAACCTACCAAAGGTTGGTGAATAAGATGTTCGACCAGCACATTGGCGAGTCCATGGAGGTGTACGTGGATGACATAGTTGTCAAGAGTTTGAGAAAGGAGGATCACCTTGACCACCTAAAACAAACCTTCGACATACTACGCCACTACAACATGAAGTTAAACCCCAAGAAAACCAGCTTCGGCGTACATTCGGAAAAGTTCCTGGGGCATCTGGTGAGCCAACAAGGGATAGAGGTCAACTCGACACAGGTCCAATGCATAATCGAGATGGGTGTACCCAATTCCGTGTAGAAAATTCAAAGGTTGACCGGGTGCATGGCTGCCCTGAACAGGTTCATCTCCAGGTCTGGTGATCGAAATCGCCCATTTTTCGAGGCAATCAAGGCAAACACACGAAGGTACAAGGAAGCAGCTAAAGCCAACAAGCTGCACCTTAAAAACCACTTCATGTGGACAAGCGAATGCCAATGAGCCTTTGAAGATATTAAAACATACCTGGCAGATACAAAGGTCCTGTCGAAGCCAGTACCTGGTGAGAAGCTGTATCTATACCTCGCTGCATCGGAGGTGGCCATCAGCTCCGTCCTGGTTCGAGAAGAGGCAAAAACACACCTACCAGTGTACTACGTAAGCCAAGTCTTACACGAAGCTGAGTTGCGGTACACCCCAACAGAGAAGCTAGCCTACGCACTGGTGATGAGTGATAAAATTGAGGCCCTACTTCTTCGACCACCCGGTAGAGATACTGACGACGTTCCCACTAAGTCAAATACTACAACGGCCAGACACTGCGGGACGCTTGTTGAAATGGTCACTAGAAGTTAGCCAATATGGGATAACCTATGCTCCCCGAACAGCGATCAAGGGACAAGCGCTCGCCGATTTTATCATCGAGCTGACTATCCCGCAAGATCATACGAGGGGACGTGTTAGGATATTCTTGTTAGAAGTTTTGATGATATAATAAACCAACCAGCTTGTAATAGAACCAGCTGAACCTGTTAGTCAACTGATGAATAGTTAGGATTAGATAGGTTTTAGTAAGGGGGAACCAATCTTGCTACCTAGAAGATCCGAAGCATTCATAGAGAAGAAGACCAGCTAAGGCTTTGAAGACTTAGCAGATTTCAGAAGACAGAAGACCTGAGCAGATGACACTAAGTACCTGGAAGCAAAACAGCAGAGGAGACATATCAGCTAATGTAAGAAAATCAGTTGAAGAGCATGTCGCAGACAAGACGAGGATCAGATAAGCTAAGGACCAAAGAAGCAGACTAGGCCCAAAGATATCAGCTGAGGTGCAGACCAGCAGACTAGCACATCAGCTGAGGTCCAAATACCAGCAGACCAGTACACCAGCTGAGAAGACAAATCAGCTGAGGTCTTGTGCTCAACCCAGATTCTACTGAATCACACAAGGGTTGACTTGCGACAAATGAGAGATTCCCAGAATAAAAGATCAATCAATCAAGGGGACAAACTTCATTGATTGGAGGTTCGCGAAGATTTCTGGGAATCAAGAAGGAGATTCAATCAATCTCAATGATTGATTCCTAAATTATGGGATTTCAGATCTCTAGTCCTTCCAACGGCTAGTTGATTTGAACCTATAAATAAGAGTTCAAGTGAAGATTTCAAGTATGGTTCTACACGCGTTTAAGCTTGTCGAAACTCTGTCAAAATCTTCACTCGTGCTAAAAAAAACCTTTACTCAATATTAATCCATTGTAAGCTTTATAGAAGCTGTTAGACGTCGATTGCTTTTAGCATAAGACTATTGTAAGAGAGTAGTACTCTCGAAGTGAGTAAGTGAGTGAGTGAGAAAGATAGTGGAGAGACCCACAAGTCCAGTTGGATTGTGGAGAGTGGAGTAGGACCTTTTGTCCGAACCACTATAAATTCGTGTGCCTCGTGCTCTTTCTATTCTATTCTTTATCTGTGCACAAATCACTAAGAACGGTTTCACAAAAAACATTTCTGCACTAAAAAATACACAGCCCACAATTTTCAAAACCAGACTATCTCAAGTAGTCTGTTGTTTTTAAAATTAAGTCAATTTGGAAAAAAAGCTTTTGAAACCTATCAAGTCTATTCAACCCCCCCTTCTAGACTTGATTTAGTGTTTCTTTCCTCAAAACCTGCCTTTGGGACCAACAAGTGGTATCAGAGTTGTGTGTCCAAAAGACCACAGCCTGAGAAAGCTTTTGGTGGTCACCTGGACAGATCCTTGAAAACCATTTTTTTTTAAACTTGTGTGCATTTTATCTAACCACTTGCAGATATGGCCTCCTACAAGAAGAGTGGATCCAAGACGAGGAAGTTGCCTAAATTTTCCATTGAAGACTATGACTACTGGAAGTTCAGAATGGAGAATCATCTTGGAGCCATTCATGATAGAATGCTAGATGTTCTGGAGGAAGGGCCAATAAAATTCCACTGGGAAGTAGTGACTGGTGGCAAGACTCCAGAAGCTGAGATCAGCGAGAGAAGGAACACAGAGAAGAAGAAGAGTGAACTGAATGATGCTGAGAGAAAACTCTTCAACTTAGATCAAGTGGCAAGAACTGAAATTATTGAGACACTGTCAAAAGAGTACATCGAGAAGATCAAGACTTGCAAGACAGCTAAAGAGATGTGGGAAAAACTTTCCTTAATGTGTGAATGGACTGATCAGATAAAGGAGAACAAGCTCCAAGCCGTTCTTCACACCTTTGACACATTCAAGATGAAAGCTGATGAGTCAATTGATCAGCTTGACATGAGATTGACAAACATCTTGAATAAGGCAAGCTCCTTAGGGAAGGAATACTCGGAGAAGGAGATCAACAACAAAATTCTGAGATCTCTCACTCCCAGATGGAGAGTAAAGGTGACTTTGATCAAGGAGACAAAGAACCTATCTGAAATGAGTCACCATACACTGTTATCTCATATGAAGGCGCATGAGTTCGACATTCAAGAAGAAGACCAAGAAGATGAGACTCCAACTTCATCAGCTACAAAGAATGTTGCATTCTCTGCTGCAGCTGATAGTCAAGAGAAGTCCTCTACTCCAGAGGACATGAGCTTAAAAGAACAACTTGCTTTGCTGACCAAGAAGTTTGACAAGATGTCAAACAAGTTCCAGAAGTATAGATCCCATTGGAAGAAGAGCAATGGTGATTCTTCCAGGAGGTACCAGAAGTCATCTGATTCTAGAAGATCATCAGATGAGCAGGAGACCAGATACAAGTCTCCAGAAAGAAGGAGGGAACCAAGTCCCAGGAGAGGAGGAGATGGTGTATGTTATTCTTGCAACAAGCCAGGGCATCTCAGCTATGATTGTCCTTTACTTACACCAAGGGAGAGAGAGGAGAAGAGGATCAAGAGAGATCGTAGATTTGCTGACAAGAGAGCTCTGCTGGCAGAGGAGGAGAAGCAGGACATCAGCTCATCCTCATCTTCATCTGATTTTGAGTCAGAGGAAGATATCTGCCTTATGGCTAAGGTAGAAGAGGTAATTTCTCCTACCCCCTCGGTTAGCTCATCTTGCTCTTCTACCTATTCTATGGAGTCAGATATACACAAGTTGTTATCTGATCTCCAATCCTTCTTAAAAGTTTGTTCTAAGCTGGAAGAGAAGAACTCTAGCCTGAAAGCGGAAGTTCAAAGCTTAAGACAGGATCTGGAAAGTGCTAGACTGCCAGTGATATCCTATGAGTCACATGCTAACAAGTCTGCTGACTTAATAGCAAAATGTGAGGAACAGGAGAAGCTGATAGAAAAGCTACTTTCTGAGAACACTGTCTTAAGTGAAGAACATAATCGGCTGACAGCTAAGTTCGATGAACTCTTCAAGCAGAATGAACTGACAATTAAAAATTCACAGCAGCTTCAGCTGAAAGTGGACCAGCTGACTAAGGCAAAAAATATCGTGTCTGAAATAGTTGAGTCCTCACAAACTGTGAATGAAAAAAGGGGTATTGGTTATCCTAAACTCAAACCACAAAAGAAGAAGAAAGGTGACAGTTGGCTAATTAGGGATCCTCGGAAGGGTAAAGGGCCAGCTAAGCCTGCACCTGTAATAGAAGGGCAAAAGAGCAGAGGGACAGAAAAGGTCCCAGCTGGACAGAAGAGCTCTAAAGCTCAGAAGTCTGCTGGAGATCAAAAGGTTTCAGCAGAGCAGAAGAGTACTAAAACTCAGAAGCCTGCTGATAACCAACATTAGTCTAAAGCTCAGAAGCCCCAAGGTCAAAAGAGGAATCCAAGTCATAGCTCTACTAAGACAAGGAGACCTCAGCAGAATCAGCAGAGGAATGATAAGCCTGGGCCATCTCAGCAGAGTAAGCCCAAGCGAAACAGACCTCAGCCCTGGGTTACACTTAACGTAACCAAAGTTGGCAAGCCTTCACCGGCTAAAGTATATGAGTCATTCAGAGGCTCAAGCCGAAACTATCCTTTCGAGCAGCCCACCTACAAGCCTGCTGTTTTCACTCATCGCCCCAGAAGAGATCCTCTGAGGGAGATGATCTTTGTGGACAAGTATGGTAGTAGGTTGAGTTCACCTAAACCTCATAAGGATGATCTCTACCTGTGGATCCAGAAAGTGGAAACTAACCAATCAGGACCCAAAGAAAGGGTACCTAAAGCCTGAGTTTTAATTTCAGGCAGACTCTAGCCCAATAGAGACAGGAGAAGCCAAGGGCCATGTCCGGTACATTGATAGAGGATGCTCAAAGCATATGACGTTCAAAAAGCATCTCCTCCAGGACTTTATCATGCTTGATGGGCCTAGAGTTGTGTTCGGTGACAATAATTTTGGAGTCACCAGAGGAGTTGATACTCTGCTGATCAAAGGAACAAGAGTAGAAGAAGTCTACTATGTAGATGGGCTGATGCATAATCTTTTGTCAGTATCCCAATTCTGTGACAAGGGATATTCAGTAAGATTCTCTAAAAGCTCTTGTCTTGACATTAATGATTTAAATGAGCAGGTGCTACTAACTGGCCTCAGAAGAGGTAATATGTATATTGCAGACTTTGCAAGTTGTCCAGCTGATTCATGCTTGGTTACTAAAAGCTCCTCAGAGATCAGCTGGCTCTGGCACAAGAGATTAGGTCATCTGAACTTCAAGACTCTCAACAAGATTGCAAGGAAGGGTCTAGTCAGAGGACTACCAAATGAGGTGTTTGCATCTGAGCAGAAGTGTGTTGCCTGTCAGAAAGGAAAGCAGACCAAAGCCTCATTCAAAGATGTGCAGAGTTCTGCAACAACAAAAGCACTCCAGCTGCTTCATATGGATTTGTTTGGACCTGTCTCACCTCTTAGTTTCAGTGGAAGGAAGTACACACTGGTGGTTGTGGATGATTATACAAGATTCACTTGGGTAGTGTTCTTGTTCAAGAAGAATGAGACTATGGTCAAGATGCTGGAGTTGTTCAAGAGGATTCAGAAGGAATTGGACCTCAGCATAGTCAGAATCAGAAGTGATAGAGGTACTGAGTTTCTTAACTCTGTTGTTTTTGGCTATTGCAGGGAAAATGGTATTCAGCATGAGACATCAGCTGCCAGAACACCTCAGCAGAATGGATTAGCTGAGAGGAGGAACAGAACCCTCAAGAAGGCAGCAAGGACCATGTTAGCTGAATATCAGACCCCTCAAAGATTTTGGGCAGAAGCCATTAACACTGCTTGCTACATTCAAAATAGGTGTCTACCAGTCAAGAGACATGGCAAGACTCCTTATGAGATGTACAAAGGTAAATCCCCTAATCTTTCCTTTGTCCATATTTTTGGGTGTAGGTGTTTCATTCATGACAATGGAAAGACCAAATTAAAGACTTTTGATGCTAAGATTGCTGAAGGAATATTCTTAGGATATTCTGAAAGTAGCAAAGCTTATAGAGTCTTTAATAAGGTTTCTCTTTGTGTAGAGGAATCACCCCATGTTGTATTTGATGAATCTGTTCATGAGTACAGCAAGGAGAAACTAACAGATGAGTTGGAATAACTGAATCTGAAAGATAAGCCAGATCTGATTAAGGTAGTGGTACCTAGGATTGAATCAGACTCAGATTCAGAAGATGAGCCCAAGTCAGCTGATAAGTCTTCATCAGCACCAGATGATGGGACATTAACTCCTGACACTAACCAAGGGGGAATATCATATAAAACCCAAGAGGAGCAGACCATGGCACCTCAGAGGGGTAAAGAGAAGTTGTCTGACTTCCCAGCTGAGCAGATCTTAGGAGATCCAAGTATAGGTGTTCAGACCAGAAGAAAATTAAACTTAGGTGCTCAATTCAGCTGTTATGTGTCTCTGATAGAACCCAAGAATATCCATGAAGCTCTTGAAGATCCAAACTGGATTGTAGCTATGCAAGAGGAGCTAAACCAGTTTGCAAGACAAGAGGTTTGGACTCTAGTGGAGAGGCCCAAACATCAGAAGGTCATAGGCACTAAGTGGGTCTTCAAGAACAAGAAGGATGAAAATGATGTTGTGGTGAGAAACAAGGCAAGGCTAGTAGCCCAGAGGTATTCACAGTCAGAGGGGATTGACTATGATGAGACATTTGCTCCTATGGCCAGACTAGAAGCCATCAGATTATTTCTGGCCTATGTTGTTTTCAAAGGGTTCAAGGTATATCAGATGAATGTCAAATCAGCATTTTTGAATGGAATCCTGGCAGAAGAGGTATATGTGGAACAGCCACCAGGATTTGAGGTTGGAAACAAGGTCTATAGGTTGCAGAAGGCTTTATATGGACTAAAGCAGGCACCTAGAGCATGGTATGATACATTGTCTCAGTTTCTGCTGGATAGTGGATTCAGCAAAGGCAAGATAGACAAGACCTTGTTCAGAAGGGAAGATGGTGATGATATCCTCTTGGTGCAGATCTATGTGGATAATATCATCTTTGGATCCCCCAACAAGCAGATGTGTGATCAGTTTAGCAAACTGATGACAAGCAAGTTTGAGATGTCCATGATGGGGGAGATGACCTATTTCCTTGGACTTCATGTGAAGCAGATGTCCAATGGAACCTTCATAAGCCAAGCTAAGTATGCCAAGAACTTGATAGAAAAGTTTGGAGTCAGTAGCAGCAGAGAAGCTAAGATTCCAATGATGGCAAACTTTAGTATGGATCCAGATGAGGCTGGTGAGAAAGTGGATCAGACACAATATAGAGGACTTATTGGTTCTCTGCTGTATCTCACTGCCAGCAGACCTGATATCAGCTTTGCAGTAGGAGTGTGTGCAAGATTTCAGGCCAATCCCAAGAAATCTCATCTGGAAGCAGCAAAGAAGATTGTGAAGTATTTGAAGGGTACTTCCAATCTGGGCCTCTGGTACCCAGCTGATGACAATTTTCAGCTGACTGGGTATTCAGATTCTGACTATGGAGGGTGCAAGATTGATAGGAAGTCAACCTCAGGCACTTGTCAGTTTCTAGGAAGTAAGCTGGTCTCTTGGTTCTCCAAGAAGCAGACCTCAGTAGCTACTTCCACAACAGAGGCAGAGTACATGGCTGCTGGTAGCTGCTGCTCTCAGCTGCTCTGGATCAGACAACAGCTGAGGGACTACCATGTGATCACAAAAGAGATACCTATCTTTTGTGATAGCACAAGTGCAATAGCCATTACTCAGAATCCAGTTCTCCATACCAGATGTAAGCATGTGGACATAAGACATCATTTCCTTAGAGACCATGCTGAGAAGGGAGACATCAGGATGGAGAAGATTCACACAGAGAAGCAGAGAGCAGATGTCCTTACCAAGCCTTTGGCAGAGGTAAGATTCAGAGAATTGGTAGTTGAGTTAGGTATGGTAGATGGAGAAGCAGTGCTTTAGAAAGGCAGAAAAAGGGTTTCTAGTGGTCAGTTGGTAATCAGCTAAGGGGAAATTTACTGAGGTAATTAATCAGCTGATCTGGTATGTCTTCTTATGCTTTCATATCTCTTCTCCTATCTTGTTACTTCTAACTTGATACAGGTATAAGTCAAGAGAATAAGACAAGGCCAAGTCCCTCCACCTAAGTCATATGAGCTGATACCAGATGAGCATAATATTTTTTTATGGAAGATTACTCTTATCAACTGTTATCACCACGTCAGCTATTTGATAAGTTTTCTCTTTCTTTGTTTTTCAAATTTGTTTTACAACTAATTTGATAAAATCTTTTAAAAAATCCGATAAATCCCTAATTTCTAAAATTGATTTTAGAAAATTGGCAATCAAATCTTTTCACTTTCGAAAATTTGGAGATTTATTACATTTTCCAAAATAAAGTGTCAGTGGTAATTAATTTCTCACCGCCCAAATTACATCACAAAAGTCTTTAATCATTACCTTTTACCAAAAGGCAGAATTTTTGGCGGCCAAAAAACCTTTTCGAAACCTGACACTTACGCATCACCCCTAAAATTCTCAAAGGTTACTTAATCTGGACCCTTGATTTATGTGATGCAATATACCAATCCACGATCTAAATTGATCGGTTTTATTTTGGAAAAACTGTTCATCTCCTCTAATTTGTATAAATACCCTTTAACCCTCTTTCTAAAAACCTTTCCGCTCCGAAATTCTTCTATCTTCTCTATTTTCTTGTCTGCAAATTCTCTCTGTCTCTCTAATATTTGTGTTGAAATTATGGATGATGATGCGATTAAGAAAATGCTCGATAAGATGTATGCTGAAATGTGTGTGGATTATGAGGCAACACGGGTTCCAGAGATCAGAGAGGTTCTAAATCTTCTCCAGCACCAAAATCTGCGAACCTTCATCTCCATGGCGCCACCAGATCTCAAGACGCTGAACTATTATGCCTTTCAGTTCCTGCTCAAGACCCAGTTTAGTGCTAACATTATTGGCTCCCTAGTGGATGGGGAGACCATTGTCTTGTCCAGGGATCGTGCTGCTGAGATTTTTGGTATCTCTACCTCTGGTGTCCAACCCCACACCTACAAAGAGGCTGATTATCTGACTACCTTCAAATCTATGGCGAGGAGGAGTCAGCGGGACAAGACCAAAAACCTTAAGAAGAATATGCTGAGGAGGAGGTTTAGGTTTCTGATGGATATTGTATCAAAGGTGATACTGGCAGAGCAGGGGAGTTTGGATGCCCTGAACAAACTCCGCCTAAGTGTGGCTCGCACTATATTGGACGGGGTTCCAGCAGATTGGGTAAGTCTGCTATGGTTTAGACTGGAACATGAGTCCAAGAGATGTGCGTGTGAGATCGTTGACGGGCAGCAGATCTACAAGCTCAAGTCCAAATGCTCAATGGCTACCAAGATTACCATAATCTTGAACCATTTGATGCCAGAGCATGAATGGGAAGGAAAATGGGTTGTTGATTACAACCATTCCAAGTTTCTTAGGGGAAGCAATCTCGAGGTCATTGGACCTGCTGATTCAGACGCAGCAGCTGATCCAGCACCAGCTGCTCCGGATCCCTCTGCTAGTGACAAGAAGAAGCAGAAGAGAAAGGCTGCTGAGCCTGCTGCTAAGGCTGAGAGGAGAAAGAAGTCCAAGAGGGACACTACCCCTGTTCAAAGGAAGTTGTCCTTTGATTCAGATGATGAAGATGATACTGCTCCTCTGAGCAGCCTGAGGAAGAAGTCTTCAGCTGAAAGGTCTACTCTGCTGGTAGATGAACCTACTGACGAGGAGGAGAAACCAGAAGAGAAGGTATCAGCAGAGGCTACTGGTTCAGAGGAGGAGTCTGCCTCCAGTTCTGCTGAAGGAGAGGAAGAGTCAACAGAGCCATCGGTTGCTGAAAATGAAGTGGTCCAGTCCTCTAATGAGGCATCACCAGCAGATTCACCCATCAATGCCCAACCTATTAAGTCAGCTGAACCCACTCCCTCATCTGATCCTCCACTCTTATCCTCTCAAACCTCCTCATCCCATGACTTCCCGAAATCCCAAACTTCTACACATTCTACCCCAGCTGATCCCTCACCATCACAACCCCAAACTGGCAATGAATCAGAGAAGATAGTTGCCTCTGGTGAGCCATCAGCTGATCACACACCACCTACCCAAGAACCCATAAACCTAGACAACCCCAACTTTCCCACTGAACTTGCCCAGCAAGCAAGACTATCCCACCTCCAATCCAAAGGGCCCCTCGAACGTGGCATGGTCATTACTGCCCATGCTCATCTTGCCCTTTACATCCCTGAGATCACCAACTATCCAGCCCATCAGGATCTGCTGGATGATGGCCTTGCATGGGCACAAGCAAGAGAAGGCCCAGTCACTTTCCTTGTTGAGTTGTTGAAGGAGATGGGTGAAGCTACTTTTACCTACTGGGAGGAAATCTTAATGCATGCCTTGGAGGTTAAGGCTCCATCTCAGCTGACTACACCGGTAGAACTTTGCAAGGTTGAACGGGCTCTGCTGCTCAAGGATGGAGTGGCCTTGGATTGCCCAGAAACGGTGGAGTCAGAATTCATTCCTCCAGCAGAGAATTTTGAGATATGCCCAGCTGATCAGGTAACTCCTGATATTATAGATCAAATGAAGGCTTATTTTGATGATCATATCAGGGAGGTCAAGGCAACTCTACTGGCGGCCAAGACTGCTGCTCCCTCACTGATAGAAAAGCATGTCCATCAAGTCCTGCTGGATCACAAGAACAAGTTAAGGGAAAGTCTTGAGGATGGTCTTTATGTCACCAGAAAGGAGCTGTACTTCACTGGCAAGAGGTTTGAAGAAAAGGCTCAGGCCTTCACTGATGATGCCACAGCTGCCCTCTCTGCTGAGTATGACAAGATCAGGCTCCTTACTGGAAATCTGGAGAAAGACTTGGCTGAATGCAAGGATAGTCAAGCAGACCTCAAAGCTGCTGTTGAGAAGATTCCCACTTCACTTCCCTCTTCTTCAGCTTTTGATAATATCAAAAAGGGAGAAGAGAAGAACTCAGCTGATATTGCTGCCTTGCAAGCTGAGACTGCAAGTTTGAAGGCTGAGATGGCCCTGCTGAAGGATCTGCTGGTAGACAATAATGGCATTCTATCTGCTAGGATCCAGAATGTTGAAGATTATATCAATGAGAGGAAGATCGCCCAGCAGAAAACTCAAGAGCTGAGAGATCAGAAGATAGCTGAAGCTATGCAGAGGCAAGAGGAGGCTGCTGAAGCTAGGGAAAAGCAGAAACGGGTTATGAACACTGAGCTTGATGAGGAGCTTGCTAAGGAATTGCAGCTTGCTGAGAAGGAAACTCCAGAGCAGAGGAATAAGAGACATGAAAGGGAAATGAATGATCAACTGGAAATGAGATATCAGAGGAGGTTGAAGAAAGAAGGTAAACTACCTCAGTCCAGAATGAAGAAGGGTGGAAAGTATGTGAGAGATCCCAATGATTCTCTTATGGATGGTCCGATAGAGATGTTCTGCAAGGATTTGTCGTCTGACCATGTTGACATGTGGAAGACAATAAAGGCTATGTGCTCAGAGGAGAAGATACAAGGGGAGAAAGGGAGAAGAATGCTGAGTTTAGAGCATGGTTAGAGGAACACTTTCCAATCTTCTTCAAGGTTGTTTCTGAAATAATGCTCAGAGTGGATGTTCAGCCTGAATTACCTGAGTTGGAGTACTTTCCCACGCCAATTGATGAGAGTGGTAATATCGACTAGGTAGAGATTAGGAAGATCTGGTTGCAGATGGTTACGTGCTTTCTCTCAACCCTCCCTGATACATCCGTCTCTACTCTGAAGGCTATTGAGAAAAGATTCCTTGACTGGATGCAGCTGCCTATGGACAACAGGAAATCCTTGGTAATGTAATAGGCCAACTGAGTCAGCTGAGGTTAGGATCATATTCTCCTTGTAACTCTTTCTCTGCTTAATGAAGTATATGTTTTCCAGACAACTTCTTGTTGTCAGTTGCTCTTTACTTTCTGTCTGAAAGATCTTATCTAAAGATCTTCTTTTATGTCCTATGTTGATCTTGATTAAATATGCGTATGGTTTGAGATCAGCTGAATTGGTTTTGATATCATCAAAAAGGGGGAATTTGTTAGGATATTCTTGTTAGAAGTTTTGATGACATAATAAACCAACCAGCTTGTAATAGGACCAGCTGAACCTGTTAGTCAGCTGATGAATAGTTAGGATTAGATAGGTTTTAGTAAGGGGGAACCAACCTTGCTAACTAGAAGATCCGAAGCATTCATAGAGAAGAAGACCAGGTAAGGCTTTGAAGATTAACAGATTTCAGAAGACAGAAGACCTGAGCAGATGACACTAAGTACCTGGAAAAAGAACAACAGAGGAGACAGATTAGCTAATGTAAGAAGATCAGCTGAAGAGCATGTCGCATACAAGACAAGGATCAGATAAGCTAAGGACCAAAGCAGCAGACTAGGCCCAAAGATATCAGCTGAGGTGTAGACCAGCAGACTAGCACATCAACTGAGGTCCGAATACCAGCAGACCAGTACACCAGCTGAGAAGACAGATCAGCTGAGGTCTTGTGCTCAACCCAGATTCTACGGAATTACACAAGGGTTGACTTGCGACAAATGAGAGATTCCCAAAATAAAAGATCAATCAATCAAGGGGACAAACTTGATTGATTGGAGGTTCGTGAAGATTTTCGGGAATCAATAAGGAGATTCAATCAATCTCAATTATTGATTGATTCCTAAATTATGGGATTTCAGATCTCTAGTCCTTCCAACGGCTAGTTGATTTGAACCTATAAATAAGAGTTCAAGTGAAGATTTCAAGTATGGTTCTACACGCGTTTAAGCCTGCCGAAACTCTGTCAAAATCTTCACTCATGCTCAAAAAAACCTTTACTCAATATTAATCCATTGTAAGCTTTATAGAAGTTGTTAGACGTCGATTGCTTTTAGCATAAGACTATTGTAAGAGAGTAGTACTCTCGAAGTGAGTAAGTGAGTGAGTGAGAAAGATAGTGGAGAGACCCACAAGTCCAGATGGATTGTGGAGAGTGGAGTAGGACCTTTTGTCCGAACCACTATAAATTCGTGTGTCTCGTGCTCTTTCTATTCTGTTCTTTATCTTTGCACAAATCACTAAGAACGGTTTTCACAAAAATGTTTCCGCACTCAAAAATACACAGCGCACAATTTTCAAAATCAGACTATCTCAAGTAGTCTGCTGTTTTTAAAATTAAGCCAATTCGAAAAAAAGCTTTTGAAACCTATCAAGTCTATTCAACCCCCCCTTCTAGACTTGACTTAGTGTTTCTTTCCTCAAAACCTGCCTTTGGGACCAACAGGACGTATAGCTCCGTGGCACCTCTACGTAGACGGATCATCAACTAGCACAGCAGCAGGAGCCGGGGTAGTTTTGATCAGCCCGGACAGACAAGTCTTCACCTCCGCGATCCGGTTTGACTTTCGAGCAACCAACAACGAGGCGGAGTACGAAGCTTTGATAGCCAGACTTAGGTTATCATTAGCTGTGGGGGCAACCAACCTCCAAGTTTTCGGAGATTCCCAGCTAATAATATCCAAGTCCGGGGGGAGTACGAGGCAAAAGACCAACAGATGATGACCTACCAGAAGATAGCCGCACATCTGATCTCGATGTTTACGCAAGTTTACATCAATCAGATACCGAGGCTGGAAAACACGAAAGCAGATGCCCTAGCCTGACTAGCTACCAGTAACGGCGAGGCCGAGGTCACGGAGATTGTAGTCACCAAACTAAGGAACCCCTCGACGTCCGATTACAAAGTGAATCAGACCTCGAGTGGGGGGCAAGAAGGCGATGAGGATAGTGAAGATTGGTGCACTCCGATCCAAAAATACTTAAAGGATGGAACAACCCCCGAGGACACATGGGAAGCTAGTCGGCTAGTGAAACAAGCTGCCAGATATACGTTGGTGGATGACCAGCTCTACAAACTTGGATTCTCTCTACCCCTACTCAAATGCTTATCTAAGAAGCAAGGGTTCGAGGTGTTAGAAGAAATTCACGAAGGGATTTGCGGAAGTCACACTGGGGGGGCAAGCTTTGGCATACAAGACAATCAGACAGGGGTACTACTGGCCCACTTTTCCCAAAGATGCCATTAACTTCGCACGGAAGTGCCGAAAGTGTCAACTTTTCGCACCTAATATTCACTCCCTAGCCATCCAACTGAAGTCGGTTTTCAGCCCATAGCCTTTTGCAAAATGGGGTATCGACTTGATCGGCCCATTCCCACCTGGCAGAGGCGGTGTAAAGTTTGTTATTGTAGCAGTAGATTATTACACTAAGTGGGCTGAAGCCGAAGCCCTTACGACGATAACGCAGGAAAGGATGATCAGTTTCATATGGAAAAACCTGATCTGCCGGTTCGGACTCCCACAATCGGTCATCACAGACAACGGAAGGCAGTTTGACGGCTAAAAGTTGAGAGACTTCTGCAGTTCGTGGAATATCAAGAAGCACTACTCAACTCCGTACCATCCACAGTCAAACGGCCAAGTCGAGGCGGTCAACAAAATTCTGAAACACATATTGAAGATCCGTCTCGAAGACAAGAAAGGAAGCTGGGCAGACGAACTCCCGGAGGTTCTATGGTCTTACAAAACATCGTACCGAGCAAGTACCGGAGAGACGCAGATTTTTCTAGCCTTCGGGACTGAAGCAGTAGTACTGGTGGAAATCCAGAATAAAACTTGGAAGGTGGTAGCGTTTGATGAAGAAAAGAACGACAAAGCCTTGGCAGTCGAAAAAGATCTGATTGAAGAGACCAGAGCTTCGTCGGAAATGAAAAATGTCACCTACAAGCGTAGAGTGGAAAAGTACTACAATTCCCAAGTCCGCGACCGAAGGTTCAAAGTTGGGGATCTAGTACTAAAGAAGAAATTGATTGCCCCACCGGGTGTATTCGGATCGAATTGGGAAGGACCGTTCCGGGTTACCGCAGCCTGGGCAAACGGTACTTATGACCTCGAAGATGCGAAAGGCAACGCCTCGTCATACACCTGGAGTACCGCGCATTTAAAGAAGTTTTATCAATAGATCGAGATTCTGTAATAGACTAGCCAAAGGTTCGCATCAGGAAATGTTGATAGCAACCAATGTAAATTACGTTGATATGAGAAGTTAGAAGTTTTTCTTGAAAAAAATATCCAACCTCTCAAAGGTTCGCGAAACATCCAACCTCGCGAAGGTTCTCAAAATATCCAACGGTTCGAAGCTCCGCGAATACGCAGGGGCCAAGGCCCCAAACGTTATAATTTAAAACGCTCGAAGGCAAAGGCCAAAGTGCCCCAGGTCAGCGAAGGTATCCTTCTTAAAGGATCACTAAGCGCCTACTTCCGTAAGTTAGAAAAGTTCGCGAAAAAGACGGTTAAAACGTCTAAGGCAAGGTTCATGAAACTCAATCGCCAAACGTGAATTAAACAAGGTACAACTCGCTACCCCAAGTGGTTTAAGACGAGCAATTCACGGCCCTAAGTGGTGTAGACGAAGAATATGTATTAATCAAACGAAGGTACGATTCGTGGTCCTAAGTGACGTAAAACAAACGATTCGCTTCTCAAAAGTAGAATAAGACGAACAAGTAAGTACCTAAAATATAAACGAGCTAGTTAAAAGATATAACGTGCGTAAAGATGTGGGATAAACAAAGTTGTAACAAAAGGCTCGAATTTCATTCAAAAGATACTTAAGAAGCTTTCAAGTCAAAAAGATACTTGAAAAATTCCTAAGTATGCGAAGTAGTGCTAGCCACAAAGGTCGGCTAGTTGACCGTCTTTGAAGTGCAAAACAAGCTCCTTCTGGGCGAGCTACACATGCTCGGCGAACTTCGACTACTTAAGTAAAAAGAAACTACAAAAAGAGCTCCTTCTGGGCGAGCTATACAGTCCGGCGAGCTACTAAGACTTGGCAAAAATCATAAAACAAAAACTATGCTAGAACAAATTAAGAAAAAGTTAAGTCTCTGGGACTTTCGGGGTTGGAGTGGTGGAGACCTCGGTAGGGACCTCGGGGTTGGTGGCTTCGGAAACAATCCCGCCACCGGTAACTTGGCGATCTTGGGGGGAGAGCTCGGGCAACGTGGTGATGTTGCCCGTAAGCCCACTGGTATCGAACCCAGTTGTGTCGAGCATCGCGTCCCCGCAGGCCTCTTGAAGCTGCTCAACGGTGAGGGGGGTTTGCTCTTCTTCATTGGCGGCCTCCTCTCCCTCGGCGAGGTTCAATTCCGGCACGGGAATTGTGTTGATGATTTTGTAATGTGCCGGAACGAAGTTAAAGGGCACCCCAAGCTCAGGAAGGTCGCCGATGTCAAGCTCCGTCTCATCGGGGAAGGGCACCCTGTCCAGGCAATCCTTGAAATCACCAACTACCGCCTTCAACTCGTCATCCTTGTGAGCTCGCGCCCACCAGATAGCCCGGATGACCTCGGCGTAGCACTGGACAAAGCCCCTGTCCGAGGCCTCAGCCTTCACCGCCACCAAGTCCGCCGATGAGGGGGCATCATTGCGAAGCTCGGCAACTTCGTTGATCTTTGCCGAGAGCTGATCCCTCAATTTTGAGCACTCCTCATCGGCACCCTTGGTCAAACCTCGCTGAAGTTCCAGCTCCTTCTTGGCCTTGATTTGTGCATCGCATTCTCCTGGATGGAGGTGAGTTGTCGCTGGAGTTAGCCGAGGTTCTCGAGAGCGCTGTTCTCGGACGCCAGAGCCGCAGCCGCCTTCCCCTCGGTGAGCTCCAATACTTTCTTCAACTTATCAGCCTTTTCCGCCATCGCCAAATAGGCCTCATTTCTCTTCTAGCGACCTTCCTCCAGTTGGGCGGCCTGATCAATCACCTTCTGGTTTGCGAGCAATAGCCCGCTCGCGTAGTGCATCGAGAGCCGAGCATTCTCGATCAGGTTCTGGCTCTCGATGGTAGCCAACTGAGGGGCTGACCAATACCTCGGCATCTCGGTGGTCGTATTCCGAGCAAGGCCCGGAGGAAGACTGCGCATTGAAGTCAGAGAGCGAGACCGCTCGTAAGCGTGGATGGCCTCATGCCTGTTGGGATGGGCAATGGGGGCATAGTTGCGAGGTTAAAACAGTTAGAGTTGGAAAAGAAAAACATAAGAAAACGGCGAAGGTCAAGGCCGAGATGGCGAGCTACTTACTGAGCTCGCTCGGGGTCACAGCCCTGGAGCGTGTCATCGTTGGTCTGGACCCCGAAAGGAGACGGGGAAGGTGGCGACCTCCGGAGAGGTGTGACCGCCATTGGAGCGGTCGAATGGGTGGACCCACCTTGCGCCGACCTTGTGTCAGCTCGCTCGGCGTGCTCTGACCCTTCCTCATCGCGAAGACCCGTGCGAGCTCTCTTGCGAGCTTGTGCGTCATCATCCCCTACTCGAGACCCATCTCCATGGTGGAGACCCCTCTTGGACTGGTGGGAACCTCGCTCGGTCGTGGCCCCAGCTCGCCCTCCTCCCCGGTTGGTCCTGGCAACCTCCGTAGTCTTGGATTTTGTTGGGGCCTTAGTCGACCCCTTCTGGGTCCCTGACCCACCTACCTCACCCTTCTTAGGGGCAGGCTCAGCTTTCTTGCTCGCGTCCAAAGCGAGTATCGAGGGCAAGGCAAGCTTGTTGGGGCGAGGTGGACCCATAGCGAACCGGCGTGCCAAGATTTCGTAAGCCGGGGGGATCTCAACAGTCCCGAAGGTCACCCAGTCACCACCTACAAAATTCAGGAGAACGGGGTCAGCAACCTGGAGAACTACTCACCGAGTAGGCGAGGTTCAGAATGTTGTAAACCTGGAAGTTCGGGGCCTTGAACCGTCAGATGATGCGGCAATGTGTGGAGCCCGGTGAGTCGAAGACAATGGTGTTGACAGAGATGGGCAACGTCCCGATCTTCTTTTCTTCTCAAGTAGCAAACCGCTTGCACCACGTCGAACTCGACAGACACTTCAGGTTTCCCACGGCTCGACTTGTGATGTTTCAAACCTGCAAAAGAAGGGAATTAGATTAGTAAATCTAATTCAACCCACGCACACCGAATAGGGCGACCTACTGCTAGCTTCTCTGTATTCCTCAGGCGAGAAAATACGAACTCCCCGCCCTGTGTAGTTGGAAGAAGCTCGCCAGTCTCCCCCATGAAAACAAATTGATGTTTCCAATCTCGGATCTTGTTCGGGAGGATTCCCAGAAACTTCTCCCCTGGGCGAGCTTTGAGGTAATAGTACCCTTTCCCATCATTCACTTGCCGAGTGACTGTGAACAACTCGTTGAGCTCGGCGGTGGTCATCCGGTTCTCATACCCCTCCAATCCGAACACTGCCAACGCCGCCAACAAGCTACTCCAGGCATTAGGGGTAAGCTGTATGATGGCGAGATTGTTATCGAGCAGAAATTGGCCAATGATCGGATGCAAGGGCAGGGTGAGCCCGGCCTCAAGAGTGTGAAAGTTGATGGCCGTCAACCCCGCCGGAGGCTCGTCAGCTCGCTCCTTCTTCCCCGGGGCATACAAGAAGATGTCAAGGGGGATTTGGAATTTTTCACGGAACTGGGGGAGTTGATACTCGGTGATAATACTCTGAACGTCGCTCGCCTTGTAGTCGGATTTATTCGCCGAGTCCCGATAAGTTCGCCGGGGGAGAGGAAAGCTCGCCACATGCTGGGCGACGTACTCCTTCCAGTCGAAGGGATGGACAACGCCGGCGGGAACTTGGTGTTCGATCAATTGAGGCTCCGGGAAGCCGATGGAGCGGAACCACTCGACTGTGACTTCCTCAAGGTCGCCCCCTCCTTCACCGACCTCGGCGACCTCTTAACCAACCATGGCGGCTTGATCACCAACCTCGGCGACCTCTTCGTTGCCACTCGCAACTCTTTCCTCGTGGGCGACCTCGTCGCCTTCCTCCCATACCTCGCGATATACAAAACTGGAGGCCCCTCCCTCCGAATCGGAGCGAACCTTGCTGAGAAGCTCGCTAGAGTCTGGGCGAGTACTGAGGCTGCCTCAGAACTAGAGCCAATCATTATCGGAGTTATTTGGGGGATCGGTTAGTTTTCGGCCATAGGTCGCTTGCCAGGATTACGATTCGAATGAGTCTCGCTCGGCGTTTGAGTCGACATGGTTCGAACGGAATCCAAAAAGTCCAGAGATATATCCAAGGTTTCAGTCGCTTGAGTTGCGGGATCAGTACGAACAGAAAGTCAAAAGGTCACCGGAAATACTCGAAAATTTCTGGAAACTCGAGGGAATCAAGAAAAGGACGATGTAAATCTGTAATAAGAAGAGAGAAAGAGGAAGAAAAAGAGGTGTTCTACCTTGGGCAATAGAAACTCCGTCGGAAGCAAAGGTGTCGTTCGCCGGAAAAAAGCTCTGAGAATTCGGAGGTGTAAAAGTGAAAAATGATCTTGGTTTCCCCTATTTATAGACGTCGGGGCGAGGTCGAATATCCGAAAAGTGCAGGGACCGATCTGCAAAGAATTTGAAAAGTTGTCATGATGGGCTCGGGAAACAGCGCCTAAAAAGGCATGCACGATGCCTTGATTCTCGCACCACGTCAGTCGACCAACCTCCGTGGTAAAGCTCGGCACCTGCCCAGACGTAGTTCGCCGACACTCAAGCCTTCGTCCACAGAGACAAATCAGCTCGCCCACACATTAGATAAATCATGATGTGTGCGAGCTAGGGGCAAATGTTGACAAGGCGAACTACCCGGGGATAATCATGAAATTATCCCAAGGCTAAGAAGGTCGCCAGTTTGTAGAGGAGTTATATCACTAGCCTTGGCCGAGGTCAGCACAGGGAAGCTCGGCGAGGTAGGTAAGAACCTCGCCCGAGCTCCCGATAGGCCAAGGCCGACGGCCGAATGCACCTAGAGGGAGAAGGTTACGAGCGAGCTTCTCCTCTCGAGGGGAAGCTCGCCCCCATCCAAGGAGACCGAGCAAGAGTCCACGCTGCATCGTTCCTGAAGATAATGCAAGGCAATGGAGCCCGCCAGGAAGCTCGCCTAGCCCAAGAGCCCAAATAGCGGGTGCACGAATAGGGCATGTATATGTAGTAGTACGTAGCATTGTAAGGGTAGCATTGTGAGGGACCAAGACGAGGGTCACGAACCCTTGTCAACACCGGGAGCCAAGTAGGCTCACAAGGTGTCACCTCACACTTGCACACCTATAAATAAGGTATCTCTTGTACTATTCCAAACAACTTAATCATAATACACAAATATTTT
This sequence comes from Prunella vulgaris, assembly GCA_026898435.1. NCBI lineage: Eukaryota > Viridiplantae > Streptophyta > Magnoliopsida > Lamiales > Lamiaceae > Prunella > Prunella vulgaris. Next base: position 1,807,592 of record JAPKLY010000044.1, read on the forward strand.
CTCTCTCTAAACTCTCTACTTTCTCTCTCTATATCATCCATCCAAGAACAACAAATTCTTGGATTATTGTTTGATAGGATTAATATGTTATAATAGCCACATAAAATACATCATTAGTAAATTCTATCAACATGTGCAATTTTTAAAAAATTTGCACACTCATTCTGAGTGTGCTTTTGGGTGTGTATTTTTTATACATTTGCTCCTCTTTGCAATTTAAAAAACAAATGTGTGTCCATCTTTATTTTTTTCTCATTAAATAATCCAAACAAAGATAGAATTGATTTAGAGGATGTATGCAGAAAATATAACGATGGCATCACTAGCAACACAGATTATTTAGATTTCTAATTTTACCAATAAAAAAATAATTTGTTAACATAAAATTATTATTCATGTACTAACAGCTAACTCAAACAAACATATAATTAATTTAGAGAAGTTGGTTCAGAAAAATGACTAACACTCAATTAAATGATAACATCACACAGGTGATACAGATTATTTGAATTAAAAAAAATCATCGAGTACACCACGCAACTCAAGTGTATTTTTAAATAATTATATCAATTATTACTGAAAAGTCACACTGTTATTATTGAAAAGTGCATTTTTAAAAATTAATTTTTCAGTAATAACATGTGTGGCTTTTCAACGATAACAAATTTAATTTTTTTTAAATGTACATGGATTGCACGGTACACTGAATTGATGCACAAGAGACTTACTCTTTACATTAATGAATGATAGGAGTGTCATCTTTTGTTTTCTTTGTACGTTCTTTTTCTGCATTAATCGTGTACTATATATTTAAAAAATTCTCAAAAATTATCATAATATATATTTTAAAGATATATCTCACAAATATATTCAATATATATATATATAATTTGATTAAAAATAATGTATACAATTTTGATCAGAACCAAAGATATATTCAATATATTATATAATAGTAAGATTTTAAAAAGGTAAAAAACGAACATAATAAAAAAAAAAAAAATGGACAAAAACGTTAAAAAATAATTCTCAGTTGTTTGTCACTCTTATATATATTATAGATAAGTCACCCTAGTTTTGATTTTTAATTTAGTCGATCTTCACAAATCAAAAATAAATTCGAGTATAATTTTCTTTTGACATTTTGATCCGATAATAGATTATAAGAGTATTATGTTTCGTGGATAAATCAGACTCTACCATATCAGTGCTAATCAATGTTATGTTTCTACAGTCGATTATTGGACCAAAATGAAAAAAAAAAATAAAAATTACTAGAACATTACTATTTTCAATTTGTGAAAATCACATAGCGGAAAAAGTTATTTTTCGGAGTTAGGGGTGTAAATGAGTCGAGTCGAGTAGTGTTGAGCTCAAACTCGACTCGAAAGCAATATTCAAAGCTCGAAACTCGAACTCAATTGAGCTTGATTTTTTTAGCTTGAGCTCGACTCGACTAAGAACTCGACAAACTCGAGCTCGGCTCGACTCGACAATTTTATTATTTTAATAAAATGAAATATTAAATATATTTTAGCTCTTTTTTTTTCTAAAATTCAAGTTCAGCTCGACTCGAGCTCGACAATTTTATTTATATATAAAAAATTAATGAAAAAAATTAAATATTATGCAAGCTCGATTAGGCTCGCGAGCCTCTCGACCCGAGTGTTTATAAACTCGAACTCGAGTAGCTCGAGCTCGACTCGATTTGGTTCGAGTCGAATTCAATTTTTTTACGAGTCGAGCACGAGTAGATTGCGAGCCGGCTTGACTCATTTACACCCCTATCCGGAGTTATAAACAATTCAACAACAAAAAATCCACAGACAAAGACACACTTTTGTTCATTCACGGCCAAGAACCCAACTACTTCAACAATCAACTTTTCTAACCATTTGCAGAAAAAGGAATAGAATAGAGATAAAGGAATACCAAAATGAAGGTCAAAAATGCAGTTGTGATGATAAAGCTAGCTAGCTAAACTGGCAGGGAGGGGATGGAAGAAGGCTATAACAAATCAACAAGACCATTTACCTTGCAAAATATTTGATGAAGAATACAAAAAGTACTAGGATCGATCAACATTCATTCACCTCTTCAATCATCTGCGCAGCCTCCTTGATATCCAACTCCAGTTGGCAGCACTGCAATCCTATCTTCAACATCTTCGTCATCTTCCCCTCCGCCTCCTTACTCCTCCCCATGTCTTTATCGAACACATCCACCTCGTCCTCTTCGTCTTGCATCACCGATTCCACCCACGCCGTGATGTCCATCTCCCCCTTCCCCTGCTGCAGGAAACTCGACGGGAATCTCCCCGTCAGAGTCTCCACTATCAAGATCCCCAGGCTCCATACATCCGTCCTCTTGGTGATCCGACCACTCCTTTTGTACTCGGGGCACTTGTAGCAGATCATGTGCTGTTGCGCGTGTTCTTGATTCACTACGGGCACCAGCCCGTAGTCAGTCAGCAGGGGAGCCATGGAAGCATCCAGCAACACATTCGATGATTTCAGATGCCCGTGTGGGGCAGTTAGGCTTGGCAGCTCCTTGTATAGGTACGCCAGCCCTTTGGCTACTCCTTTCAAGATATTCAACCGGGTCGGCCAGTCGGGGCATGCCCTGCCCTTTGATCTATTGCCTGCCATTAACGATATTTGATTCAGAGATTAAGCTTAAATCCATCCAATTTTATGAATATAAGGTAAAAAGTTATATATGCGTACCATGAAGGTGAGAAGCTAAGCTTACTCTCTCTACATAATCGGTGACCAAGAGCTTCTCCTCTTTCCGGTAATAGAAACCGACGACCGGAAGTACGTTCCGGTGATTCAACCTGCCCAACCTGCCCATATGCTCATGGAACTCTTCTCTGTTCACATTGTTCATGTGCCTAAATCTCTTCACTACAACTACCTGCCCGCTGGCCAGATCGGCTTTGTAAGTCGACCCGAAAACGCCGCTGCCCAGGATCTCGGCCGATGCCCTAAGCAAGTCAGTCATGTCGAACACTTCTCGGTCGTCTCGCAGGAAAGTGATCTTCACATGCGCCTCAGATTTCTTCCTGCTATGCTGCGGTTTCTCCGCCGTCGACGTTGCTGAGGCTGCTAACTTGCCCTGTTCAATCCGGTCTAAATCCGCAGTGCTCTTGGCGGCAACCACCAATGGTGGCTCCGGCGGTTGCTTGCGGCGGCGGAGGATGATGAATACGGCGACGAGCGCCGCGAGCGCTGCCGGTACAAGTATCCCGACAAGGATAATTGCTCCGAGGGAGAGCCGAGCCGGAGAAGCGCATGCTTCCAGTGGCGCCCCGCATAGATATAAGTTTCCTGTGTTTGAAACATCAGAAAACAGAATCAGAAATTTTTGGAGGGAAAAATTCAAAAGAATCGTTACTCACCCTTTGACCTAACAAAATTTCAAATTATATAAAAATGGATTTGGAAAAATTTGCAGAGGTCGGTCTCGGTCCTTTTTTTTTCAACAATTTAAAAGAGTTGAGAGAGAAATTGTGTGTGAGAGAGAGAGAGAGAGAGAGAGAGAGAGAGAGAGGGAGAAGAACTGGCCTTGAAAAGCAGAGGCATCCATTTTACTGAGGCTATTAGGGATCTGGCCATTCAATTGATTGTTGGACACATTCAATAACTTCATCCTGTCTTCTGGAAACAGTGGAATTTCACCATCAAATCGATTGTTCTCGAGCATCAATTCGACGAGCTTAGGCAACGTAACTAAGGACGCAGGAATTTGACCAGTAAACTGGTTGTTAGCCAGGTGAAGCTTCTTCAACCCTAACATTCCGACGAAAATTCTGGACGAAATTTCGCCGTAGAACATGTTGTTTGAGAGATAGAGGGTTTTCATCATCGGAACTGGCGTCAAATCCGGCAGAGGACCTACGAAGCCATTGCTCATCAAGCTCATCGTTCTCAAATTCGGCAATTTCGAAAGAGCATCCACGTCAATTTCCCCTGTTAACCCTAATCCATGGAGCACGAGTCCATAAACGGATCCCTCGTCGCACAAAAGGCCGAACCAATTGGCGAGATCGACAGTGCACGGAGGCGCGGAGTTATTCCAGGTGGACAATACGCCCTTGTAAGTGAGGGAATCCCTGAACTTGAGGAGAGCGTCGGCTTCCGAGAGGGCGGAGGAGGAGGCGGCGAAGAGGAGGGGAAGGAGGAGGAGGGGGATGCGATTGGCGGTGGCCATTGGAAGGAGCGCGCAGAAGCGGGAGGGGCGCGCGCCCTCGAGAGGAAGTCCGGCGAATGGGAATGGCGGTGGTTGAGGGCGGCGTATGGATGGAGGAAGAATCAAAATGGGAAAGATGAGGGGGCATGGGAGGATGGAAAAAGGAGAGCCAAAAATAGTATCTGCAAACCGAGTGTTGGTTTTGACAATGGCCTCCGATCATTCTGCAGACTTTTTTGCATTTGTGCCATCCCAATGCCATGCCTGCCTCTTTATATATGCATTGCATTCCATTGCCTACTATATAATATAATATAATATAATATAATTCATTAATTAATATACAAAATTTACTCCCAATCTTTCTTATTTAATATTTTTTAATAAATTGATTTATAGTATGATAAAATATTTTTTTATAAAAGAGTATTAATTAATTTGAATGAATAAAAATATCTTTTTATGTAATTATTACTAATAAAATAAGATAAATTTGAAAGATATGCGTAGAGAGTGAATAGTGACATGATTTTATTGGGAAATCTTCGTATAATTTTTTAGGGGAGAAATAAACACGTAAAAAAAATAATTAAAAATACAAAAAAGTAAAATCCGCACGTTATGTGTGTATTAAGAAATTTATACACAAAAAGAAAAATAATCGGATTCGTGGATTATTATAATATTTCGTTAAAAAATAATAATTTCTTTTATTTTACTCAACATCTCATTTTGGTGTGTAGTGTTAGTTAATATACTATGTGGTGTTAATTCATATATAATGTGATTTTAATTTATTTATTATGGTATGTTATTTGTAATTTTAATTCATATAGAGTGTGGTGTTAGTTTATATACATTGTTGTTAGTTTGTATACAACATTTTATGTTATTTATGTCTATAAATATCAAATCTAATACTTAGAATAAATTATTGTTCACCATAAAATTTACTATGCTTATAATTCACATAATACTTTGCCAAGAAAAAATAGTTCCCTGGTTCTTTGTAGACATTGCAAACCGAATCCTCCCGCCAGCGTTTGAACCCAACGCCTCTCCTCAAGCCACAAACTCCCGCCCATTTTTTGACTTCAAAGCAACGTCTATTTGTTAAAGTTGAAATAGTATTCGTAAGTATATTTGTAATTCGTGTGACATGGTGTTGGTGTATGTACTAACTTGTAGTGTGCGTAGTGTTATTGGTATTTTTGTATCCCATCTGTACTCAAAGTCGCTAATGCGACTTTACCTTTCGGCTGGGTCGAGTCTATATAACCCGAAATTCGCCTTGAACCACCCATATGTATGATTTGTGTTGATGAAATAAAATTATTTTTCCCTCTCATCATCATCTTCTTCAAGCGATCCAATTCATGCTAACAGTGGCCTCAGGGCTATCGTTCTTTTTCATAGGCTGCACAAATTAAGCGAACATGTTTAATAATTCGGATAGAATCAATTCCCTTGAATTTCATTTTAGATTGCTGGAGAAACGCATCGAAGAAATGCAACAGGATCAAACCAAACAAGCAAATGATTTTGAGAGAGACTCAAGAAAATTGAAACAACAATTGAAGGAAGTGTTAGAGGCAATTAGGAGCGATTGCCATGGAAAAAGGTACGGCGCCGGCGGAAGACTATAGTGCTGAAAACGTTAAGTCAGCAGTAGATGTTGGTGATAACATCTATAGAGCAGCTAAGGGCTACTCTCCTGGACAAAACGACCTCGAAATCCTACATACTCCTATACAGGCTCCTGGAATGACCTTTTATGGAGGAATTGGTGTTCGGAACAGGGCAGAGGGTTCTAAATTTAGCGGACTTGTCGCCGGAGCAAGACCAAGGAGACAACCGCATCCTCTTATGTCTAATCTTGGAGGAGATTTCTCTCCTCATGGTTCGAAGTTTAATTCATTTAGCTAATCCGAAGCGGATCCATACTGTGATCCTCACTTAGGATTTAGATGTGCAGCACTCACCAATACCTTATAACTATCCTAACAATGGGAAATATATCATTGGTAGGAGAAACTATAGAAATTCTAGGATAGATTTCCCAATGTTTAAAGGAAATAAGCCTAGAGCATGGCTTAGAAAGTGTTACAAATACTTCATATTCAATCCTATGGATGATGAGGATAAAATAATGTTGGTTGCACTGAATATAGAAGACAAGGTTGACAACTGGTATCTAGACTATGTGGATGGAATTTGCAGTGATCGATGGTGTTGGAACGGTTCATCAATGCAGCTAGTGAAAATCTGATTGGGAAGTTCAACAAGTTAAACCAAACTGGAACAGTGAAGGAGTATGTCACAGTATTTGAAGAGCTTAAGTCATTCATGATTAGGAATGAATCCTACCTATCTAAATACTACTTTATCAAGAGTTTTATTAGTGGATTAAAGGAGGAAAATGGTGACATGTCATAGATTATGGGTCCAGATAAGTTGGCTTCAACCATCCAATTAACATATAAGCAAGAGCATGCAGTGCAAGAGAGAGACAAAGAGTGGAGGTCATCCTACAAGCATAAGTGACCTGATAAAGCTAGGGATAAATCAGACAACTCTTATACCTCAACAAGGATGCAAGGGAAATCAATGGACAAAATATCTCCACCTAAAAGGTTAACTCCAGTTGAAATGGAAGAAAGGAAGAAGAAAAATCTTTGTTTCAATTGTGATGAGGTTTATCATATTGGACTAAATGCAAAAAGACATATGTGATCTTAGTGGAGGATGAAGAGGACGATTTGGATGAACTGGTACTAGAAGCTGCAACTAAGGAGGGCATTAATCCTATTATGTCAGTACATGTATTGACGGGTCTTCAAAATCCTGACACTATTAAGGTATTGGGAAAGGTGGGGAAGCACTCCAGAAACACTCACAGTATTATTGACCATGGAGTTGCCAAAAAATTGGTAGTGGAGTATACCACTTTATTGATGGTTACAGTTGTCAATGGCAATAGAGAGGAATGTTACCCTAAGGGTACGTTTGTTTTGGGATTAAGGGGGTCGTGGGAAGTCATGACTTTGAAATCCTGAGATGTGAAAATCTTGATGAATAGTAAAAGTGTGTGTTTGTTTTGGAATTTTAGTAGGGTAGAATGTTACTTTATGTCAAATCAAAGTGTGATAATGATTGATTTTATAGGTATAATAATAGGTATAATAGGTATTTTATGAGTGTTGTGTTGGAAAGAGTAATAATAGGTATTTTTAGGTGTGGATTGAGTTTGAGATGTGAAATCCGGATGTTACATCCCAAACTCGTGTAGAGACGTGATCGCAAAGTCCTACGTCCATCCGTACTAGTCCCAAAACAAACATACCCTAAATGTTCAAAGTTGGAATGGGAAATGAGTGGTATCAAGTTCAATGCACCAATGAGAATATTAAATCTAGGTGGATGTGATATGGTAATTGGGGTTGATTTGCTTAAATCAATTAGGCCAATCACCCTTGATTTCAGGACACATAGTTGAGTTCCAATTACATGGCAAAACAGTCACACTTCAAGGTCATGGAGATGACACAAATTTACAGTATAGTTGTTAGTAGTTACAAACACTTCAAACCAATCTTATATCTCCCTCAATATCACCAAGTCAACCTTAATCGAACACATGTCACTCACTCTTAAATGAGGAGTCCGGTGGCCAGGTGAGCTAGCCCACCTGGTTGTCTAGTGTTGGAATTTCAAAATGTATTTTAAATTCCTACTACTCTACCCCCACAGACAGATATGGATAATAGGATACCCCTTGTGGGATATACATAAAAAGGTTATAACAATTTCGATAGTGGCCCTACGTCAACCTTGATTGGATAATTTTACACATCAAAAAGCCTTTTTAATTAGTAGACGTCTAAAATCTCTAGTGTTAGACATAACGAACAGAGGAGATATGCGTAATTCTTAGTTTAAATATTAAAAAAAAAAACTTAAGTTTTATAGAAAATTTCAGCTTTATGACAATATTATTTTATGATAGGTCTCTCCAATTAAACTCATTTGCAAGAGACACCAACCAAATCCATTTATTGTAAAATTAAATTTTGGTCACACGAAATATGCTCTACGCCTCACACAAAAATTTGTAAATTTCTAATGGTTATACTAATACAGACATACAATTTTCAATTCATATGAAAAATGGGAATCAGCTGAGGTCAAGGGATTAAGCAAATTTTCCTATCAAATTCTGTGTACCCAACGTCGACAAGGCAAAGCCCGTCAGGTGGTGCCGGTGGAGCTGTGGCACGCCTGCAAGTGGCATCCATCAGCGTTAGCAGCGCATCTACGTCTGCACCGGCAGCTGCTTCCCTAATTGCTGTTGCTACAAGAACTCGAATCATCTGCAAACCACAAAATGATCATATTGGAGAAGAAATGGGTTTAAATCATCACATAAATTGATATTGTTATTCATCTATCTTTTGGCTTTCGACCTGGCTTTCACAAGGGTTGATACTACATAAAATTCAGATTCGATTAGGCTGATTACTTAAGAGAAGATTGTGTGGCATTAAAGAGTTTGAGTGATGTTTGTAAAATATCGAAAGGCATGCACGTTTTCGCAGAAGTAGATACCTTGCGCAAGAAGCGATTAGCCACTAACTCAACACACATTGTCCTCATGCTGGTTCCATCCTTTCATACGCAAACATTAGATAAGGAAGTTAGAACTATATCAACAGAAAATATATAACAAGATTTAAGTTGATGAATGTTGGACATTGATCATGACTAGGCAATGAGCGTTTTTTCTTACCTAGTCTGATAGACTCATATCTATGTTGATGCACAAAATTCAGCAGCTTAATTAAGGAATATTTATTTTGTCCTGATGATCATGTTTCATAGTTTTGAGGTGTGTTGCAGCATAATAGATTATTAGGCAATTAGCAGTTCAAATGAATATGCATATACTTCAGTCGGGCAACATTAACTAACTCATGAGAAGTTCAGCAATTAATTAAATAGAAACAATCTACATAATTCTTCTTATATTTTTTTACCAAACAATGATGCACCAGCTCTGTAACTACTTAAGCACATAATAATCCAAAATTTTAACAGAGTTTCCTGTCCTGTGGCTACTACAGTTTTGCCTACTTTCAACCATATGAAGTTATCAACGTAGTTTTATAAATACAATGAAATACCACCATATTTTTGCAGATTTATATTGTCGACACATATATATATATATATATATATAAATGCAGACTTAAGAATATGAATCTGTTATCAACCTTGGGACAGGGTAAATAGGCCTCCGCAGCCCGAGCATGGAAGACAAAGCATTCTGTTGGTGGACCACTGGAGTTAAATTAAAAAGTTACTGTTAGAATTGACGCAGACATTTCAAGAAAAGGGACACAAGATAGAAAATTGATAATGTAATTAATACACCATATCAACTCAGGTGATGTTTGTTTTGGGTTTTAAAATCAGGATTTGGGTTTACTTATCAACTAAAGGTCTTTAGTATATTGGTAAGTATGTCTGTCAAAGACAATGCTCATTGCCTAGTCTGACAATAGAGAGCCAGGTAAATAACAGAAAAACAAAGACATGCATGAGTGAATTCAAATGAATATCATAATCTATGCAAGGAAAATAGTCATAAATGATATTTCCTGGAAAAATATTCAAAACAAGTTCATAGATAACTAATTTAATTTTTTATTGATCACAAAATTATGACAAGGAAATTCAATTTCAAACACTTTTAAAGCTAATATTATCAATCTTACATGTTCCTGGAGGCCTTAGTATCGCGTGCAAACATCCTGAAGGAAAGTGATTTTCCTTCTAGTTGATGCAACAGATCGTTAACGTGGCTAACATCAAAGCTGAGTGACTTTTTTCCTGTTTGACTTTCAGACTGTTCAAAATCTTCATCTTCACAATTTTCAGCAAAGCCTTCACCATATTTACCATCTTGGGAAATAGCATCATCTTTGTAATCCACATTTTCATCATTCAGAGGAAATATATAGAAATAGCGTCTCCACTTTGCGGAGAAATTAGGATGAAAATCACGTGAGACCTAAAATATATTATGTGCACATTTGCATGTTAGTGTACTGTTCCATAAGTTATTGGATACCTGCTCTTAGACTGGTCTATAATCTTCATAAATGAAGTGATACCTGAGAAACACAAGTGACCCTCATCTTCCCAGGTGCTGCAGCATTTATCGCATCCTTAACATCTAGAGCTTTAATATCTTTTCTCCATGTATCTAAACATACAACACATTTAATGAACAATTCAACTTACATGGAAGACATTTACATAAAGAATAATGGAAATGCACTTTTGTTACATCGCCGTTAGAATTGAAGGAAATGCTTCTATACATGCTTATAACCCAAATAATTTTCTCTTCATATTTCATATGCCCAGACACCTTTCCTCTAGATTGGTAACAGAAACATTAACAGTTTCCATTGTTTTGAACAGACATCTAGGCTCTTGGACAGAATACTTTTTTAAATGAGTTCATCTGAAAAGAAGTACAATGACTCCAACACATAACGCTGTTCAAACATAGACATTTTCATATGCATTTCATACACATAACAACTCTTTAGAATTTTTGTTTGTTAACTCAAGAGATGCATGCAATTAAGGCAGATTGAACTGGCAAACATACAGAAAGAGCAAACTTGTCCTAGAGCTGTCACCCCTTTGTCTGTGCGCCCGGCAACTGAAGTACAGCCTTCTATTGGTACATTCTTTTCCTTCAATAGCTTTGCTTTCTTTTCATCTACAAAACCCCCAAGAGATCTTTCAACTAGTCTGCAAATATATGTTCAAATACATACATTGTAAGATACCAACAAAGTCCAACTAGCTTGCATATGAATAATGCTCATTGTTCAACCTGGTACCTTAACATAGTTAAGAAAAGTAAGTTATTTCAACTTAAATATTTATTTCAGAAGTAAACTATTTCCAGTATCTCATGATTATTATTTCCTAGCAGGAGATGAGAGAAGAATAAAATAATAATTAACAATCAACTTCAAACATGTTCTTGCACAAAATTACAGATTTTCATAAGTACAAGCAGGAAGAGATCAGGATATCCTTACAAAGCAGTAAGTGAAGCATCATTCTTTGATTCTAGAGCCTCCTGCATTTTTCTATGACCATTTGTTAATCCCACAGGGGGGGGGGGGGGTGTTCTGGTTCTTCTGTTCTGGCCATTAAAATTAGGTCCATTTGTCTAATATCAAAATTAGGTCCATTCATCTAAGATCCAATCTTAATACTACAGAACAGTTGGTAAAGTCAATTAAACAAATGATACCATGTAAAACTAGAGTCTCTACTTATCTAAGTGATGACTAAATAATTTGAAATATCTATATAATTTGAGAGTTAGCTCATGTACTTTTACACACTACATGGGGAAAAGAAGAAAAGGCAGTTGTAATAATATGATAAAATGAAACTAGTATTTATAAACAAGTTTTAATTTGCAAACAAAATGTCGTTGAAATAAAAACATGCTACCATTTTAAAGAGAACATATTTCACTTATTGGACATTTGAAGGGCACCCAGAATATTTAGAGTATAATTCTGCACCTTTACTTGGTTACAAAGTATCAAACAGAAATGAAATTGCCTCACATAACCTAGTTGATTATTTTCAATGAATACGGTACATGATTTACATCCATTACTTCAGCTGTAGTGTGTACAGAAGCTTCACCTTCAACAAAATAAAGGATTCCTATACCACATATTTAATTCTAATATCCCAAACATCGAGAAATAGATACTCAATTCCCGTGAGGCCATGCCACAATTAAAAGGGACAACACAAATAAATTTGACTTCATCACCAAGGTGATATGTCCAGAAATCTCATAATAGTATGGCAAAAACAATGACAAAAGGAAGCTCTGAAAAGAAATGTTCTGTTTCTCGCGTATCAAATAGCATGGCAACGTCTATCAATCTATAAGAAGATCTTAACAGGGTTGTCCACCAATATTTTCAGCTGTTATTTTCCTTACATTGCATTTTTAAGGAAAATAAAATCAAACAAAGTATGAAGAAGGCACTGTTCTTGGGATACTACATTGCGTGTTTTCTTCTTAATTGATAGATATATTACTTCCATTAATGAACATGTTGCACTACACATATGGTTTGCAATTGAAATGATAAGAGAGAAATGAAAGTTATAACCTCTTTGGGCACTTTATTAGTGGATGCTTGTCAAAATGGCCAAGTCATGTTATATCTTTGTTCTCTTCTTTCCCTTTTCAATTCAACCATATAATTCAGAATTCAACTGAAAGCACTAATGGAGAACTAGCACTTACCCTTGGACGGTATTTAGGTTAGGCTGTTTCTGCCACCCATCAAAAGAATTGCCATGGTATGAAAGAAGTATTTTGAATGTCACTCTGGCCCATCTTCCAGTCTTATTCATAATTGCAATGCTCACCAAGTCAGGTTTATCACAATCTTCTACAGCTTCAGTACTGTCAGCACGTACATCATTTGTCTGTGTAAAAAATTAACTTTGGATAAACACAAAAAACATTATCTTTAAATTACAAAATTAACATTTTAAAATTCTTGAAATAACAAAAAAAGATTTCTTGCACGAGGGAACCATTTAATCAAGGAGAGCTGTGATTTAGAAAGATAGCATGAGATATAGAACTTCTCGAACAATTGGCTGAAAATATAATAGGAGAAAAAGATAAATTTTTATCTTTTTCTATACCGAACTTTTATTAATCTTTTTCAATACCCAATGTAATGGTGTTTTCCTTCCCAGTCTTGACTCGAATAGAACACTCATAAAGTTCTGTTCTTAGTAAAAAGTATTACCAGAGTACTAGATCATGTTCAAAAACTTGTTCTCCCTTCCTGTCAACTATTCGACTTAAAATGCTTATTAGAATCGTCCTGTATCAAATGTTTTTTTCAGTTAAAGTTAAGATTGTCCTAACCAGTTAGGCAACCAAGCAATGACAAACAACAAAGTGTGTTAAAATACTTGTGATGTCTCTAAAATCTGTGCTAGTTCTTTTTAATGCTGTAATAAGTAACAATTAGAACTTTAATTAGAAAAATGGCATTCAAAACTTTTACTCACGTCTTTGTGATTTTTCTACCAAATATCTACAAGGATGCAATGGGAAAGTTCAGGGGCAACAGAATTGGAATAAATGCCCCACTAACCCAATAGTATATCTTTCATTTGGGTCTAAATGCTGATCATACTAAGTATGCCAGACATATGCAAATCAAACTCTGCAACTATGCTTGCTAACAAAGGGGGAAAATGCATGTTCTCATCATATTGCATTCACATAACCAAATGAATAACAACAGATATTTGAAGAAGGTCAAGTCATATTCATAATGTTATACAAATCGAAGGTGAAGAGTCAAAGACTCCCTATTCATGGACAGAAAACTTCTGATTACCCACAACACGAGTTCTTTCCAATTTCAACCTATACTAGTGAAAGTGAAATTATTGAAACAGAAATACCAACAACGAGATTTTCGTAGATACCCAAATTTCACAATGTTAAAAAATGCCAACCTCTTTGCCAAACAATTGAGACAGTGATTGGCGCCCATTCACCACATCCAAATAAAACTCACTGACATTTTGCCATGCCCTTGCATACATGAACTGGTAACTTTCCCTGCAACAACCAATTAACTTATCTCGTTATTACAGTATCATTTCATTGCGCCTTGTTAAAATCAATTCATATTCTACATTACGCCACGATTTTCAACCGAAAGTCAGTAGGCAAATGCCTCACTCCATGAATCTATATGATAATGATCAAGCGGATACATTATATAAACACAAAATAACTGAACCTCAAAGAAATATTCAATTGGCGAAAGAAAAAATACCTAAAAGATGGGGAAATTTAAAAAGGGCGATATGAGAAGGAAGGACAAATTGACTTACTTGGCAGTCCATCTGTAGCGGCTGCAAGCATCAGTGTGCTGGTAGTGAATGTAAGTTGTCGGAGATGGAGGCGCTGTGCTTTCCATCGTCGGACTTCTCAGCCGCAGTGCTGCCGCCGCTCCCGGTTGCTTTATCATATATCTTCCCAGTTCCCGCTATACTTTTGGGAAATTTTGGCAAGAAAAACTACGCCGTTTTATGCTCTGAATTTATTTTATTTTATTTTTAAAAAAAATTAAAGAGTTAAAACATGCAAGATTATAGATCAAACTAGCAGGCCTTTAAGGGTACGTTTGTTTTGGGATTAAGGGGGTCGTGGGAAGTCATGACTTTGAAATCTTGAGATGTAAAAATCTTGATGAATAGTAAAAGTGTGTGTTTGTTTTGGGATTTTAGTAGGATAAGATGTTACTTTATGTCAAATCAAAGTGTGATAATGATTGATTTTACAGGTATAATAATAGGTATTTTATGAGTGTTGTGTTGGAAAGAGTAATAATAGGTTTAATAGGTATTTTTAGGTGTGGATTGAGTTTGGGATGTAAAATCCGGATGTTACATCCCAAACTCGTGTAGAAACGTGATCGCAAAGTCCTACGTCCATCCGTGCTAGTCCCAAAACAAACATACCCTAAATGTAAGTACTTTAATCAAATCATGAGAAAATAGAGAGTAATTAAGAGCTAGACCAACGTGTAATTTTAATGTTGGTGATAAAACATCACACATTAAGATGTCTTTGATTAAGAGAATCTTCATCACATCTATCTCTAGACAATCTTAATGAAGAGTGAAGAAATCAACGAACAACTGTCACACTACTAGTAACAAACAACAGACTACCAACATACAAATAAAAGCATGGGACATAAAATAATAGGACGGAGAACAAAACATAGATTTTAACGAGTCAATTTACCAGTGTTAGGGTTATACTAGAAAGTATGTTTTTACTTTGTATAACTAAATTGAATCTTGAGCTTTATCTGAAATGAATATTTTATTATTGTACTTTAGATAATATTAATGTTATTATTTATTGCAATCCGTTCAAAGTAATTGTACAATTTACATTGTAGATAAATATAGTGATCCTCGAATGACTCACAGCAAGATCACATTATCAGTGTCTTGTAAAAAGTACTAACTTCACAATCCAGGTGGGATCTGAACACTCTCATTGGTAAACGGTTGATGTGAAGATCCCAGATTGACTTATCTTGACCAAGGGATTACACTAGTGCATGATGATGCATTGAAGAGGGTCTATAGAGAGGTAATTATTCTGTACTGATTTATGGGATGAAGAATTAGACCTCAATAGTCATTTATTACTAAACCTCTAGGATT
Organism: Prunella vulgaris; assembly: GCA_026898435.1. Lineage (NCBI taxonomy): Eukaryota > Viridiplantae > Streptophyta > Magnoliopsida > Lamiales > Lamiaceae > Prunella > Prunella vulgaris. Next base: position 1,823,123 of record JAPKLY010000044.1, read on the forward strand.
GTGTGTAATCGGTGCGTGGCGTTTTGATTTGTTAAGGGTAGAGAGTCAATGAGACTCAATACTTTGCATCTTAGGCGACATCATTGAGAACATGACAGTGTGAAGATTTAATACAGAGGAACGTGTGTTTGGAGAGTCTTGCATGATTAGTCCCCTTGGTGGGCTCTAAATGTTCGTCATACTAAATCTTGCAAGTGTAATTTGTTTCCGATATGATAATAAAGAAGAGTTGTCCTTACTACAAGGTTAAAATGTTAAATTAATTAAAGTGTTCAGTGGCTTGATTAATTAACGGACAAGAGAATCTTAAACACGAGAAATAATGACCGGGAGCCATATGATTGTAATATGGGTTAAGATGGATAGTGCAACATTAATCCTATAGTGGATTGAGATTAATATTAATGGGTTAAATGACATTAGACTCAATGTTAGAATTCAAATGTCATTTTAATTCTCCTAAAGGTCCCTCAAGTAGCCCAATTAAATATCCAACAATTAACAAGGTGATTAAAATAAAAGAAATATTTTGTTCCCAAATATTATTTTTTTCAAAAATTGTAAATTTAAATTCATGAGAAAATTTTATGAAAAATAGATATGTATTTTGAATACAATAATATCTAATAAAATTAAGATCTCATTGAATTAAATATAGCCTATAATTTTCAAAAATAATACTCCCTCCGTCTTTGTATATGTTGCTCGTTGCTTTTGGGCACACGAATTAAGGTAAAAGTGAAAAAGTATAAGTGATGTGATGAAAAAAGTGAAAAAGTATAAGTGATGTGATAGAAAAAGTGAAAAAGTATGAGTGATGTGATGGAGAAAAGTGAAAAAGTAATGAAAATAGTATAAAAAATATTGAAAATAATAATAAAGAAGTGAATAGTAGTTTCCAAAAAAGGTAAAAAAGCAATGAGCAACTTATAGAAAGACGGACGAAAATGGCAACATGAGCAACTTATAGAAAGACGGAGGGAGTAAAAGATAAATATCAAGAATAGAATATTTTATATTCAAGATTATCAAGATTAGGATATTTGATATTCAAGATAATCAAGATATGAAATATTTAATATTCAAGATATTTAGTCTTGAATCATCATTATAAATATGAGATGAAACAAGACATCAAGCACATCATTCTTGAGCCATTTTTTTCGAAAATTTGGAGTATTGAGGGAAACAAAAATATTCCTTTTTTTTGTGTTGAAATTATTCGTGTGACCTCCCACCGGGTGTACGAGTAAGGACAAGGGAATACTTGAGAATGCCTTTTTGGTAGATCAAGTTGATTGTATGATCCAAACCAAAAGTCTCAAGAAAGGCACTTTGGGTTGTGCAAGTTGATTTTGTGGATTCAAAGCGAAGGGACTCTAGAAGGAATTTTTGGGCTGTCATTGTTGATCCTACTCTTTCCTAAAACGTCTCAAGGAAGACCCTTTAGCATCTCAAGAAATTTGTCATCAAGAGGTATAATTCACTTAAACTTAGTTCCGCATGTGCAGAGATTTATGTGCTTTTATACTATCATAATGTTTTGCATGCAAACCCTGTTGTTGGGTGTTCAACTATTTAATTTAATTATGTTTAAATCATGATATTAGTTGTATGCTTAAATTTGTATTTAGTGTATAACCCGAATAGATCCGGGCATCCGCAAAATTCCCCAACAAACAGACATTATAACCACAGTGTCAATGGAGACGGGTGACCGGTTGGTCTACACAAAAGAACACTACTAGAATCTAAACTAGATTAAAGAGCAGATATAAAGTTTAAATATCTTCCGATGAGAGACGAGATTTGGGGATGGCGCGCAGACGGTAACAAGGGTCGGGTAGCATAGGCGGTGACATGTAGCGTTGGCGGTACCAATGGATTTGATGACAGCAGCAACGACAAGTGGCATCGATGGTGATGGTTATTTGAGGCTTTTTCGTGTTCACTCGGAGTCCACTCACGGCACCTAGGATTTTGGCCTCGTCGCCTACCGGCTCCCCATCCAAAATAAGGTTGTCTACCCTGTCCAGGTAGGCTCTGTTCGACTTATTCTCGCCCTATTTGATGTTGTTCATGCAATTCCGGTCTGCTGGCCCTGGCACCAGCGTGGAGAAATGCTCCAAGAACTTCCCCATAAATGGTGGAACGATTGGATAAATTTAGTGGGGAGCGAAGTGAATCAACGATGCGCTCGATCGCCCCGAAGTCAGGGGGGACATGAAGCACTAGGTTGCGTCAGTGGCTCCCATAGAGACCATGTAAGTAGTGTACTTGCTCATATGAACGACGGGGTCAGACTCACCATTGTACTGCCTGACCACCGTGACGTTGATCTTCGACTAGGTGGGCATCTATACCAACCGCGCACAGAGAGGTGGTAAGTTAAGCATCAAGATGATGATGCCCATGTCTCCCCGCTTGTCAACTTTCTCCTTCAAGGCTTTCAAAGCCTTCATAACTTCGTTCATGGCTGTGGTGGTGACCTCTAGATCGGCGGTCGGGCTTGGGTCTGCTTCTACGACCGGTGGTTCGGGCTGGATGGGGGCTTATGAGCCTACGTCCTCAGTCCCTGACTCCCCAATCATTAGCTGGCAGACACTGTAAGTATGGAGCTCGAACTGTATCTTTAGAGAAGACTGACCTTACCTCTGCGAGAACGACGACAGATCTGTGCGGCCTCATCTAACCTTCCCTTGAGGTTGAGGGATTGCGGTCCACTGCATCTGCATGCCACCCTCAATGGTTGCCGGTTGGGCGGGAGCCAGGCTCGCAGCTTAGTAGGCGGCTTGAGGCGCTGGCTCCTACGAGGCATTAGGTGAATGCGTCGGGGTTTGTTCGGGCAACAGTTCAGCTTGGCGTCTTTAGATTACGACCAGGACCACCTAAATGTCCTCCAGGGTCCACATTTGGGTCAAGAAATGGGTCTAGTCCCATTCATCATTATTCTGGCGGTAAGAAGCTGGAGTCTGGCTTTCGACCTCCTAGAAATATTGCTTATCCCTAACTTCCATTTTTCAGATTGTTGACAAGAGAAAATTAGACACCGCCGTGAAAGTTTCGAAGATTCTAACAGCAAAATAAAACTGGTAAGGGCCCTACTTATCACGTACAATATAAGTAAAAGATCCTACTTCTAGCACCAAATTATTGTCAATCGTTTTCATGGTGGAACGTGTCGCTAGAAGTTGTGTGACCTCAACAATCAAAAGGAATATTGATGACGGGCAAAATACACGAGGAAACAAATGCTTTAAACTCTCTTTTTTCTTGTATTTCTCTCTCTAGAATTAATGCTCTTATATCACTCTTAAATGCTGAAAATCCGTCTCTTGATTCATTTGTGAGGTTCTATTTATAGTGAGAGTGCATCACTTACAAATGAGAATTAAATGCTATTTATGCTAGTTGACCTAGTCTATAACCTATTTACAGCTATTGCAGGCCTCTGTGACCAATCAGGTGCCGCCACGTGTCATCATAATATACTATATTCTTTAAACGGCTAACTATTCCTGTCACATCCCTTATGTCAAAAGGATTTCTCCCTCTTTCCATGCTGATCTCCTATTGCATCAAATCTCACCTCTAACAGTGATGATCTGCTTCTCCCCACTTCTCGACCTCAGCTGGATAGGGCTCAGTCTACCATAAGTCCTACAGCGTGCTCTCCTCGATATCCGTCCTCGGGCTACGCACTAACTCTTCCTCGTTTTCCAGTCTCAGATCACACAGTGATATCTTTATGATGCACATCCAATTAGTTCAAGAACTCTCCAACTGTCTCACTATCTTGAGCTCATTATGTTTCTCTTGTTGTTTCCCATCTTCCTGACCTCGACTTGCCTCGAGATATTGTTTACCTTGCTTAGCCTCTTCTTTTTCTCAGTCTAGAGTTCTTCTCGTCCATCCTTTCAAGCACGTGCCCTTATCGTAACTGGGCACAACAATAGTCCCCAGTCTAGGTGCGTGCTCGTTTCTCATACCTGAACTAACATGGACTTGATCGTTGGAGACATGGCATTCTGTATTCCGAGGTGACTATTTCGACTTCTACGCATAGATGGCGTTTGATTGACAGGCGTCGTTTGAACTGACCAATGAAAGGGCATGTGCAACCCACGTACATGTATGCTTTTCTAAAGTTGCACCTTAGCCCCTGGCAAAAAATACGATTTGGTCCCTGCTTTTGGAGCTATAAATATGGGCGCTAACACTCGTCTTACACTTTCGCTCATTTTTAATTCCTCAAGCTCCCGCTCCATTTTCCATTTCTCCAAGTTTTCGACAATTTTCTATCCATCTCCGGCGACCTTCGCCTCCATAACTGACATCAAATCATCTTCTCTTATCTCCTTGTTACTTTATTTTTGTCTTCCTCTACATGGTTTCGACTTCTCATGGAGTTTCTATTGTAGGTGGTGGTTCTGATTACTCTCCATCTGCAATGATGCCGCTTTTTTACCATCGTTCTCCTTCAGTCGATCAAAATTGAGCAGTCAGAGCTCCAACGGCTCTGGCAATTATGGGTCTAAAGATTTTGCCAGGTCTCTTGATCGCATGAGCCTGGCCACTGGTGCAGAAGAGGAAGTCCTCGTGATCCCTTCGCTGGTGAGGACTGTTTACCCAGCCTCATCTTTTTACCATGTTCCTCAAGGAAAGAGCACTTCGGGGCAGTCGATTGACTCTGAGCATGTCAAGATTGTCTACCGAGATAGTGGGTTACAAGTTACAACTAATGCACTACGATAAGTACATTAGTCAATACACTTGTAACCCGCCATCTCGCAGGAGTAGACAGTATGTCCAGACTGTGTTTGTCGTTTCTCAAGTGCTGAGCATGATGAGGCAATCCAACCTGGATGAGTATGTATGGAAATTTAAGGTTCCAGCTGACATTTACTTCTACCCTCCAGGTGCCAATGATCAGACCGATCAGCCCCCAGCTGACTTAGTGGCTAGGGGTGTTCACAAAAATGAAAAAACTGAAAAACTGAACTGAATCGATGAAATTCGGTCCGTTCGGTTCGGTCAAAAAAATTTCAGTTCGGTTTTCAGTCCATTCGGTTCGGTCCGGTTCTAGATAATCAAAACCGAATGGACCGAAAAAACCGAACGGACCAAATTTTAAAAAATAATATTAATTATATTATATATATATTAATATATTAATTATATAACCTAACTAATACGCTACACTACAGTTACAGTACACAACTACACATAATTAATTAGATAACCTAATTAATGGTAACTTAGATAACAAAGAAATAAAAATCAATCCTCTCAACTCTATGTTGTGGTGAACTTTATTGAATTAGATAATCTAATTAATGGTAACTTAAATTTATGTTGTGGTGAACTTTATTAAATTAATGTTGCGAATTTTATTGAATTTAATTGTATTGTATTTCATTAATTTGTTGGTATTGAACTAAATATAATTGTATTGTATATCTTTAATTTGTTATAAAACATAATTTTTTTTATTTTTAAACCATTTGGACCGAACAGAAATATTTCGGTTCGGTTCGGTCCTGTTTGGTCCAAGACACTATCCGGTCCGGTTCGGTCCATAGCCCAAAAAATTTCGGTCTATTCGGTCAGGTCCAAAACTGGACCGAACCGACCGAATAGATCGAATGACCACCCCTATTAGTGGCAATTAACTTTGATACCATGCGGATGTGGCCCCATTTCCCGCGTTCTCATGCATTGAGGGTTGGCCCTGGCAGAGTGTGGAGCCCGACACTCGCGAGCCTATCGAGATCCCTCAATGCTACATGCAACATGGAAAGGTATACATTTTTTTCTTTCTCGGTTCACAGACTAATCTAATTTTCCTCTTTCTATTGTAGGCCACTTCTCGCCCAGCCTAGTGACTTGTGTGAAGACTTTGCCGAGATTCTTGCCCAGGATGATATCGCGCCGCCAGAGAACCTTAGCCTTCTTTCCTTGATAGAGCCAGAACAGTGCCGTCTAGCTGGGTTGATCACTTTTTCTCATCATCTTGGGATTCCATGTGGGCTGCGCTTTACTCAATTTCTCTTCTACTGTATTACTCGCCTTTTCTTTTCCTTGATGCTTTTTACTTTTGCTGACCTTTCAGATACTCCATTTTCCGCACTCTAGTCCCTTACTTTCTCCCCAAGCGACCCAACAAAAGGACATGACCCCTTGTTGCATCCCTTACAAATGAACATTGGTATCACGTGGCATCATAGTACACTACATTCCTTAAACGGCTAACTGCTCCTATCACATCGCTTCCGTCGAAAGAATTTCCCCCTCCTTCCATTATGATATTTTGTCACATCAAATCTCGCCTCTAACAGAACCAGGTGGGTTAGCTCACTTGGCCACCGGGCTCCTCACTTGAGTGAGTGGCCTGGGTTCGATTCCCTCTGGGAACGAATTAAGGGAGATATAAGGTTGACTTGGAGATATTGAGGGAGATATAAGGTTGACTTGGAGTATTTGGGAGACTTGACGAACTAACTTGTAACTACTAACAACTAATATTTACCAATAAAAAAAAAATCTCGCCTCTGACAGTGAAGATCTGCTTATCCCCGCTTCTCGGCCCCAGTTGGGCAGGGCCCAACTTGTCGTAGGTCTCATAGTGTGTTATCCTCGATATCCGTCCTCAGACTACACACTAACTCTTCCTCATTTCCCGATCTCAGATCACGCAATGGAATATTTCCGCTGCCCATCCAATTAATTCATGAACTCTCCAGGTATTTACTCGCCATCTTGAGCTCATCCTGTTTCTTTGACCAATATCTTCTTTCTGACCTTGACTTGTCCTGAGATGTTGTTTGTCTTGCTTAACCTCTTCTTTACCCAGTCTAGAATTCTTCTCGTCCATCCTTACAAGCACATAACTTGGTCGTAACCGGGCACAATAATTAATATGTTATTTCAGTTAATTTTTTATTATGCCATATGATTTAAATTGATAATGTGACACTGATTTAAATTAAATTCTCTATTATGACTTATGTATTAAACTAATAGAACTTGAATTAATTCTTTTACATAATTATATTAAATAATTGAATATGCTTAAGTTTAGGGTGAGAGAAAATATAAATTACACACATTTAATTTATAAATTTTATAACATATTCTTTTAGGTATTATATATAATAAAATATAAATAAATAGATGTATCCTTATTGAATCTCGCCTTAAATTTTATTAAAATTTATATTCCCAAATCCATATCGTATCGCCCCGCACTCGCATCCCTACACCCGTGGAACATAGGTTGTAGATATTTCATATATTATATTAGTCCATTATAATAAAATGTTATGGGTAAATTTTATGTTCATTAGGTGCATCGTGCGATTTTATTGCATTTTTTAAAAGTTAAATTTGTTATTTTTGAAAAGTTACACCTTTTATTATTGAAAACTTACTTTTCAATAATAATGTGTGTAACTTTTCAATAATAAACAGTATAACTATTTAAAAATATACTTGAGTTGCATGGTGCAATTGGTGCACACAAGAGTTCACCAACACTTTACACTATGTAAAAAAAAAACTAAAGTACATATTTTTATAGACGTAGGAAGTAACTTATAAATTAAGTGTGTCTCTTGTGAGTGTGAGTAGAGATGTTAAATGGGCTGTGGGCTGGCCCATTTAACACTGTAATTTATAGGGTTAGGTCCAAGCATATGACGACTCGTATAAAACCGGATCTTTTTTGCCCTGACTGGTTAGCCCGAGGGCTAAACGGGCTAGCCCGCCAGTTTTCTGGGCTGGCCCGGTAGCCCGGTTTTATTTTTATGAAATTAATTATATAATATAAATTGGAAAGTGGGGTCTGGTTCTCTTACTATTGTAATTTGTAAACTTGTATACATTAAATCATTAATACTTTATACTTACAGTTTGTATTATAATTTGTAACTAGCTAACATGTTTATTAATTAACTTATTACTCATATTAATTATTAATTTACTAATTTATTATTAACTAAGAATTAAAAATAGAAAATAATAGATAACTAGATATCAATTAAATTAAGTTCTCATGTTCTTCAATTAGGGTTAATGTGTGAACTTTGTGGATGTGTAAACATTATGGATTATGTTATTAATGTGTGAACATTATGGATTATGTTGTTAATGTGTGAACTTTATGGATTATATTGTTAGTGTGTGAACTTTATGTTGTTGATGTGTGAACTTTATGGATTATTTTAGTTTTTAAATCATCAGTTGTATTTTATATTAAATTTCAATTTTTTTAATTTTTTACCTTGAGCCCGTTAGTGACCCGTTTATCCCGCGGACCGCTAGGGTTAGAGTTAGATCCCGAGTATTAGTGGCCCGTTAAGAATGAACCGCTAAGACCCGGAGCCCTGTAGGGCTGACCCTGTAGGGTTAGGGCCAGCCCGTTTAACATCTCTAAGTGTGAGCCCGAGTTTATATGAATTCCTATCACTGTTAAGTATTATCACTATCACTATTATTCACATTGCATATACTATCACTGTTACAAAAATATACTTAATTTTTTAATAGTGATAATGTATATGCATAACAGTGATAGTGTATACACATAACAGTGATAATTACAAAATTGAATTTACCATGAATTCGAGTTTATACAAAATCTATACATATATAAAAGTAGAAGTAAAGAGAGAGAGAAAAATATTTATTTGAGCAAGTGTAATACACCTACCTTGTGGTAAAATGGTGAGACTCATTCTTCAATAAAGAAAGTGAGTTAATTTTATCCAAAAAAATATTACTATCTTTTACTTTGAACCAGCTATTTAAATTTATTTAAAATTTTAATTTTGAATTTATTTTTAATACACTATGTATCAAACTATTTGTCATCTAACATATTTAATTCAACATATATATTGCACATATAAAAATAAAATTTAAATTCTAAATATACATTTTGTTATTATAAAAGTGATTATTTATTGTCTTTAATTATATGATTGAAATTTAAACGTTTTTGCTTAGATTATGTAACTTAAGCAAAAGACAATTTTTTTTTTTATGAATTTTAGTGCATATTTTAAAATTATATGATTAAATAAATATTTTAATTCACTTATATTTCCATATTAAAGAAAAATAACAACAATAAAAAAATTTAATAAAATTAATAGATAAATTGATAAAATAAATTTAGGTTATACTTATTTTGATCGGTAAAAAAATATTTATTCAAAAAATTGGTTAACATATACTCCCTCTGTCCCAAAACTTTCTTTCCCTTTTATTATTTTCTGTGAGGAGGATATAATAAAAGTGGGAAGAAAGAGTTGGGACGAGGTAGTATATAATATACGCAATTCTAATTAAAAAATTTATTTTATTTAATTTAAATATTTATTTATTTATATAATTTTATATTTAAAATTTATAATATTCAATACGGTGAACAGAGAATTACTAGTTTTTATAAAAACTAGTATATCACCCGTGCATTTGCACAGTCTGTAAATATAAAATATATATACTATTCATTTTTATTATTATTATTTTTACATAAAAATGTGTATTCTTTTGTTGTTGAATAAAGTATAAAAAATATTACATGCATATTTTGTGCACAATTCGTACATGTACTTTTTTTTTAGTAAGAAATAAAAATTTCTCAATAGTAAGAAAAATTTAGAAAATTAATAGCTTGATTTGGCAAAGATTTAAAAGCAACAATCCATAAATTATAATTAATTGCAACTACACTTTTTTTCAACAATAGCAGAAACCCTAAATCTCTTCTATATAAGAAAATAATAAAAAGTAGCATAACTCCAATATTCAAAGTGTAGTGAATTGCAATAAATAATGTTCTCGTCAGGATGAGTAAAAGTTTATCATGCTGGCGTGCATACATAAATTTCAGAAATTCAAACCTCCAGTATTGGATTTTTTAGGATTTGATACAATTTTGGACAATTTTTCCTAGGGTATTTGAGTGTTTTTTCAAGTGTTTTGTGAATCTGATATTGAATACTACAAACATATAAAGCGTTTTCCCCTTCTATAGCCAAAAAACATTTTTAAATAAAAAGTATGTTTTTTAATGTATATGGGTATGATATATGATGTGAAAATTTAAAAAAAATAAAAAGGTAATTAAATGTGTTTATCTAGTGTTGTAAACTTTCACGTGTTCCGATAAACTACGTCATTAGTTGCTGGCCGAAAATAAAAGAACATGTATCGAATTGAAATTTCTTAAAATGTTGAGTTTTTAATAATAATCATGAAGACCAAAATTAAATTGAAAGTATAGTATAAGGTGGTGCATTTTTCATAGAATTAACCTCATTTTTTTAATTACACATCTATATTCCACGTCTTCATTGCAAATATAATTTAACCATTTGTTGTTCATCAATTTAAAAAAAAATATTAGTAGGAATACAATTTTCATAATTATTTATATTTGATTTTTAAGTGGATAATAATAAAATAATGACAATAACTTAGAAAAAATAGAAAATTTATTATTTATATTTTTATTGTCTTTGATCATTTTGAAATTTTATTCATAATTTAAATTTAAAAAAAACTATGATTATAATATAAATGTAGTCTCATTATTTTAGTTGTAAAGAAATTATGTTAATTAATAATTGAATAATTAAATTTGAAAAACTTTAGTGAATATGATAATATATTGTGAAAGTAAAATAAATTTGTTAATTAAATTTATTGACTCAATATTTTGATAGGTAAAGCGAACTATGAATTTGGTCAATAATTGCTAACTACTAGAGTTGCCATAATATTATAGTTTATTAGTTGTATATTAAAATTAAGCACAATCATTTTTTTTTTGAAAAGTAGAGTATTTAACAAATGAAAGTTTATAGTTCAAATTTAAATTTTGAACTTGTCTACGGTTCAAATTTAAAATCTGAATTTATCACATTTATTTTGATAAATGATAGTCTTCTTACGAGACAATTAGAAAGTTGTATTTGTTATTTTATAAAAAAAATATAATATATATTTATTAAAAAATTATACATGTTTATAAAAATTAATAAAATACACCTTATTTATTTAAGATCACACTTATTTATATATTTTCTTTTAACGTATGATTTCATATTATAAAAATAGCTATGATGTCATCTTATAATAAATATGTAAAATAAATAAATGAGAAAGTTGGGCCAAGATTTCATTAATGGCCCGTAAGATTGTACCATCTATTATACTCTTGTTCTCTTCCTCAGTCATTACCACGGATTTTCAGCGGCCAGGCAACGTTGCCTCCTCCACCTCAACCGACGCATCCTCCCATGCCGCCGCCGCCCACGCCACTGCGCTACATCAGACACAGTTGCAGCCTCGCCTCCGCGCTGCCACACGCGACGCACCCCCTGCCGTCCACGGCCATGCCAAGCTGTCAACTGAAGGTATAATTGAATCTGATTATATTTTATTAGGGCTTCAAAATTATATTTTGCAAGTGTGGGCTCAACATTTTTGCAAACGGTTTGCGATTTTGTGACTAAAAATTAGGCGTCCCTGTGACAAAAAAATACTCCACCGTCCCAGAGGTATTTTTACTTTGGGATGACACACTTTTTAAGAAAAGTAGAGTGTTGTGTAAAGTTATATTATTAAAATAATGAGATTAGTTGGATTGTGAGGATAAAGTTACAGTAATAGTTTTTATTTATAGGGTGTGAAAACAATTGTGGAACGGATAAAAAAGAAAAGTGTGAAAACAATTATGGGAAGGAGGGAGTAACAAAATTAGATTCGGATACTGATGGTTTAAAGTTGACTGTTCACTCGCTCCTGTAGGAAGTGCAAGTCACGATTTTACTGTTGAGCGAGTGACTGTTCACTCGCCAGCAAAATCATGTTTTATACAGAACAGGACACATGTCATAAATCAACAGAGCATAGCTTGAAGGCATTAAACTCATAAGGCGTTAAAACTCATAAATCGACTACCCATTTTGTCACGACCATTGTCGTTTTCTCAGTTTCATCTTTTTTAATTTAGTACTAATTTCGGATGAACCACTACACCGATCTAGACTGGTATACGTAATTGCCTCTCTCTCTCTCTCTCTGCAGATCTAAACAGAGGCGTGCAGTGCACTCACACTTCTCCGTTTTGAGCGACTGTCGTGGCCGATATCGAGTGACGTCTACTAATACTACCACCCACTGCCGCCGCCCATGCTCTCGAACGGCTCTACCACCTCTAATCGCCACAGCCACCGGCCCCATTTCTCTGTAATTTTTGGGTGCTCGCCACTAACGTAGAACATAGCATAACCACCAAATTGAGCATTTGCATAAACTTTTGGGTAAATTTCTGTAATTTTTGTTTGCTACCAAATTGGCATTTTCATTGCAGATGATTGTAGTATTTTATGATTTCTTTGTAACTAGACTTAATCCAAATCGAGCATTTTATTTGCATAGATCTTCCATGCACAACTACAATAGAACAAGAGGATGTTGCTAGAGTGCTCCTGTTAGAGGATTCAATTCTCTTTAGCATATTTTTAGTTCTTCCCATGTATAATCAGCGCCAATCTCTGTGTTTCTGTTGTATAAGTTCATTATGTAGATGTCTCTTATACACACTTTCAGAGTTTTTTCTTCTATTCTTATGCATTTGGTTGTCGAAAATGTTGTTTGATGGGTATCTATGTTGGAAGAGGATTTAGAAATTTTGGTATGAATCATGTAGAATGGTAAAGTAGAATTTTCATACTTATACTTTTTCCAAAAAGCTGTATACCAGTTTTAAAACCTCCTACCAAGCAGTTAAATTATAATAGTAAGACCTCCTCATTGAATGCTACCAATCAGTGTAATGATCTTTATTTTTGTCTACCTCTTACCATACCACTCATCTCTCTTAAATTATCCATGCCTACCAAATGCAGCCTTAAGCTTAAACCATTGCATTTAAAATGCATTTTGATTATGCACATCTTTGTTTTGTTTTGGTTTTAGAATTTGTGATTCCATCTGCTTGAAAACCGAATGCGGGCAATTTAAATCAAAGAAATGTTAGAAATGCAATGAGTGAGCAAATCGTGTCAGCAGTTGATGGCATAAGAGTTTAAATTGCACTCATAGATGATGATGGGAGTAGTTTCTCTTCTCTTCTTTTCGTTCAATTTTTCTTTGTTTTCTTTTCTCTTTAATTCCTGATTGCGGTGTTTTTATGTTTTGGTCCGTTTCAGCTTTGGTATCTTACATGGAGAGATTTGAGTTTCTGAATTCTGTGTTGGTTTGAATTTGTTGCTCTTTTTCTAACAAGTGCATCATCATATTTATTTTTGGTCATTTTGTATTCTACTTCCGTAGCACATTTATTTGACTTGGACCTAATTATGTATAGAAGGATTTAATTTAAGAGAAATATAAAACATTCAGCAAGAGCAAAGAGGATTAGCAGGAGAAATAATAATGTGGAAGCTAAAAATTGCGGAGGGATCAAGCCCATGGTTGCGCTCAGTAAACGGACATATTGGCCGTCAAACCTGGGAGTTTGATCCCAGTCTTGGGTCTCCTGAAGAGCTGGCCGAGATCGAGAAGTTCCGACAGCAATTCCATGATAATCGATTCGAGAAGAAGCATTCTGCAGACCTTCTCATGAGACTTCAAGTTAAGTGAAGCGCACTAGCTTTATTCATTAATGGTTGTTTGCATTTTCTATATTTGGCATTTCCTCTAGTTTATGCAAATTGGTTCGGTTACAATTTGTTATTATCATGGTTTTGCCATTTTACCTGATTTTAAATTACTTAACCTGTGAGTATGTAAATCAAGGTTTCTTTGTCTAATCTCGGAGAAAAAAAAACAAGAGTGCTGGATTTTCTGTTTTTCTGTGCTGTTTTCGTCAGAGTTGAGAGATTCTGAATGTGAGCTGGTAATTTGCATATATGGAACGTCAATGATGTGAATCCCTGCCAGACTCGTTACAATAAGAGACCAGTTCTTAACTTTTAGTAATATTTATTCTGTTGTTTGCTGGGACTGCATTATGCAGGGAAAACAGAAAAACCTGAGTTCCTGACTAGTGCTAATGTTCTTCATATTCACTTGTGCTTGTTTTCATGTAGTAACAATGTGCAATAGGATGACCAATTTCAGTTTTCAGAAACCTTCTGGTCGTCCCTTTTCACTAGTTGGTAGCTTTGTTTTCGCATCTTTGGTACAACACGTGTTTCTAAATTTGTTTTAATATTTAATGCAGAAGACATCATTATGATTTACTTAAAGTTGGTATATCTTTTTAATTGGTCTGTTTTATGGAGTAACCGCGTAAGACAGTCCGAGGATCAAATTTCAGGTTTTTAAGATATGAAAACTAGTAAGTTTGATATCCTGCTCAGAGGCAAATTTGCATGTACCAAAGAAATATGTTTTAATGCTCCCATTCACAGGGATTAAGTTACTACGGGAAATTTAAGCATCTTTAAAAGTTATAATTCATTCTTTTCAAAAAAAGAAGAAGAAAGAAATGAATAAAAGAAAGAAAGAAAGAAGCTATAATTGATTAAATTTGAAATCCCTTAGCATAGTTCATGATGCAAGTTTCCATCTTTCACCACTTTGGCACATGGTCTCTTTTTGCATGTCTTAATTTGGTTCTTCGTAAGGTAATGATGTCAAGTGAAGCTAAATACAACTATCTTAAGATTTTAATTGAGATTTAACTTGTAATATAAATTGATTGCTGATATCATTATGGAACTGTGTGACTAAGTTTTTCAATTTCATTTCATTAAATGTTAGTTAACAAAGGCACACCCAGCCACCACAAATATTCCCCAAGTAAAAGTGAAGGATGTAGACGATATTACAGAAGAAAAAGTTACCAATACATTGAGGAGGGCCATCAGTTTCCAATCAACTGTGCAAGCTGAAGATGGTCATTGGCCAGGAGACTATGGAGGTCCAATGTTTCTATTACCTGGCCTGGTGAGTGTTGATTTTGTTTCTCAGCTTTTCTAGGCTCAATTTTGTTTCTAGGTATTTGAATAGGAAGATTTAAAAAATGGGATAACTTATGTCCCTCTTTTTTTCTGTTCTGCAGATTGAATCCGAAAGCTAATGTTCTTTAACATAGTTAATAACTTGAAAAAATTTCCGAAAGTCTTTGGTTAGTATATGCTTCCGTCATTTACATATTTACACCAACTGGTCCTATAACAGAAGTGGTCTTGCCTTGGAGTTCTAAAACTGCCCTCAAGCTTGCATGAGCATTTAGAACATGAGATAATGTGTATGTTATTGGCCATATATCTGTGTTATTCTCAAACAAAAATTAAAAAAATATGACTTGGTTAGCAATTGTCAGATTGGAATAATGAGTTTCGAAAATTTGATTTACTGGTACTATATCATCTTTTCTTCCTTTCTAACCTCAGTGTTCCTCTGTTGTATATGAATCTTCTTGGAGCAGGTAATTACATTATCTATTACTGGGGCGTTAAATGCGATATTGTCAAAAGAGCACAAACATGAGATTTGTCGCTATCTTTACAATCACCAGGTGAAGACTCTATTTAGAATGTAAATTTATAGCGACTTGCATCTAGAGTGTGTTAACCTATGTATTAGTTTCATGATCTTCTTTACTAACGAACTGCACTTGTTTACCACTAAATATGCAATGTGGCAGAACAGAGATGGTGGATGGGGACTCCACATTGAGGGGCCAAGCACCATGTTTGGCTCTGTTTTGACCTATGTTACTTTAAGATTGCTTGGGGAAGGAGCAAATGATGGTAATGGATCAATGGAGAAAGGAAGAGATTGGATTTTGGAACATGGTGGGGCCACTGCTATAACATCATGGGGAAAGATGTGGCTCTCGGTTTAGATCTCATCCCTTGTATTATTGTTTATTTGATTTGCTCCAAGTGCAAGCTTTTGAAGTTTTTTCTTGTTCCTCTTTTTGGTTAATTAGGTGCTTGGGGCCTTTGAATGGTCTGGAAACAATCCTCTGCCACCCGAGATATGGCTTCTTCCATATATTTTGCCAATCCACCCAGGTAATCTTGTAGGCATTGCCTTTCTTTCTTTCTGTTTGTGTTGAAATTGATAGTAAAATTTATCTGAGTGTCAACACAGAGTGATAGTTATATATTTAAAAGTTCAAAAGTTCTTCATATCTGCATTATAAACTTTTTAACTCATCAGTGTAGAAGTGGTGTGATCTTTGCTCTGGCAGGCTATTGTTTTGCTCCTTCCTTGGTTGGAGGAACATGGTGTTTATCTAATATGATACCAGCTTGACATTGTTCTTTATGATTATTTGGAGTCTTGAGACTCTAGGGATGAGAGAGATAAGCTGTAGATATTCATAGAATGTTCTATTAGAATTATTTTTCCAGATGGGGTGGTCTTGCGTGAGACCGTCTATGGATCTTATTCCAATCCAGCACATTTCTTTCCTTAATAATATTGATTAAATTCCAGTTCATGCAGTTAAATAATATGGGTTGGCACATGAATGACCTCAAAACATGTTTCCTCAGCATATCTATAAATTGTCAATTGGAAGATGCCTCCACTCTTAATATTTTCATTGTCGTTCAAAAAAAGAATTTCGTTGCCGAGTGAAATCTTCTACTTTTAATTCTTTAATCATGCAAAAAAGAAAAAAAAAAGGGGGGGGGGGGTTGTTTGGTTGAATAGAAATTGTACCATTCTGATGTTTTCTGTGCATATTTTGCATGAAAAATAATGTTTATCTACTTTGCAGGAAGGATGTGGTGTCATTGTCGAATGGTTTATCTTCCCATGTCCTATTTGTATGGGAAAAGGTTTGTTGGCCCACTCACACCCACAGTTCTTTCTCTGAGGAAGGAGCTTTTTGTAGTTCCATATCATGAAATAGACTGGAACAAAGCTCGCAATGAATGTGCAAAGGTTGGTTTAATAAATTTATTAGTAACAACTATGGTGGTACTGTGGTAGTTTATTATCACAATCTTATGTGAAGTTTCAGAATTCTTATGTCATACAATGACATTCAAATATCCAATCTCTTTGTTCTTAAAGAACATTTCTTGTTGTTGTAATTATTAATATCATTATGTGTCTTTCATGCAGGAAGATCTCTACTACCCTCACCCTTTTGTACAGGATATTCTTTGGGCAACTCTTCACAAGTTTGTAGAACCTATTTTGTTGCACTGGCCTGGGAAGAAATTGAGAGAGAAGTCTCTACGGACTGTTATGGAGCATATACATTACGAGGATGAAAATACTCGCTATATATGCATAGGTCCTGTAAACAAGGTACACTTGGAACATCTAGCAAATATAGTTGTTCAAGAAGTTGAATTGTGAAAAATAGGAAAGGTATATAATATGAAATAATAAACTATCTGATAAAAAAGGTCTATGATTAGGAGGGTATTTGTCGATGTATGTAATATTTGCATACATAATGGTTAGTTGTTTTCTTCCAGACAAGTGTAAGTGATTCAATGGTTTTCTGATTCTACTAACATGACATGCTGATGTTCTCATGCCTATATTCCCATAATGGTGGACTTTATCTTTGTCCATAGGATTCCATATTTCAATTGGTTGTTTCTTTTATTGATTTTATCAAATTAAATGCAATTCCAAATGCTGCAATTGCTAAAGCATTTCTCGTACTTTCTCACATTTCATTATAAATTTGATGTTTTAGGTGCTAAATATGCTCTGCTGTTGGGCAGAAGATCAAAATTCAGAAGCTTTCAAGTTACATCTTCCAAGAATCAACGATTACCTGTGGGTTGCAGAAGATGGCATGAAAATGCAGGTTGAGTCCTGTGTACATATGAATCTGAATTAAAATGTCATTTCTCTTCTATCTTTGTATGTGGACTTATTCAGAATCTGTGACTATTTAATCCGCTTCCGAAAGCAGGATACAACATTCCAGTCTTGCCTTAGCCATGACCTGAGGAAACCCTCACCCCAAAACCTGTAACGCCCCTAAACACACACCCCAACCCACCACCACCCCCCCCAAAAAAAAGAAAATAAAAAAGAAAGGGAACTAGTAATCTTGGAAAGAGAAGAGTCGATAATTAATTAATGAGGCTCCTGTAAACTTGGAGGAAGGTTTTTGTAAGACCCTGCACACGGATGAAGAAGGCGGTCTTGGGGTAGACTGGAAACAAAAAAGAAAAAAAGGAATCATATTATTTTTTGAAGAATCGAAAAGAACCAAGATAAGGAATAGGAAAGGAAAGAGAAGAAAGAAAAGAGGACGAGGACACAATACGAAAGGGGAAACTAAGTCCAACCGACAACCTGACTGGTATCCGGTTGGGACTGGAGTTTGAAGGCACATGGCCTTTTCACTTGATTTATAAACAAAGTCTGCTGTATCCTTGTCCAAACATTTTTAAGTTAAGAGATGCAAGATATTGATGAAATTTCTGCTTCCACGAGTATATTAAGTCATGATTGGTTATGGTGGAATTTTCTTGTATTAAGATATGTGACACAATATTAAATTTCAGGGATATAATGGAAGTCAGTTATGGGATGCTGCTTTTGCTGTTCAAGCCATAATCTCAACGGAGCTTGTTGAAGAATTTGGCCCAACTTTAAGAAAAGCACATACATATATAAAGAACTCTCAGGTTAACCTTGAGTTTCCTTATGCCAATTATTATATCTTTTTACTTTTGAATTATGTTTCATATTCCACGGTAGTTATCTTACAATTTTCTTATCTTTGGCTTTAAAGGTGTCAGATGATTGCCCAGGCAATCTAGCTTATTGGTATCGTCACATTTCCAAAGGAGCCTGGCCATTTTCAACCGCAGATCATGGTTGGCCAATATCAGATTGCACTGCTGAGGGACTGAAAGTAATTATATTCAGTTTGAAGTTTTCTTTTACTGAGTTTAACTCTCTCTTCGTCCCCTCCCCCACCCCACCCCACCCCACAACCACCACCACCACCACCACCAAAAAAAAAGTGTTCAATTAGCAAAACAATACTATAATCTGTGTATTATTTCAGGCGGCATTGACACTATCAAAGTTACCAGCAGAAACTGTTGGTGAACCACTAGATGCAAAGCGGTTTTATGATGCTGTGAATGTTATCTTTTCACTTCAGGTACTGCACATCTGAGACTGATTGGACATTATTGATTTATTCGTTTGAACGTGCACAGCCAAATCAAGTATTTTAGCTGTTGAGATTCATCTCTTTTCTGTTATATCCAGTGATATGAATTTGCAGGAAAACAAATAATAGGAATATTCAAAATAAACTTGCTCATATTACGTCTTTCAACTTCTAGCTTGGGTACAATTTTTCTAAGTACACAATCAAGTGTTGGATATCATTGGGTATGCTACCCTGCAATACTTATGAGATGTCATTTAGATATGCTATACTGGAAATATGGATAATTTTGGCTAAACTGAATCCAACTGAGACAATGTGATGCTCATCTTGAACTCAAACACAAGCAATTGACAAAATATTGTTTCAGTGTAACTGTAGTTCTGAAATTTCATTTACAGAAAAGATGTGTCAGTTGCACTTGTCAACATTAGTTCAAGAATTTGTACTTTCTGTATTTACTCGTTTATATAAAAATACTAAAAGGGAAAGTTTTCTAGTTACTCGTATTTTCAAATTTGGTCTAGTGAAAAAAAATAAATTCCACGGCATCAATAATAAACTCTTAAGAAACTGAAAATTGATTTTGTGGATCTTAGGGTGCCTTCTTTTGGGTGAATTGAACTGTTCATGCATCCTCCTTGACTGCAGCTTAAGTTTCAGATCTAATAAACTTTTATGTATAAATTTCTGACAAAGCTGACACAAGATTTCCTGGCATATTTTGCAGAATGCAGATGGAGGTTTTGCAACATATGAGCTGACTAGATCCTATAGTTGGTTGGAGGTAGGTTATTCTAATTGTAAAATGATTGCAGCAATTACGATCTTGTATTTTTTCTCTTCAATACTGCAAAAACTTAAAAAATGTTTCATGCACTTGACTTCTTTATGTGCGATTGCCTATATATTGGTTATATTGTGCTGTGCATTATATGGAACTAAACCTTGAATAACTGAATTCAAGGTTTTAATGTTTGCTACTGCCTGAGCGATTCAGTTTTAAGGTCTATCTTAGGCTCTGGGCTGTTTCACGCAGAACAATTTATTTACCATTCTATTTCTTTCTTTTATATGTTTTTGTACAATCTAAATCTATTGATAATTTAGTTAGCATGTGGAAGATGATAATGCTAATATTTACTACTCCCTCCATCCCATAGAAATTTGCACATTTTCTTCTTTTGGACGTCCCACACAAATTTGCACACTACTAAAAAAAGGAAACATCGATTTGCGTGTACACTCACAAAACTATATACATATTTACTCATATGCTATTACTTATCTATTATACACATTTTTCTTAAAAAATGTGCCATCCCATAGGGTGCAAATTCCTACGGGACGGAGGGAGTACATGATTTGGTCATCCAATCATTGATTAGAAAATTTATTTTGATGATTCTGGTCATAAAGCAATTTATTACCCCTCTTTTGAGTGCATTTTTTTATAATTTTTGCACACTTGCCCCCTCTGCAATTTAAGGGGAAAGTGTGCCCCTCTTTGTTTTCCTCCCATTATTTATTATAATTTGTTGGGCATTAAACCTTATGAAGAAACTTAATAACTCACTATTAATATGAATCTGCATCTTTTTGTCGCAGCTAATAAACCCTGCTGAAACCTTTGGGGACATTGTCATTGATTATCCGTAAGATATCTCTATTTCTGTACACAACAACTTAAGTCATTAAAGGCGTTGTGAAGATCTTTCAATTTTAGTACCCTGGTTATATTATTGACTAGAACTTTCTACTTCTTTATAATCCATAAGATTTTGTAAAATTATGCTGAGTGATAAGACATACCAAATAAAAAACAACTTATGCATGCTTAGTGAAACCTTTGGGGACATTGTCATTGATTATCTGTAAGGTATCTCTATTTCTGTTCACAACAACCTAAGTCATTAAAAGCATCGTGAAGGTCTATCAATTTTAGTACCTTGGTTATGTTATTGACTTGAACTTTCTACTTCTTTATAATACATAGATTTTGTAAAATTATGCGAGTGATAAGACATACCAAATAACAAACAACTTATGCATGCTTAGCTCCAATCCTCTTGAACTATAGACTAAAAAAATGAGTTGGTGATTAACATACCTTCAGATATTATTTAGGCTTGGTTTGTGAAGGGGAATAGGATTGATAGTGCACTTTGATGCCCCCAAAAAAGTGAGGAATGGAGGCTTCCCTTAAACTTGTGAATCAAATTATTATGGAGTGATAGTATAACAAACATCCAGTTATATTTCATTCACATTCCTTTACTCTCATACCCTTCAACCAAGCACGCTCTAATAAATTTGAACCTCAATCTGTAGCTATGTTGAGTGCACATCAGCTGCTATTCAAGCATTAACAGCATTCAAGAAATTATATCCTGGGCATCGGAAAGAAGAAGTGGAGCTCTGTATTGAAAGAAGTGCTAAATTCATTGAAAAGATTCAAGAGGCAGATGGCTCCTGGTCAGTTTTCCCTTTTTTGTTGCTTGCCTCTTCCCATACTTAGATTTAATAACATGTAGGCTGCACATTTTAATTTCTTCCTCAATAATAAGTGGCCCTGCTAGTTTTTTTGTAGCTCTCAACATGGCTTGCCTTTTGATTTTTTTTAATGTAGCCATCGGTTATTAGTTGTGATGAAATTTTGTTTCAGGTATGGTTCTTGGGCAGTTTGTTACACTTATGCAACATGGTTTGGCGTGAAAAGCCTGGTGGCTGCTGGTCGAAGCTTTAGTAATAGCTCTAACATTCGCAAGGCCTGTGAATTTCTGCTGTCCAAACAGCTCCCTTGTGGTGGTTGGGGGGAGAGTTATCTTTCGTGTCAAAATAAGGTTGATAATTTTTACATCAGTTGTTTGTTTGCCCTATATATGTTTCACAAATTGATGCTTGAATGTGTGAACAATTTCTAGCATATCAATTTTATATTTCTGTTATTTCTCATGATTATTACCTTATAGTCAATAGATAGACAATGTGATGAAAAATATATCAAGTTGGGTGTAACAGATATACCGAATATTTTTCAAGTTAATATTTGTAGACTTGCTTTAATTGTTTTTGATTCTAATATATATATATATATATATATATATATATATATATTATGTCTTAAATTAATGGAGCTTAATAATAAAAATAATGCTTTAAATGTTCAGGTGTATACAAATCTTGAAGGCGACAGGTCTCACGTGGTGAATACAGGATGGGCTTTACTAGCTCTCATTGATGCTGGGCAGGTAGGATTTTTCGGCTCACCACTTTGTGCATTCAATTTAGGGGGTTAATATCATTATTACATTTGGTTCACAAAATTTTAATTCGGGAAGTATGCTTTTGTTCTCGCATTTGGTTTCACCGTTCATTGATCATCCATTGACTTACAGGGTCAGTTACTTGGAATGGTAATCATTTTCTGTTACTGTACTGCAGGCTGAGAGAGATCCTTTGCCTTTGCACCGTGCAGCGAAAGTCCTAATAAATTCTCAATGCGAAAATGGAGATTTCCCTCAACAGGTATAATTCCAATAAGCAAATAGTTTCTCTACATAATTATTTACCACTCCGAATTAACAGACATTGTTGGGAAACGTTGTTCAGGAGATCATGGGGGTGTTCAATAGGAATTGCATGATCACTTATGCTGCTTACAGGCTCATATTCCCTATCTGGGCTCTAGGCGAATATCGTACCCGGGTTCTACACACTCGGTGAATATGCATCCTTCGATCATAGCTGCCTCCTGTTCTTTGCTTTCGCTTTTCACGACGATGCTTTGTTTTTACCATTAGTCTTCTTCTTGCACTCTAAAATAATTATCGTTCTTTGTTTTTTGGCTACTTTAGTGATCTATCTAATATCACTCATGTACATTACATGAGTTGGTCTTATTGGCTACTTTAGTGATCTATACTAATATCACACATGAGTAGGTCTTATGAACTGGGTTTATGTTAATTTTCTTATATGATTGAGGAAAAAATGTGTTAAGAAGAAGAATAGAATGCAAAATACATATTTGTCCTTGTATTATATTTTTTGAACATCACAATAGCATATACTAGTGCTTATAATAACTCTCATTGTTGGTCGGGTGGTTGTTAGACCTTCAAAAAATAATTTTCATTTTAAAACAAGAATATTAGAGCATTCTCAGTATCTATAGTTTTAAAAATGATTTACAAGGCTTTTGACTATAAAAGTTACAGTTGTAGACTGTAGTATATACAACTGCAAGATTTTCAGAACAAAAGAAAATAAAAGCACCTTGTAGATATCTTTGATTGATTTTTCACACTTTGGAAGTGTATTGAAAAATCTCTTGTGCAGTGGAATAAGTGTGTATATGTTAATGAAAAAAATGTAAACAATGGGGTTTGCAGGTGAGTAACTATTAAGTCTACAATAGTGGATTTCAAGTTCAGTTTTAACAAGTTTTATGCAACAAACTTAAAAATAATGGTGCGTGTAATAATAATGGAAATATAATGAATATGAAATATAGTAGAAACAATTAAATAACACAAGCAAATTTATAGTTATTCAGAGACGATAAAAATCCTCCTACATCTACTGTTACACCACTCAGGTGCCAAATTCACTAAGATAATCACTTAGATTTTTGTACAAGTATTTCCCCTTAGAAATAACTCTCACTCTAATCTAGGTAAAACACTTGACCTATTCGCTAAGAATACAACGGACTCACTAAGAGTCTTTTACCTCACAAAGAGAAATCTACACTAAGTAGATATTAAAAATATAAAATAGGTGAGGGAACAACAACTGAAATGTGATTCTTCACTAAGAAAATTCTAACCAACTAGCCTATGAATCACAAAGAAAAATATCTCTCAGAAATGCTCTCAACATATTTTGCTAGATGTAAGTTTGCTCAGGGTTGAATGCTTGAATGCTTGAGTTGTTGTTATTCTCCTCTTCTATTTATAGAGACAGATGTGTGACTTATCCATTGGAGAATTCAAAATTCTGAATTCTGGATAAGACTTCTCTTACTCTCTATAAACCCCCACATGTGTGAAGTAGTTCTCCTCTTCCACTCTCGTTAGTATTGGGTGTACTATTTGTCCTCATTCTGATTTTGAATTTGATTTTCATTAAGCCTTCAGAATCTTTAATAAATCATTCTTAAGTACTCTCTAGTGAGTGCAAGTTAATGCTTCGCTAATCTAAGTTATTAAGGGTCTTCTAGCATCTTCTTCTCTTAAACTTGTAATTAATTCACCAACGGTCTTGATTAGCTGTGGGTTTACTCTTTGAGCTGTAGTTTTGCTCTTGTAGGTTACTTTTCAGTTGTAAGAACAATTTGCAGTTGTAAGTTCATCAACTGTACAACTGTAGACTTCTTTTACAAACTGTAACTTTCCTACTTTCTTTAACTTTTAACCTGAAGTGTTAATTTTCAAATATGCAATTCTATATTTTGCTATCATTAAAATTTATATAAAATAATATTCTAACACTCATAGTCATAGGAGTCCTTTTTGTGGGTAGTCCTTTCGTGTGTTTATAATAACACATATATATGTTTATATAATACAATATTCAAGTTTATTATATTTTTTCTCATCTTTTATATATTTATTTATAAATGTTGAAATTATTAGTTTACATGCCTCACTCTAGTCATTCAAGAACAAGAAGAAGATCAGAACTTGATGAAAAACAACAAGTCGGAAGATCCAAGACTTCGAGCGTCCTTAAAGATTCAAAGATGTTCTTCGCGGTTTCAAGAGCATTCTTCGAGTTCTTCGTCAACAAAGGCGGTTTAATCTAGAATTACGGTGCAAAGCCTCGTTGTTCTTCATCAATAAAGACATTTGATCCGGGATTACGATGTGAAGCCTTCGGTCGAAGTTCTTCATCAACGACGTTTGATTCGGGAAAGACAATGCCAAACCCCTCCAATCAATGCTTATCAAAAAGCCCTCAATAGCAACCAACACCGTTTATCTACAATGACCCTCTACAAGACGTTCAAAGGTGAATACTCAACAAAATTATTTCGGTAAAGACAAAATTAATTTGAAATAATGCTCAATGCCTTCAAATTAATATGAACTTTAACATCAAATTCAGACCAACTCCGATAAATCAACAACGTCTTTCAACAGACAACGTTAATTTGAACCAAAGCTCAACGTAAATTTTTTTATTTTGTTATATTTGAGATTAACTCTAGTAAAAATATAAGGTGTCGCTTGGTAAGAGCCAAATATGGATTTGTATATTGATTTTATCTTACTTGGTAGGAGATATAAATTTATACTGCCCCGATATTTTATCTTATGACCCGATAAATGAAATGATCATATTACACAATTTTCACTATTCACTTTGTAATAAATTATCTTACTTCTCACACCTTATAATTTTTATATGGCTTAAAAATTAACTTTTCTTCTTATATATCTCCATATTACACTCTAACAAGTTAATTTTTTTTTATCTCTCTCTATATATTAGACCCTACCAAATGATATTACTTTTTAGAACTATTTTATACCATCTCCATCCAAACTCTTTCTTCCCACTTTTATTATATCCTCCTCACATAAAATAATAAAAGAAGAAGAAAGTTCCGGAATGGAGAAATTATAATTTTTCTATTATACACTGCCAAATAACATTAATATGAATTCTACTTATAAAATTTATAACCTTTAATATTAACTAACAATTACCACATAAAAACAAAATTAGTTGTGAGTGAAATTTACAAAATAAGTAAACGTGATGATCAAAATGAAAAAAAGTCGCCATTTCAAAATTTCATCTCCATTCGATTCTGTAACATGTGCTTTTGTCTCTCTTTCATATGATTTACAAATTATTTCAAAAAACGAAATTTATTTCATATCGATCCTCAAATAAATGAGGCAGGATATTACATTAAAAAAAAAAAAAAACATGACTATAGTCTTTGAAATTTGAAATAGTATACTAAAATCCAAGTTATGTTTTAAAAGCGTGAGTTAAAGGAAGAAGACAAGACCCCACGTAGAAAACGCTCCTCTTACATTTTCGAAAACCGAAGCTCAGAGCGCCAAAACTCAAAAACCCCTGACCTAGCTCTCTCTCTCTCTCACACACACGCACTAGCCATGGGCCTCGATCGGGTAAGATATTCTCGAACTCCGTTTTTCTTTTTTGTCGGTCATGAGATTCGTTCACTTTGAATTCCCTTTCATTATTATACTCATTTTGAATTTGAATTTAAAGTAGTTTCATGGCATAAAATCAGTATTATTATACTCTCACATGTCACACATAAGTTCAGTACTCTACTTTTGCTCTTCAATCTCGATGCAATGCTCTTTATCGATGCTGAATCACACTGTTGTCCTGCAGTGAAGAATGCAAATGGGAAACAGGATTGCTGCGCTACTGTGTAAGTTTTTGCGTTTAATCTGTTTCATTTTGGGTGGTGGTTTATTGTTCAATGTGTGAGTTTTAGGGAAACCTGAATATATGTTTAATTGGTTTTGTGATTTGTTTGTACGATTCTAGCTCTTCTTTGGAAATCAGGCGAAACATGCAAGTTTTATTAATTTATGAAATCTATGGGCAATGTATCAATTAATGATTTCCTTTTATTTTCAGACAATTGTTATGGGGTAAAAATCTGCTTTGATGCTTTATTAAAACGTATTTACAATGTGAAAGGACAGCTGCGGAAAGTCGAGGGTTAAAAATTTCTTGCTGGAGTAGATCTTGACTGATAGGGTTTTAGCTTAAACCAAATGAATATGAAGACACAAGTGAATATGGTGAAAGGGAAAGCAACATCAAGGGGGAGCAATCAACAAGCTGTTTTTGAGCTGAAACAACGCGTGGCTCTTTCACTGAACAAGCTTGCAGATAGAGACACTTACCAACTTGGAGTGGAGGAGCTTGAGAAAACCATTGAATGCTTAACACCTGATGGGGTAGCTCCATTTTTATCTTGCATACTAGACATAGATTTTGAGAAGAAAAGTGCAGTTCGAAAAGAATGCATCCGTTTGATGGGTACGTTAGCAACTTTCCATGAAGGGTTGATTGGACCTTATCTTGGAAAGGTGATATCCAGCATTGTTAAACGCCTAAAGGATTCAGATTCTGTTGTAAGAGATGCTTGTGTAGAAACAGTTGGTGTCCTGGCTTCTAAGTTGAGTAGTGGTAGAATGGAGACTGATGGTGTTTTTGTCACTCTTGTGAAACCACTTTTTGAAGCACTGGGTGAGCAGAACAAGCAAGTGCAATGTGGTTCTGCGCTTTGTTTGTCTCAGGTCATTGACAACATTCATGACCCCCCACCTATGGTTTTGCAGAAGATGTTGGCAAAAACTATTAAGTTTTTGAAGAATCCTCATTTCATGGCAAAGCCAGCAGTCATTGAGTTGAATCGGAGCATCATTCTGGTTAGTTTATCTTGTTTCTGCCTAACCATTTGAAGTATAATGATGTTTTAGCTTTAATAAGTAATTTCTCCGTCTCACAAGAACTTGCAGACTTTCCTTTTTAGGACGTCTCACAAGAATTTCATAAACTCCACCCTTACAATATTTACATATCTCAATCCAACTAAGTTCTTTACTCTGTACATAAAGTTTTACCAAATTACCATTCAAAACACTACTTTTTTTTTATTTTATTCCACTTTTTTCTTAATATGCGTGCACTTCCCCTCTTGCAAGTTTCTGTGGGACTGAGGGAGTATTCATTTGGAATAATCAGTCAATGCTTCAACGTTAACAATCACATTGTATATTGTGTTTAGTCTTCTACTGTATCCTTGTTTTATACATTACAATGCATTAATTGGCCAGTATTTAGCTAGTAGTGGGAACTTCTGATTATACATTTTGAAAATCATTGTCGACTTGTATTGATGTCAATCAGTACTCAGCAGTTCAGCCATCACAGAAAGTAATCAATGCTTCTCTTCTGTAATGTTTAAGGCTGGTGGTGCTCCATCACATAGTTCTTTAACTGCTGCACTGACAAGCATTCAAGAATCACTGAAGAACAAGGACTGGACAACACGTAAAGCTGCCTGTGTAGCATTAGGAGATATTGCTTCTTGTGGTGCTGCATGCCTTGGCACATATCGTATGTCATGCACTCGTGGTCTTGAATCATGCCGGTTCGACAAGGTTTACTGCATATTCTACAATTAATTACTTTATATGCTTCACTTAGTAAATGCTTAATGTGGTATACACTTCAATCTTAATAGGTGAAACCAGTTAGAGACGTAGCTTTGCAAGCCTTGCAGCTTTGGAGAAATCTTCCTGGGCCTAATACAGCTGAACCTTCTGAAGCAGGATCCTCTGTCAAAGGTATTTCAGAATCTTTTGTTTGCTAAAACTTCCAAAAGCAGAGACTGGATAATCCTTAAAAGTTCTATCATCATCTTCTTTGCGTGAAGTCTCTTGCTGGGACATAGACTTTCTTCTGCTGCTAAGAAATACTTTAATTGCATCCATTAGTATTCCTTTGAGTGGAATCAAGTTGAGTTCCTGCACTAATTATGTGCAGACTACATCATTCCTGCAACTGCAAGGAGATTAGAATGTGTGTGATGGAGTATTACTTTATATTTGAAAAAATGGCCTTACCAGTTACCACTTTGTTTTTGATTAAGTTCTTTCCTTGGCGAAACACGTTTCACAATGTGGCTGTGGGTTTTGTACCAATTTTGATCCCACTCGCTGTGTATCTAACTCCTGCCACTAGTGATGGTGAAATATTATAGGAATTGATTATTATATACCACTTTGCTATAGGTTCACATGTTATTACTAGAAGCAAACACCGTAGATCATGGTTTAAGCAGAAGAGATCATCAAATGAAAAGGACAGGATACAATCACCAGTAGATTAATATTTGATCCTGATTTGCCAAGTGAAACAGAAATATCTGTATGTAGATGGATATATCTATATGGATACTTTACCTTCACATGCATGTTCATGAAAAGCTAGCATGTAATCTTGTAGATATCATTTTTTAGATGTAATTTCCACAGCTGCATGTTGTCTCTTTTGCTATGTTCTCATTTCTTGGATTAGAGGCTGGTGTTTTGTTATATGTAAATTTCATTCACATGCTGCAGAAACATCCTATAGAGATGAATATACTGATGTTACCAGTGCCAATGACTCAACACTGAAGGATGATTCACTGATGAAAATTGGCAGTGAATTGGCTAGGAAAAGGGCGCCTTTCTCTTCTAGGAAAGTCGGAAGAACTTATGTTGAGAAATCTCAGCAGTCTGGAACAAATGATTGGAAAATAGAAATTGCAATTCCAAAGAATCGTAATATGTCGGCAACAGAGAATGATGAGTCTGAGGATAGTTCTGTTATCAAGAGATGTGAAAGAATAAATTCTGATGCCAGAAGTACTAGTAACACTGTATATGAATATGTAGAAGTGGATGACAAGCCAGAGATTTCATCTGTTTCTGATCTTTTCACTGAAAGCATCAAATCAAAGAATGCTTTTGAAGATGCCAGTTTGGTGAAGTCAACTGGAACTAGCCGAAGGTTTGCAGCAGATGAAGTTAGCATTGAAGAGCAAAGGTATTTGGCTAAAATGCATGTCCGAAGAAGCTTAGATTCAACAATTACAGAATCAACTTCGCAAACTATGCATCAGTGTTGTTCACAAACAGAACAAGAGATTGTGTCAATTAGGAAGCACCTTCTGGAGATTGAAAATAAGCAATCTAGTCTGATGGACATGCTAAAGGTAACTGGGTTCTTTCTTTTTCTTGGCAACTCGTTCATTTGATTTTTTGTTATAAACTTATAATAAAACCATAGGGTACATATCTTAGAGCTTGCCTGATCACAGTGTTGCCTAGTATTGCTGACCTTCAATTGCACGTAATGGTCTCTTTACAATCTAATATAATAGAGGAAATCCTGTTAATTATGAACTAAATGTTTATCCTACAATACAAACTTGCTGCTAGACAATCTTACATAGTGCCCAACATAAGGAAGTAAAATGTGATTGTTATAGTTAATTATGACGAGGAAAGATTCTATTCATCTTAAAATATAGGAAGCCATGCAATTTCTTTCCATACGTTATTGCAGTATCTCACACAACTTCCATTCCCCTATCTGCCCCTTTATGATTAAAACTTAAAAACTACCAATTATAGAGTTCTTATAGTTTCAATGATATATTGTTTTATTAGTGATTGATTAAAAATGTATGCTTTTCCATTTCAGGCATTTACAACTTCTATGATGGATAGTGTGTCAATGGTCCAGTCGAAGGTCTCAAATCTCGAAGTAGTGGTTGATAAAATGGCACAGGATCTTGTTAATGGTGGAAGATATCCAGATATTTTGGCAACAAAACTTATGAAGAGAAGTCCTAGCAATGCTTCACCTAGAATTTCTACGTGTACTCCAAGAACATCAGTGGATAGCAGTAAACAATCTGCTCTACTACCTACTACTAGAAGCAGAACAAACAGTTTTAGGAAACAAAACTCTAACATATGGACAGATACAGCTCTTAATCCAGGCAAAGGATCCTTGGGGAAGGCAACAAATCCTACAATTTTTAGTCCAGAAATTCATGAAGAACGAGTAAGAAAAAATGGTGTATTTGATTCTGTCTTCTCTAACAAGGCAAGGGTAAATAAATTGGAAACTAACAATAACCCGTGGAAAGTTGTGAAAGAATGTTTGTGCAATGGGGATCTGGACTCGGCATATGCTGAAGCTCTGTCATCAAGGAATGAACAACTTTTGTTTGAGCTTCTTGATAGAACAGGACCTGCTCTTGAGAGTTTATCAAAAAAGACTGCGAGTGATCTATTGAGCAATTTAGCTTTGTACTTTGGGGAGCAAAGATTTGTGAGCTCTATAATACCTTGGTTACAACAGGTAAGTTATTTTGGTTGCTACTTTGTATAGCATTGTGATATGTTTACCTTTGCTTTACAAATGATAAGTAGCGTATCATTGTGATATGTTTACCTTTGCTTTACAAATGATTATCAAAATTGTAATTATGTTCTGCTTTCTTCAGCTTTTGGAACTTAGGAACATCAATGGACCGGCTTACCTAGCGCTCCCAGCAAAAGCAAAACATGAATTCTTATATGGAATCCAGGAAGCTTCCAAATTGGACATGTTTACCCCTGCGGAGAGAAGACACCTCACTGAAATAGGAAAAACTTTGATCCAGTTTTAGGGTTAGTCATTTTAATTTAGTTTTGCCTTTTGAATTGTTTCTTCCTTTTTATAATCACTTCAGAATCTATTATACGTAGTTCATTTGCCTATTTAAGTTTAAATCATATGACTTGTAGGTGACTTTGCTTGCTACATATGATGGCTTGTAATGGATTGCGAATTAGTTGGGGCTGAAATGCTAGATATTTCTTATTCTTAAATCAACTATAGCTCAACTTTGGAATAGTTGTGAAGATGACTTATCAAATTTTAGGAGTCGAATGGTGTATAATTATTATGGTTGCACTGTGAGAGCAAATTTGAGGAGCTTTCAAACTGTTCTTGCACAGCTGACTTATTGCTTAGGCTAAATGATCCCACTTTCCTTTTGTCTGCAGGAAACGAGTTTCATTAGCATGGACATAGAAGGCAAGAACACGAAAAATGTGTAATAACCTCTTCATTCTCTGGGATTGTATCTAGATGCTAAGGAGTTACTGAACTGTTGAAAACTTGTATCAATATGATGGCTCTCCTCTACAATCAGTCTTTTATGTTTAATTTTTGTCGTCTCGTTTTGCCATATGTACGTTACAAGTTGATGACCCTTTACATACAGCACACAAGCAGGCATGTATGTTAAAAAATGCAGTTTTTCTGTTAACTAAAGCTGCCCTTGAGGTGCTTCTAATGGTTTTTGGTTAAAGATACCTTCAAATACTGCTTACTTTTATTAGAAGTATTTTTTTTAATATATTCTCATTTTAATCACCATAAAAATAACTATTTTATATATCGAAAAACATAACAGGAAACAATTTTTAATAAATAATAACGAGTTTTCCCATTTATATCGTTTCTAAATTGAGTTTGGTCTGAAAATGTCACACTAAAGTTCCATTAGTCTTGTTTGATATTATTTCACATTCAATTCTCAATATTCATAAATCTAAAATGTAATATTTTTTTTGGTTATTTTATTTCGTATGAAAACAACACCACCTTCAGTACAGTATTTTTTTCTAGTGAAATTGTATAGTAGTGTAGATGAGAATATGTTGTGACAATCAATAGATCTCAATTATTTGGCAAACTATTGGCCCTCATACAAGAGAAATATAAAGTTCAATTTCTAGTAATAATTAGGACAAAAGAAGGTACAAATAAACCTTCATGAAACATATGCACTCTTCATAACTTGGTCTACAAACATCTTAATCACTAAAATTGAAAAATCAACATCCACTAGAGAGTGATCTCTCAACTGGCATTGCATCTAGAGAAGGGGTATAAATATCACTTCCCTTTGGAAGCTCACTATTGCACCTTCCATTTGCTTGACGATTCCTCACGACCCCATCGCCACTTTCAAGTTCGTCCCGACTAGTTTCCTTTGAATTGCGCCTATCGTTCTTTGGTACTTCATAAAGGGTTATGCGACCACTTCCACTACGTTGAATCGCCTCATCTAGGCTTGTTTCTTGTGTCACAAGGGGCTCAAGTATTTCAATCACTTGACTCATAAGAGGCCTTCCTTTTGGGTTTTGGCTAAGGCATTGATAGGCTAGATTAGCCACCTTCATAAGAATTTTAATGGAGTATTGCCCCTCAATTCTAGGATCAAGTATTCTCAAGAGCTTCTTGTTGTGGTTTAGGAGCGGGCGGGCCCATTCGACAAGATTATGCTCTCTACTAGGCCTGCTTTTGTCCATTGCTCGTCTTCCTATAAGCATCTCAAGCAGGACAACTCCAAACCCATATATATCACTTCTTGCAGTCAAATGTCCTGAACAATATATCATCAGATCAGTAGCCAAATCAATGCTGCTAATCGAAGATTTAGGCTTCGTATGTAGAATGCTCGCAATAAAAAGGGCACACACAAAGAGTTAAAGAGTTTTTTGACCTCATAAATTGTCTATTGTCCAATTTTGGCCCAAAAAAATATAAGTATTTTGCTTTAAGTTGCAGTATTACAAAATTTGTTCAATTTTGGCACCAAAATTTCTAGAAAATTGAAAATGCTGTTATTTTATGTCACGGGAGGATTTAATTTGCGGTCAATATTGGACTATAGACAAGTTATGGGGCCAAAAGTGGAATCCACGGACATTAAACAGCACCTTTTCCAGATTTTCAGTTCTTTTGGCCAAAAACTGGAGAGATCTTTTAATACTGTGACTAAATCGGAATAGTTAAATTTTTTTGGGACAAAAAACAGACAAGTTGTGAGACCAAAAAAGTTTTCTCACTCTGAAAAAAACAAGTTCTTTTTAGCATCTTTCATATTCAATAATATATCTATAACTAAGACTATTTTGATGTAAAGCGGCTCTGTGAAATTGATTGCACATAGGAAATTGAGTAACACTTGCGTGAACTTGGTTCATGTGAACTCCATCTCATTTGTGATCCATTTATATAATGGGACTAACAAAATGTTATATGCAGGATCATTTGGGTAGGGTTAATGGAGTTCACGGATCACAGATCGTGAAACAGACTCATACAAGAAGTTTGGTGTAAGTTTGTTATGATGAGACTCACCAGTCATGACATACTCAGGAGCAGCATAACCATAAGTTCCCATAACCCGGGTCGAGACATGAGTTTGATCTCCTGTGGGGCCAACCCTTGCCAGCCCGAAATCCGAAAGCTTTGCATTAAAATCCTGCCAGTTTTCTACACACTTTAGCCATTGAAAGAGCATTATAATAGACTACGGAACTCATTTTAAAATACAGATTTCCATGCGACTTATAATAAACTCAATCAGAACCTTTCTAATGCCGTTAAACAACCTTGATGATTTCTGAAGTAACTAACCTTGTCGAGCAAAATGTTTGAGGTCTTAAAATCCCTGTAAATGATTGGTTTTTCAACACCATGAAGAAAAGCAAGTCCTTTCGCGGTATCCAAAGCAATTTTCAGTCGTTTATGCCATGTTAAAGTGGCACGTACTCCTACAACAAAAAGGATGCAAAAGTGTTAAAGAAAAAAAAAGGAACACTTGAAATTAATATACTAGCAAGTAGCAACAGCAACATGATAGTTTTCATAGACTCGTTGAATTAAAAAATATTCTATTTCGATTCTTTGCACTATAACCACTCTTCTTTAGTTTTCATTTCTTTAGGATCGTCATAATGCCAATCATTTTGCATCATATAAAATCAAATCAATTGTAAACAATTCTCCTTAAACAGAAAATAAAATAAAATTGGAATCCACTACTTTTACTTACTCAAGAAGAGGTGTTTCTCCAAGCTCCCACATGCCATATATTCGTAGACCAACAGCCTATGGTCATCCTCGCAGCTGTAGCCAATAAGTTTAACCAGATTAGGATGTCGAAGTTGCCCCAAGTAATTGACTTCTGCCTGCAAATGTAAACCTTAGCAGTTAGCATGTTTTCTGATCAATAACCCCTATATTTTAAGTAAATGTCAATAAAAACATCACTCAACAAAGTTCTCAATTTAGACAGATAATATAAGGTGCAGTCATTCTCCAATCCCAATCTCTTTAACACGCATAATTTTTGCTTTACGTGTTTATTGGAGCCAGTCCTTTTCAAGTTCGTATTAAAAATATGCGACTTGAACGTATAAACTAGATGGGCCCAAGCAACACGAGTTTTTAGTACAAGGATCAAAGAGACAAAATGTAAGCATAGGTTCTTGAACAAAACATAGATACTCCAAGCAGTGCAATTTATTGGCAAAATACACTGGCACTTGGTTCAAATTTTTTTAACGGGAATGATGATGGGATGAGCATCGGGTAATTGTGATGGTCAATAAGAATAAAAGATGACCAATTCACCTTCACCAAAATAAGTTAAATCATTAATCCATTGTGATTAACTACCTCCCTTCCTACAATCATTTCTCAGTTACTCCACTATTCCTCAACAAACAATCTATTTTTGCTCTTGCTTATTATTAGATTAGAGCAAAAAATTAACAGTGTAACCACTACTCGCATTGTATATTCTAACCAAACACTCCCTAAAGGAATGTTTTTTGGGGTTTTAAAAATCCAAATTTAGATTTTGAATTTTATATATTTTCCTCCACGGCTCCACCCAATATCTATTCTACTTTTATATTCTCTTACATAATAAAATTAAAACCTACCCTGATCAAAATAAAAAAAGAAAATAGATTTTAAAATTTCCTAGTTTTGGAAACTACTAATTTTCAAAAATCAATTTTTAAAAATCACTTAAAACCCAAAAGAACACTCCTTAAATGTTTAAGCTTCTTAACAAATAGTCATGAAAAACAGAAGGCAATACCCTTCAAAAGACATAGCACATAAACTAATAAGGTGACCAATGCCAAAAAAAAAAAAGTGTGCGGAACCATTTGTCATTACAATTTTAAACCAAATTCACATCACTCAGTTGCAGAAAAGAAACTTACTCTTGGTCATCTGGAAGATCTAGCGGATAAACAAGTATTTACCCTTCTACTACTAGTGATCAAGCAAATAAAATCTAAGAATTCAATAATTATTCATTCACAATTTTTCAAAAGAAGCTTACCAGCCATTCCCGATCCCCTTGTAGACTTTCAGGATCAAGCACTTTAATAGCAACTTGAGTTGTCTTGTAACCGGGCCTCACATTTTCATCTATAACACCTTTATAGACAATACCAAACCCACCATCACCAAGAACCTGATCTGGTCTGAAGTTCTTGGTGGCCACCTTCATCTCGTCATATGTGAAGATATCAAGATCCCCATTCCCAGGACTTTGACGCAGATCCTTTATATTTCTCGGAATTATCACAATAGTATTTGAACCCACACTCCCTGATTTCACAGGAGATGTGGAATCCATACACACACCTGTATATAACCGAAGAAGTCCACGCGGCATTAAAAGTTATAATTATATCTGTATACATACACAGAGGAATGATATGGAGCATGACATTGGCTTCTCATGGAGCCCAACAACAGCATTGAACACTTGTACACTATAGTATGGTACAAGCAGCTTATGCTGATGTCGGCTCCAAATGAAACCCACTATTAGGCTACATATCAAGACCACAATAATTAAGAGAATTCCAAAACAAATATCCATTTTCTTTTGTCCGTAATGATGAATGACAACTGATTGTAGTATGCACAATTAACTCTGTGAACACTCTATAACCAAATCCATTTAGTAAAATTGATGAGTTCATCGGATTTCGTATTAATACTGCATAGTTGCCCTAACAATAGACAATTTACAGCCTAAAACTAAGCATTTGTTGGCAAACAACTCCACTTACTAATACCATCAAATGATTGTGAAAAACATCAGAAGTCATTATGCAATCTCATGTTCAAGATGGAATCTTGGACTCATCGAAATATATGAAGATTCTTCAAACCATCATCAACAAATTGAATACAAAACTGATGCAAAAAGGAAAAATCAAACAACATTCAAGGCAAACATTGCAAGTTATCCTGTCATTACTCCTCTTTCTAGTGATTCAAAATCATATTAAATATTAAAGAAAACAGGGAGACTTCTTTCAAAGAAGAAGATAGTGAATCCCAAATTGAACAGCAAAATAATAATAACAATAAAAAAGGAAACAATACCTTGTTTCTTACTAGAAGAATTTCTCTCTCTTTGTTGTTCATCTTCTCCAACACTGAGACAAGAACCCATTTTCTCTACCCGAATTCACCAGATTCACAGTGCAAATTTACATTGATTTACACAAAAAAACAATGTAAAGATTGGATTTTTACACACTGATTTTACTCCCAAATGGAACCTCACTTGAAAATAAACACAAAATCCAAATGGGTCGGCGCCGGATTGAAGAAATTCACCGAAATCTGATCTGGGTCGCCGGAATATTTACAAAATAAGGAATGCGGACATATGAAGATATACTACAAAACAAGAGTGAGTGACACCGACTAAGATGATTGTAACATTTTCTAATTTATTTATAAAATGTTTTAGGGAAATCAAATCAGTCAATAGACTATTAAAAAAATATAAAAAATATAAAAATGGGTCAAATATATTATAATTGGATTTGGAGAAAATTCCAAACTAGACAAAGTTATTTTGTCTCCGCTCCCCCAACGTTTTATTACAAGGAATTACCATGTAATTTCTCCATAAAATTTATCTTATGATTAAAATCCTAGTATATGTTTTATCTGACACCTTGGTACCAATATCTATTTAATATAAAAATAAAAGGTAAAAATTAGATAGAAAATTTCATAATTAATTAGACATTATTGAAATTTAAATATAAACAATCCATAGAATTTTTTATGCTACAGTTAGTGGAGTGAGATACAACCAAAAATAAAATATTAAAATATTATATGAAGTATTTTCATGATATAAATCACTCTGTGATGTAAAGGTTATAATCATGATTTTTTTTTTTTATCCCTACTCATAAACAAAATGCTGTTTCGCATTCACTTATTTGACATCTTACGTAAATTTGAATCATTTGTATCATGTATGTAATATTTCCTCATTCAAAATTCTAATTGGTAGAATGGACCTCAAACAATTCTATTTTTTGTTTTAAATAATACTCGCTCAATTCCTTAAGTTTATTTTCATTTATGTAGACATAAATTTTAAGAAAAATAAGATAAAGTAAAAATATTATGGAATAATTATGGGGTTCACTAAAAAATAAAACAATTATTTGTGAGTGTGTTAATAAAATAATATTTTCTAAAAGAGGAATGAGAATAAATTTGAGGGACAGATAAAAATGGAAAGTGAGAATAAATTTAAAAGAGTAATTTAATTAAAAAATTGTGTGAAATTGTCTCATAATATAAGACCGATTAAATTAAAAATATGATAGAGTTATAATGATATATGATAATATTTTTTTTTTAAAGTAAGTGAAAAGTCATTTTTATTAAAAAATATTATCACTTTTTGTTGAAATTTTTCACTTTTTATTTGTGATAATTTTTAAATTAATAAATAATATATTTTAAACTAATAAAAAATATTAATCTCATACTATAATATTGTTATTTCACATCAGACTTACTCTTTAATTAATGATAGTTATATATGAATACTAGTATGTAAACCCGAGTATTACGTGAGATTATTACAAAATATATTTTTAATATAAATTATATTATGTATATTCTGTATTTGTTAATAATTTATATACAATAATTAATATTAAACAGAAATTCAATTTATACAACTCAATTAAATTGAAATTGTAAATTAAAGATAAACAGATAATGTATTTATATATTAAAATATTAATAATTTCACAAATAGATTTCGCTCAAATATGATAAATATTAATAATTACAAATTTTGAAAAACTTCATTGTAACGACATTTGTTTGTATACTTGCTTGACTTTCCTATGGAGTCAAGACAAAGAATTTTCAATTTTTTTTCTACTTTTTACTCTCGAGATTGCAACATATAAGTGTACGTGTGTAAGAACAGACTTGGGTAGGTATACACCAACTGTTGACAATGGTTATCCATGATATTACATGCATAATCAATTTAGTTATTAAAATTTAAAAGTACAATATATAACAATATTTTACATTTGATCTATAGTAAATAAGTTAAATAATTAAAAAAAATGTGTATATACATAGTGCATACACAATGTTGTGATAATTTAATTAAATAATTAGAAAATATGTACAAATACACAACGCATATACAATATTGTGTTCTAGAACATTTTTTTTTCTAGAATTATAAATAACTTACAATGTATACGGTGCATACGCAATAACTTTTTGAGTAAAAAAATTACAGTCAATATAATGCATTCACAATGAGTAAATAACTGACGGTATAAAGAATCGAATTTGAGAAATGTAATGTTGGTGGGTTTTGATTTAAGCGTTAAGGATTTATATAAAACTGTGAATCCATAAATCTTGATTTCTTGAATCTAACATATATGTGTATCAATGATTTTGTATATATAGATATATATATATATATATATATATATATATTTATAATGTATTTGATATATCACAAAAACTTGTATGCACTTAGATTTTAATTTCAATTTTTGACTTCAATTTTGAATTTTCGAAAACACATACTACACGTCGCACTATATGTTTTTTTGGCAATTGAGATATTAATGATTTGTTCTTCGTGTATTATTAATTGTTCTTGGGGTATTGTGAATTGTTCTTGAAGTATATATTTACTTACACTTGTTCTTGAGATATTAGTGAGTTGTTCTTGAAATATTTACTTAGACTTATTCTTGGGGTATTGATGAGTTGTTTTTGGGGTATTTACTTAGACTTGTTTTGGGATATTGGTGAGTTGTTCATGGGATATTAATGAGTTATTTTGGGGTATTAGTTAGACTTATTGTTGGGATATTAGTTAGACTTATTTTTTAGGTATTAGTAACTTATTTTTCGGGTATTATAATTTGTTCTTTGGGTATATCAAAATTTTCATTATTCCTGCGAAAAATTTTTGCACACTGAAAATGCCCAAAATTGATTACTTACCCTCCTTGACAGAAAACGACCATGCAGAAATATGATTACTTCATCAAAAAGGAAAAAGGGAAATTAGCAAAGGAAATTGGTGCACTGAGTGTGAATTAGTCGAAAAATTTAGTGTGATGAGTGCAAATTAGCAGAAAAAATAATATTATCTCCGTCCCACTATAAGTTGCTAATTTAGTCATTTTCGTCTGTCCCACTATATATTTCTTATTTGATTTTTTACCTTTTTTGAAAATTACTATTCACTTCTTTATTATTATTTTCAATACTTTTTTACACTATTCCCATTATTTTTTCACTTTTTTCCATCACATCACCTATACTAAATCAATATTTTATACTTTTCTTAATATTTGTGTCAAAAAGTAACGAGCAACTTATAGTGGGACGGATGAAATATGATTACCCTATTTTTTATGCGTTGAGTGGAAAATTTGTAATTGATTTTGATTTGAAGTTAAAAATTTACCATCTTCATTTTTTCCCTTGGCATGAGGGTTTTGAAAATCACTCAAAATTGAAATTGAAATTGCAAGTGCATAGGGTGCACCAAAAAATCACTCTTGAGGCTATCTCATTCACACAATATTTAAAATTTGAATGTGCTAACTAACATCTACGCAAGTATGTAAGATTTGAATTATAAAATTTTATTATTATATAAATATGTTAAAAGAAAATCAAAAACATAATTTTATATAATATAAAATTTTATTATCATATCGGCATGTTAAAAGAAAATCAAGAACATATAAAAAAATATATTATTAAAGTAATAAAAAACATAATATTTTATAAGATTTATTATTTACTATTTCTTGAATTTACATATACGTATATTAATGATTTATATAATACTTTACCTATATATATATGTGTGTGATTTCTTGAATCTAACATATACATGTATCAATGTTTTACACATGCACAACATATACTCAATATTTTGGTAAATAAATTAAGTAATTAAAAAATATGTACACATGCACAAGCACAACACATACACAATATTATGCTCTAGAACATCTATTTTTCTAAAGTTATAAATAACTTATGGTATGTATGACACATACACAATAATTTTAATGTGAACTTGTAATTAAAATTGAATATAAAAAAATAAATAATCAATAACAGAATATTAAGAACATGAAAAAAAAGAACATTAAAAAGACAAATAAACAATTCAAACATCAAATTTTTACATCAAATAGATTTGCAATTGTAGCAATTAAACATTAACTCCGGAAAAAAACTCACGAAAATTGTGTAGCAATAGAAAAAAAATTTATTTCACCAAATTATTAGATGTAAAATATGAACATGCAAAAAAAATATCAAACAAATAAAGATAAATAAACAATTCGAATATCATAATACCATAAATAAGAACATCAGAAGAAAAATAAGAAAAGACAAGAGACGCATGAAAAAATAAAGTTAAAAGATGAGAATAATAATATTTATAGAGTTAAAATTTATAAAAGTATAAAAATTAAGATGAACGGTTGAGATTGAAATAATTAGATATTGGATTTGATCTTATAAATATATTTATAAGATTTATATAAGATATATATATTTATAAAATATTAAAATGTATGGTCAAATTTAAACACTTAAAATATAAGGTTAAAATTAATTCTTTTATGTCAGAATTAATGAGAATAGATGAATTTTAAAATTGAGCATTTTGGTTGATTTTATAACTTCGTCTTTATATAATATAAAGATGATAAGTTGTTTCTGAGCAACTTAGTCATATCATATTTCAAATTCACTTTTTATTTTTTAAAGAAAAAAAAATACTCAATTCATTGGGGAAATGATAAATTCATTTTCATTTGGCAAACTGTTCAATATGCATGTTGAGAGTAAATTTGATTTTCACTAAAATTCTTATTTCAAATTTTAATTTTAAGGTTAAACTAGCCATTTAAATTTTCTCACTCGTACAAGCATTTATAGAAATACTTCATTGTTTATATATTTTTCTTTAAGAGGAACTCGTTGATTTGATTTTTCACATTCAACCTGATTGTTTTAAATTATATAATAAATACTATAGTATTGTACTATACATATTGTAATTTTTTATTATTCATCTGAGATATATCTTAAATCAGTCTGGAATTTTAATA
Source organism: Prunella vulgaris (assembly GCA_026898435.1). Lineage (NCBI taxonomy): Eukaryota > Viridiplantae > Streptophyta > Magnoliopsida > Lamiales > Lamiaceae > Prunella > Prunella vulgaris. The sequence continues at coordinate 1,865,156 of JAPKLY010000044.1, forward strand.
TAAATATTGACATCTAATTATCCATATATATACACAATACACACACATATGCAGCTACAAGGTCATTTAATTGCATTTCAAATTCAATTTTATTGACATGAAATATCCATTCTAATTTAGATTCATTCATATTATATCACGATCAATTTCTCCATCTTAAACAAAATGCGATATACGTCTATTTTGTCTAATTTCATTCGCCATATGCCAACTAACATAAACCCATTTGCAAATAAATTTGTAAGACATGTGCCGATGGTAATTAAACTTATAATACGACAGACTCGTACTGAAGTTGTAATAAAATATCCTACTTTTTGTGAATAATTTTATGGAGATATTTGTGGACTGACTCATTTAACATTGATACTTGTTGAGTCAACAATGATTGTTTGAAATCAATTGGAATAAGAAAATTGAAGAACACCAAGATTTACGTGGTTCGATCAGAAATGATTTACGTCCACGGATGAGGGCACCTCTCTCACTAATCAATGGAGAAAAAAATCCAATTTACAAGTGATATGGATCTCTCAAGTATGTACTGTGTTCTATGTATCTCTATACATATGTGTGTATATATATAGAAATATGGGAACCCTAATTAATGCAAGTGATCGTAACCACCTAACAAGAAAACTGCTACAGTTGCAACCGAAAATGAGTAACTGTCAGAGCCCAACGATTTTCAGTTTTAATTCTGTTAAACTGATCGCCCGTTGTCCAGCTTGGAAGTTTAAACCGCTTCGTAACT
>JAPKLY010000045.1:0-15422 GCA_026898435.1 Prunella vulgaris
TTCCATTTATAGGGTGTGAAAACAATTGTGTGACGGACGGAAAAGGAAAGTGTGAAAACAATTATGGGACGGATGGAGTATCAAATTAATGTATTTTATGCACTTTAAATTTTAATAATACTTTTAATTTTTATTTATTTAAAAAATTAATTATATTTATTAAATATAAATTATTTAAAATTAAAAAAAAAGTTCGCAGGAAACGGGGAATCCCAATGGGGACGGGTTCCCCGGCGGGGCGGGAATGGGAATAGATTTTTTCCCGTGAAGTTCGCGGGGACGGGGAATCCCCGCGACTGCGGGAACGAGGATGGAGATTGATCTCATCCCCGCCTCGCCCCGTTGACAAGCCTAAGTCTATCCAATATATTTTAAACACTAACTAATCAGTATTTATTAAATTTTGTGCATAAAGAAATGAACACAATAAATTTGTAAGCAAGGAGAGTGAGTTATATATTATACTAAGTAGTATCCACGTATTATGTGATATTTTAATACTTTTTATAATATTAATATTTTTATTATAATTAATAATTAACTAAAAACTATTATTTAATTAGTTTAAAACTTGAATAAATATATAATTTATTATTAAATACAAATTAATATATAGTTAGGACTATATTTATTATACTATTTTTTATATAGAAAAGAATTGTCCTATGTATATACATAATTACAATTGTCTTATGCTATTTACTAAATATATATAACTGCTACATATACATATATATTTATTTTACAATGAGGCCAATAGAAACATAACAAATTGACACATAATCAGAAATCACATAAAATTGATAAATAAGCAAAGATAACTCTTTATTAATATGTAAAGGGATGGAGAGAGAGAATCATCCCAGTTTCACAAACTTGATTTCTATTGAAAAAGAATGTGTGCTAAATTGATTTTTTTTCGATCTTTCCATCTAAAAAAAAGTAAATTTATCGTGCATCAGGTGTAATATACAAACTCAAGTATAATTCTTTTTAAAATTTCATGTTATCATTAAAAAATTACTCTATTATTATTAAAAAGTCTCTTCTATTACAATTTAACAAGAGATCAATTTTTAGTAATAACATAGATAACTTTTCAGTATTAATAGAATAATTTTTAAAAAATATATTTGAATTGCACGGTATACTGGTGTATATAAGACTACGTCAAGAAGAAGCAAGTCTCTTGCAAATTAGATACAATGTGCAATTTAAGTGCATTGTTTAGTGTAAAAATAACTCTAACTGTTCAGTAAAAATAATCCTAAATATTTAAGATGTCTTTAGAGTTGTACGGTGCACCTTAGACATTGTTACGAAATCTTGACAATTTTTATATCATACTAATTATTTTTACTAAAAGTGCAATTATTTCCATTTGGCCTTTTTGTTAAAACAAATCATATTATTAAAAATGAAATTGAATAATGTGGTGCAATTAATGCATAAAATACTTTATTTTTTTATAAATCATATTATTAAAAATGAAAATGAATCAAGTAATGTATTTAGTGCATAGAATACTTTTAGTCTTTTATTAAAAATATATATTACTCCATCCGTTCTCCAAATTTAAGAATATTATGTAATAATTATGGGGTCTCTTAAAAAATAAAGTGATAGTTTATAAGTGTAATAATAAAATAATATTTTTTAAAAAGGAATGAGAATAAATTTGGAAACGGGTGAAAAGTGAAAATAAATTTGGGAACAGTGGAATAATTTCTTGTAAACAATTGCATACAACTATATAAGCAGGTTCAAAGGATCCAAGAAATAATTGGTGCTTCAAAATTCAAATCGTTGATATAAATTATTTTCACTAGCAGAAAAATTCGACTTTCCTCTTTTTCTTTTTAACTGCGGCTAAACAAATCCCTGATTCTCATATAGAATCCAAAAAAAAAAAAAAATTGATAAAAATAGTTTCAAGTTAAATTTGAAAACTCAAAACCACCTATTTATAAATGCTATTTTAAACCTTAAATTAGATCAACAACTGAAATTAAGAAATTTCTTTTTCTGATTAAAAAATATAGAAAAAATGAACACAAGTAAAAAGCGTCTGAAGATGTGGGAGACAAAGGTACATCCTATTTTCAATGGCAGCATTCGATTTTGGGTAAACATACAAATACAAATACAAATACAATTGAAATTGAGTTCACTTGTCCCTACAACCATATTTTGGGAAAGAAAAATATGTACACCATCAACCAACATCCATTTACATTTCACATCCAGGCATTCACTGTAAAGTTATTTTTGAAGTAAAAGCATCAACCAAATTAATTAACAGGTATTTTTTTTTTTTTTTTGTGCAAGAAATCTTTTTGGCAAAATTAAAAGACTACATATGTAATTAAAACTCATGGGAACCCAAATTCATATAAATTCAAATTTTTTATTATTGTTATTTTTATTTAAGAAATATCTAATAATTTTTAATATTAATAAATTATATACATAACAGTAAGAATTTGATGGATGAGACAATACTGTGTAACCCCATGTTTAAAGCAGTGGAGGAAGGAATGTCAAAAGATGAAAAAGGGAAGGAAGAAAATAGCAACAAGAGTCGAATAATCTCACTTTCGCCTCTTCCAATGCACCCTTCATCTATGCCAGCATAACCTCAAGTCAAATAGGAAAAGTATTATGTGCACGCAACTAATATTATTATTACTAAGTGACGCTATATAATACATAAAGAAGTAATATTATACTATTACTCAAATTGATTAAAGATATGGTAGAATAAAGGAAAAGAATGTAAAATATAGGGCAATGGAATTGGCACAGTGTTGAGCCAAGAATTGATCCTTTTCTGATACAAGAGCATCCAACCATTCTTACATATGTACAAATTACAGTATAGACGGAAGGGCCCCAAGTCCCAATCACAAACCAACCACTCTTTTTAACTTTTTCTTGGGTCAAACCCTAATCAACCACCATCTTTGGCTTTGCATCAACAACACTTACTTCTTAATCCTACAAATTAATACCTCCTGACTTGAACTCCAATGGCTAACTTAGGTTCAGGGCATTTTATTTTTCCAGCCACTCAGAAACCTAATCCCACTTGCTCAATCCCATATACATCCTTCCAACACATCTACATTTACCTCCTTTGCTTTTTTTTCTGCAACAATAGACGATCAAGAATGGGGTTAGATTGCCAATCATACCACACTACGTCTTCGAAATATTGTCGAATTTTATAGATATGCAACTTTGGATTATTAAGTTTAGCATAGTTAACTGACAAGCTCAGTGGAGCATAATAGAATACAAGGGAAAGAACCACAGATGCTGTTCAAGATCAAATGATGTTTCTATGAAGACTCCTCTATGTGTAACTATTACTACAAGAAAAGAATAACAAAGAATGTTTGAGCCATTAGATTACAAAAATATAGAAATCTATCAAGTTCTCTCTTATGAAACCAAAAGTCTGCAGCAAGATGTCAAGAATACACATGTTATTATCATCCTCAGACTACATGAGACATGCCACTGTTTACTAATATGAGTAAAAACTTGTACCTCAAAATTGAATTCTCACCACCCTTCACCAAAATCACCCACCAAAAGAACCAATAAATGATCATATCTTATCTGATAATCCACCCCCACAACCCACAACCCCATAGAATCATAATTAGCAAAATATGAATCACTCATTCAGCAGCTCAAGTTAATCAATTAGTTAAAACTATTAAAGAAATCGCAAATCCAACAACCTCACAAACAAGATTAACTTACCAGAGGCAAAAATATCAGTCTTCAGTCCTTGAAGATAACAGAATCCGCAATTTCCATCAACGGATTGAGGGAATCAGGGGAGAATTTCCTGGCAAACATATAAGTATAACTAGAGCCGGACTCCCTAAGCGTGTAAATCAGGTCAGGGGAGAGCTCGGGAGGGTGATAAGTGTGCGGATGCCCATTAACACTATCAGTCCAATTGACCCTAGTCAATGTATATTGAGTGCAACCATTTGGATCCTGCATCGATAGCAGGGTAGGGAAATAGTGTTCCTCTGGATAGCAAGATTCCACATTCAAACAGGGCAATTTAAACTTCTTCCATAGCTTCCTGTCCTTGATCACCATGAGGGCGTGCTTTCGTGTGAGCACGAAAAACTGGGAACCCACACGGAATTCATCGAATTTAACCTCCGGGAGCATCAACTCCTTCCCCCTTGCGTTGTACCTATCCCATAGAGTGGGCTCATTGTCGAGAATCTCAATGTAGCTAGAGAACTCCAAATTCCTGGATAATCTGCCCAGATCGAAAAGAAAATTGTAGAGATAATTGAAGGAGTGAAGTGGGATGCAGTGCTGGGAAATGAGAGCGAAATAGGCGTTGGAGGGATCGTCGAGCATCGCTGTGGCGAGGAGGCGGCGGGCAGCGGAGATGAGAGTGGGGGAAGATCTCTGGGTCCTCTTGGAAGGGATGAGTTTGCCTTTAAAGATGCCCTGAAAAGGGGGGATTTTGACATAGGGGTCGGCGTGGATGTAGATATTGTAGTGTTTTAGAGTGACATTGGAGAAGAAGCGTTCCCATAAAGGGGCGAAATAGAGTTGGGAGTTAGTGAGGAAGAGGAAGGCGATTTTGGGGCGACGGAGGCCGGTGGATAGATGGGATTTGGCGGCGGGGAGGCGGGTGGAGCGGCGGGAGAAATTGGCGGAATCCATGGCGATGGCTTTGTGGAAGAGGGAGAGGTCATCGAGCTCGTCGGGGATGGAGATGGAGATTTGGCGGGGTGGGAGTATTCGAGGAGCGAGAAAGAAGAAGACAATCGGAAGAGAGAGAAGAAGGATTAGAGCTGGGACGAGGGGTGAGGAGGAAGTGGAGATTATAGCCATGACAGAATATGGAAGATCTTAGTCTTGATTAATCAGAAGAGGGATCTCATCTCACTAGGGTGGGGGTGGTGGTGGTGGTGGGAGATGTGATTGCTCGCTTACTTGATGATACCTAACTCTACAAGGAAGGAAGGAGGATAGAATAGATAGTCAGATATGATTCAATTCATACATATGACGGCAGAAGTAGATGACTTAACGCCGTTCCGTTTGCATCACATCACATCACATCACATCACTTTTTTTTTGTGATTTTTTGTTGTTTGTTCAATACATGGAAATCTAGGGTTAGTTGATCGTGCGGCCCACAGCCCACCAACATTAATTCATAGAAAAATCAATGGTTAGGAATTACTTCCATGGGATTTAATTATAGAGATTTGCATGTTTATCATAGATTCAATTCCAGATGATCATCTTCACAATTACTATTAGTCTGATGTCAATTTACCATTCTGAAAATACCATAATAAATAATTAAAATCTTTCAGAGTGAGGAAAATCTTTCAAAGAGCACGCTCCACTTTATGATTAAATCTATAGTAAATCAATTTCACTATAATTTTTATTGCACAATATTACTGTCAAATGAATATCTTTTAGTTAAACAATTAAAAAAACACACACAAAATACAAATAAGTTTCAGTTAGCAACATATTTTTTACCTACATTGCTATTTTTTACAGTGATGATCATGTATCAATTGAAATGGGTCATGCACAATAAATATATGGCATCTATCCGAAAATAAATATGTCACACTACGGTTGATAATTTCAAGTATATAACATCCACAACACCGATTTAAAATTGTCCAGTTAACGGAAATGATGGAATGACAGTCAAAACTCCGAGATAAAAGCATATAAAATGAAGCAAGAACCTCATTACTCTTTGCATTCTGAGAAGCGGTTAAACTTTTGGTTGATTCTGCATTATTTCCTCAACCCAAGTGGACATTGAAGAAGATGGAACTGATGATGAACACATAGGTGACAAAATAAGTAACCTTTTATTGTTGTAAAAATTAGTGTGCAGAGGAGGCGTAGAGCAAAGCAGGCGTGCTGCTATAATGAAGCCCTCAATGGATCCAACATTTTATCTCTGAAATTGCTGCCCGGGGAATGTTAATACTGCACACCTAGTAGCATTTACGTGCAAGCTTCAAAGTAGCTGCTATTGAGAGACTTGGCGGCTGAGCTTTGTGGTCTTGACATTAACTCCATTCGGTTTGTTTCTAGCAGTCACAGGCTTTGGAGCAGTAGGACTACTTTTGACACCAGTTCCACTGAGCCGCCTGGCTCGTGGAGCCCCAGGCGCAACCCCTAGTCAAATCAGATGGTGGGAAAGTAAAGAAAATCAGAGATTTGATTTTGCAGTTGTTCAAATTCACATAATTAGATATATTGAATAAACGGGCATGGAGATCAACTAGTAAATATAATACAAGTTGAATCAGAAAAGATTTTGGACTAAAATTTGTAAGAATTATCAAGAGAGAGAGCCTTACCAGGCAGAGACAGTCGTTTATTTCCTTGTTTGTCCAGAAGGGTTGATCTCTCTTTAGGATTACTGGCTGATCTTAAACCAAAACTGGGACTTGAGGTAGCTTCCTTAGTCAGATCTTTGACAACTGGCTTACAACTCATCCTACTTGGGATTGGAGTAGTTTGCGCATCAGTTGACTTTCTGGGTGAAGGACTACAGCCATCAGAGAGAGTAGTATCTCTTTTCTCAATTGAATTTCTTAAACGAGGGACGGATTTTCCCTTTCCAGTATTTGGTATTGGTTTCTTCCCTGTGGATTTAGGTGCATTCTTTGCATCAAATGATTCATTCTCAAGGATCTTCATTCCTTCATTGAAATTAGTGTCTGAAACGCGATTTTCCCATGGGCGAACAGCCATCCATCTCTCCAACCAATTCCAGCCCCAGTTGCTTTTATCTGGTTCGAAACCAATAGGCGTAGCCTGCTGCTTTGAGCTGGCTTGCCACTGCATGATAAACACTCTATTTTGAGCAAAATGGTCAATTTATTGACAACAAAAGATGTATCTTGTCCTCAAATGCAACAACATATTAGGATTCTGTAACTAGATTTAAATCAAGTTCATGAGATATTCAAGAACACGCAATCTACCTTAAAATTCAAGAGCTTAGGTCTTGCCTCATCAAAATAAGGTAGGTTTTAGCCCATTTAACGGGGTGTCTCAGAAAAAAAAAAAATACAGTTAAGCACATACACAGTTGATGTACAGAAGAAATCAGCAAATTTAAAAATCTTGATCACGATGAAACTTTATCCTGTGCTATAAACATCAATCATATGGTTAGTTCCGAAATCTCATTCTCGATTAAGGTGCAAAACTGCAGGGCCATGACATTTTCCTGGTCCAAACACCCTATTATCTAGCATCTAGAAAGCAACTATCATGTTTTAAGAACAAAGTGCATTAATTCTTAATATATGGTTCTCTTATGAAATGATGTTGGGAACCTATTCCTGTGGATACCCCAGGCCCAGAAGGTGGGGCCCAGAAGAAAAATAACAGCAAAGTGGGATCCGTTAGCAACTACTTTGCCTAGGCTTTGCAAAGATGATTAACATGATTTCCTAGAAGGGCCACTGATCCCAATCATATACCATCCAGACTTCTTTTACCATCATGTGTGGCTTATCACACTCACTCCTGCTCCTTCAAAAGTGTTTACTCAATGTAGTTCATTAATTCTCCATCCATATAATTTTGAATCAATCCGGCATCCAATGATCCACTTATTTTCTTCAGTTTGTAGTTTAGCCCTCAAGTTCTCAGAGTAACTTAGTTGAACATAGCACCAAAAGGCTTGTATAGACCAGGATAGGTAAATCCAAATCCACCAACCAAATCTCTTCCACAAAGAACTTAACAAAATACTAAAAGAAAAATCCATCTTCCAGAAAATGGCATAAGGCTGCATCTCTTGCCTGGAGGAGCTCAATCTATATTTTTGTCACATGTAGAAATCTCGAACTGCTTTTGTAATTGGGCAACCAAACTGAGATCAGACCAATTAAACCATATATGTTCTCAATAAATCCTGTACGCAAGTGTTTATTAAATACTAGCAAGCATGTCTATCACTCACATGGCAAATTGGCAATGGGAATTCAGAGAATGATACTCTCTAGGTCTCAGGTTCAAAACCCCAAGTGCTATCAGTTATGGTATTTAGCCAGTCCATAAGCTTCGCTCTGACTTTAATTGGGGCCTTTGCTAGTGGACAGTGGGATTGGTTCCCCGGTTTACTCGGTCCATGGGCTGGATACCGATTCATAAAAAAAAATGGCAATGCAATCTGTAAAACTAATGCCATAGACCTGCAATGTGTGGCATCAAATATTGCTAAATCCAAAAACTTCTGGACAAAAAACATAATAGATGGATACTCGGCCTTTCTATGCCACTGCCTCAATAAGATTACGAACACTGCGTAACAAGTACTCTAAAGAAAAGTATTGGCATGAAATATCATAGTGTCTCATCATTTTTGTGAAGTTCTAATCTTGGCCTCTTATACAGTATTTTTTTCCTTTCCAAATTTCAAATCACTAAGGTAGTGTTTGGATGGAGAGATTTGAGCCTATGGATTTTAAATCACAACCTAAATCCACTCCACTTGTTTGGGTAAGATTTTCAAATTGATGGATTTGAAATACTTAGCTTTAATCCTAGATCATTTGAAATCAATAGATTCTAAAATCCATTCATTTTCAAATCCCTTGTATGTCAAATTATGCTGTCCATATATAACATAAATTATTTCTCAACTCAGGTAAAGAAAGTGATTACCTGCCGAGCTAAAGCATAAGCCTTTGCTTTTTCACGTTTAGCAGCTGCCTCTTTCCTCTTCTGCAACTTGGCCTGAATTTCGTCAGCAGATCCAGTACTGTCACACCACCCATCCTGGGTAAACAGTCAACAAATCAGAGAAGCCAAAAGCAAGTGCAGTAGTTACTTGAACAACATCCCAGACCAGACTGTAAAAGTGGATGGGTTCTAGACATGTAAGATTTTGACTAATTTAAAATTAAGATTGGGTCCACCACCGGGTTTCAACTTTTATAACAGGAAACTAAGCAAAGCCCAAGGTTGCTGGTCTTTTTTCCATAAATGATGGTTCCGTAGACATTCATGGCACATGAAGTGACGCTCAAGCAACCAGGGATTAATACCACATCGATATGCCAACTTCTTCTAGACGGCATAACCTACTGAAACAATATGGTTTGTCGTGGCAATGATTTTAGCAACAATATGCCCAAGTTTAGTTTTTTTCTTGACATATCCCAACTCAAGCAACCAATAATTATGTTTATAACCACCTAAACTGGGAAAGTGTGATTAGCAAAACCAAACATATTGCTCTACTCCGGTTTCCTATTTGTCTTTAGCAGATCCTTTTTTATTTATTTTTAATATTAGAACTGTGCTTAAAACATTTCAAAACTAGCATATAAGTGAAAAATGAAGGCAGCTGCTAATGGAAAATAGCACAACAAATGAAGCTATATCTCTTCAGTCATTTCACAAAGAGTAAAAAACACAGCTTACTTCAATTTTTTTATCTTCAAGTTGTTCTTTAAGCTTCTGTTGTGCTGTTTGATTCTCTAATGCCATACGAGCATGCCTGGCTCGTGTACGAGCCTGAACTTTTACTAAAGCTTGCATACAACGGAGAGTAATTGCAGCTTGCCTTCTTACAGCATGACCCCTTACAAGAGCTTGAAGTCTCACCAGACCTTTTAGAGCATGTAAGGCTCGTCTAGCCTAGAGAAAATACGAAAATGAGGATCAAAAGAATGGTGCCCATGGTGGTACAAATATAACAGAACTATTGAGTACCAGAAATGCATAATCTCGGTTATATCAAAATGCCACCGAATTCAAAGTTGTATACAGGGTATTCGTTCTTACATGAGCAAAACAATAACCAAGACAAAGTCATAAAAAATTGTCTAAAGTTTAATTCATCAAAAATATAGCATTCAAGTTTAAATCACCATATCCCTGTATGAATAAAGTTTCCAGTTTCAGCTATTTTGTAATGGCTAAGAGTAGCTATGTCATTATGCTTCTTTACATAATTAAAGAACTTTCAAGCAGTAAAGACAAAGGACTGCACTGATGATGAAACTAGTTTGCAGGTCGCCAGGTCCTTGTTCATGAAAATCTTATGGAAAAGAATTTTTTCATCTTTTCATATATTATCATGAAATATGGTGATAAATGCAACACCACTGCAAACTGGGTTTTAATTAGAATAAATTCCACATCCTCATTCATGAAATCTTATATTCAGTTAACTTGAATCAAATTTTACACCAGTATATTTATATTCTCTTTTTTTTTTTTTTGACAAGTATATTCTCTTATTTATGGGTCAAACAGTTCACACACTAATTAAAAAATGTTATGCTCAGACAGCATTCACCATTTTTGGATTCCATATTTTAGATGGTTCAGATCTCACAATTAACATGGATAAGAAAACATAGAGAGTATAAAATAAATGTTAAGATGAAAGCCTCTTCAAGCCCTTTATGTTGATGAAAAATATAATTAGAATTAGAGAAACTGCTGAGGTCAACAAGTCATTAATGATCAAGAATATGAATAAGTTCTATACCCGGAATCCCCTAAAAGCAGTTTGGATGCGTATAGCTGCCGAGTCTTCACTCATATCCTGTTGAGGTTGTACTCCATTTTGCAGCTGAATTGAAGTGGGAAGCTAACGAGAGTAGTATTAAGGATAGAAACTGTCAAGCCTTTACGTTAAAAATTATAATGAACAGAAGAACTGTTGGAAGAACGGCAAGTAATTAAAATAGTATAGACAATGAAAGAATCTATACCAGAAATTCTCTAAAAGCTGTTTGGATGCATACGGCTGCCCATTCTTCTCTCATATTCAGTTGAAGATGAGCTGCTTGTTGTACCTTAAGTGAAGTGGAAGGTGGGCTAGTTGGATCTGGAACTGACAGGAGATTTACATCTTCAGTAGCTATGGCTACCGATTCATCTCCCAAACCTTTTTGAGATTGAGCAGCATTTTGCACCTTAAGTGAAGTGGAAGGTGGGCTAGTTGGAACTGATTGGAAGATATCATCTCTGTCATCTAACGCTTCCCATTCTTCTCTCATATTTAATTGACCTGCACTTTGCACCTGAAATGAAGTGAAAGGAGTGGCAAATGGATCTGAATGTGACTGGAGTTTTGCCTCTTTGGCCTCTACAGCCATCCGTTCTTCTCTCATACTCCATTGACGTTCAGCTGCATTTTGCACCTCAAGAGAAGTGGAAGGAGAGCTAACTGGGTCTAGAACTGATTGCAAATTTGCTCTTTTAAATTCTGGTTCCACATTTTGATTTGATTCAATGTCAAATATACCTTTATAAATATCAGATTGTTTCTTCCTTTGCTGCCAAATCCTGCCAGTGCTTCCAGTACTCTGCAAAATCAATTTGAGAGAATAAGTTGCATGGCTGTTGCCCTGTTCAATCAATTTTCATCATATTTGGATATATACAGGCAAGAACTATTATGAAAAAGAGAAAAGGCTTTAAACACAGGATGTGTTGCAAACATCTTATTATCATGCTATAATCTGAAATGCCGCCCTTCTGCTTGACTGCTTGTGTATGAAACTATAAGTTAGATGCTGATTCGATTAAATTTGGTCAACCAATATTTGCAAACACTAGTTCCCATCTACTTCCTTTACTTATACGTAGCTGAATTGTCTATGCACTCTCTTCTCCCTCCCTTTTTAATTAGCATATAATCAAGTAAGTTGCTGAATATGAAAAGATCAAGAAAGCTGCAGCATATGATAAAGATTGTTCGAAGAAAGCAAACTTTCTTCTTTGCTTCTGGTTTGGGGAAGAGAGGGTAGAAATAGAAATATAAAAACAGAAAAAATTCACCGACATTTTCCTCCTCTGGAGACACCAATTTATCTTTCTTCAAACCAAGTAATGTTTTGATCCATCTCTTTGGAGCACCCATCTCTTTTGACCTGCCACAAAAGTTCATAATTTTGGCAAACATCAATCCATATTCCAGTTTCCATCTTTAAAAAATTGGCAAATGATCATCACTAGAGTCGACCAACATGGAAAAGTTGGGTATGCGTGTGTTTACCCAACCTCTTTTTATAGCTGGTAATTTAGTTGAGTTAAAGCAATAATAATAAGTAATGTTAACACGTAAAGTATCAAAAGTGAACATGAGGCCAATTCATGGAAATAAGTAAGAAACTCTTAGTAGAGTCGTCTTCTCATGAACTCATGTCACCTAATAATGCTCATACCAATCACGCAATGCAAGAATGAAAAATATGCAATGATGATATTTTGAATTGCTTTGGAAGTAAAAAGGCTCATCTTTAACAATTGCACTTTTTATTAGATAAACCTTTTTTTATGTGTAATTCTTATTTAGATATTTAATGTCTCTTATGCTCTGGACTTCACATTTCATCTTTTTTGTTTCACATGCTATTCCTATTTACAGTTGTGCATAGCCAATTCAAATTTTGGATCTGCTACTGATCATCAAACAAAAGAAACAAGACAGCAAACATAAGTGCAGCTTTCCAAGTCCCAACAAATACGCAATGGAAGATATATGCCTGAACATAACAGAAACCTGAACTCATGCATTAAACACTCATACATACATCTCCCTGAATGACATGCATGATAAATCCATACTAAAATATTAAAGGTTGTTTTTGGATGGAGGGATTTTGGGTATGGATTTTAAATCCACAACCTAAATCTACTCCACTTGTTTGGGTAAGATTTTTAAATTGATGAATTTCAAATACTTAGCTTTAATCCTTGTTCAAATTGAGGAAATTTCAAATACTTAGCAAAACCATGTCATTTGAAATCCATTGATTTTCAAATCCCTTGGACTTCAAATGACTCTATTAAAATACAACCTAAGAAATTGGTATATTTTCCTACAGACGATCTCCAGCAACAATTACACCCCAATTAACCAATCAACCAGGAGAAGAGCTCGCAGGTAGCCAATGATGATAATTATTGTACATAAAAGTATTACTATATCTTTGGTAAGTCGGCTAGTAATTCCAGTAAATAAAAGAAAAACTAAGGAAAGCAACTTATAATGCTATTAAGAAATTAACAGAATTTGAGTTAGAAACTGGAAACTAGCAGCAATAACCATAAGAATGACAAAATTCAAACAACCAGTTTTTAATCAATTCCCGCTTTGATCATTGTTTTTTTTCTCAACACATGCATATACTGCAGACATACACAATTAAATGCATAAGAAGCCACATTTTCCAGTGAAATTATTCAATAAAAGGCGTGATGAAGAAGATAACTAACTTGCGCACAGTACTGTTTTTGGTGACTCTAAATTGTGCCATTAATACGACACAAATCCACAAACCGGAAGCTCAATTCTGAGTATTTGCGGAATGAACATGGGGAATTTCGGTTTCGTTGCGAACCACACCAGTTACAAAACCTACCATAGATTTGCACGTATACAGTGTATAAATTTAAAAAAAAAATGGTGGACAATGTAGCTGGTGTAGCTCACAGCTTCCCACAAATTCGCAGCGCGAAACCCTAATATCGGAAGTCGACTCATTATCGGCGATGATTAGCAATGCCAACACGCCAATACCCTCTGTAAATTTGGGTTTGCACCAACGAATTTAGTCTTTTAGAGCAAACTATTTCGAGCCGGGTTTACAGTTTTTGTCCTATTTTGAGATTTCGAGTCGCCACGCCACTTACCCTTAAATAATATTTTATTGATTTTTATATTAAAAATATTAAATATGTAAAAATAAAATAATTTAAATTATTAATTTTTATAATAAAATTAAAAATATTGAATATTTCAATATAAAATAATTTTAAATTAAATTAAAAAAGTAATGTATTTAGAAAAAAATTGTTTTTATAATTATTCTAAAATATATTCTAGACAATTTAAAAGCAGGTAAATTTTATTTGTCGAAATTAATTTTAAGCAATTAAAAAGCAATTGCCAATATTGTAGAACTGATTTTTAATAAAATAGAATTTGCAAAACACTCTCTAAATTCACTCTATTTGGTAAAAATTTTAAACAGATGAATTTTAAATATTTAATTTAAATTTATAGTTTAAAATACTTAGAAATTTTCCTTTTTATAATTTATAAATATTTCAAATCTATATATTAATTTTATTTCCTTTATTTCAAATGTTATTTCAATTCTCAATGGATACAATATGGGTCGGTGAATTTTGGGATCGGGTGTGCTTAGCTATTACAAAAGTTCAAATCCAATACAAACACGTCTAGATGGCGTGGTATTTTAGAACAAATGGAATTGAAATTCATTGTAAAATTTATGATTAGTTGTAGTATTAGCTAATATATATATATATATATATAATTAAACATGTAAATTAATATAATTAAATATACAAATTAAATTTAACTCAAAATGTAAAATGAAGCATGCAAATTAATATAATATAAGTGCATGAATCAACTTGATTTTTGAGTGTAGGATTTAGATTAATTACACACCATAATATCTCTTTCAGTATCATTCATCTCTAAAATATCAATCACTCCTTTCTATATTTTTTTGGAATGTGAAGAATGATCAATTTCAGAGATGTAAATAGTATAATGACGCATTCTAGATTCTAAATCATAACAAAAAAAAAACTATTCCAAATATTTTAATAATTTGGATCAAAAGATTAGAAAAGTAAGAATTTATTACAATATGAAAGTATTTCAAATGCTCACAAACAAATTCCTCGAGAATTCGTTCAAAATAAGAGATCATAATCATCATAGATTTGCTTTTCAATAGAAACACAAATGACAAATCCTCCATGAAATTTAAAAAAATACTATGATTGCAAATTAATAATAATTTATGAAATAATTAAATTAGAGATGGCACAACAAATACCTGGAAATTGTCTCGTGCAGTTATTAGAATTTAGAAGACATTGTCGTGGAGTTGAATTTATAAATTGAATAAATAAATTCACTGAGGAATTAAAAAGTTAGAAATGCAGAATATGTCTGAATTTTTGTGAAAATGTGAATTGAAGAGAAGCTCTGGAAATGAATGAATGAAAAGTGGAATGAAGTTTTCTTGTTGATGAAATGTGGTCAAGAGTACTCAGCGGCGTTACATCAAATCTCTTACCATTAACTTTTATTAAACCTTTGAAATAATTTTTATTCAATTTTTTTTAAAAAAAAATCACTCTTTTTTAGATTATTATTATTTTAAAAAATCCTTTTGTTTTCACACAAAATTTTCAAAAATTCCCATAGCGGTCGTAATGGATCTTTAATTGACTTTTAAATTGTTTTGAGAAAATTTAAAAAAAAAAAATTAGTATACCATGTCATACAAATAATAATAGCATTGTTACATAACAAAAAAAAAATTGAATCCTCACTGTTGGGACAATCTGAGTATTTTGATTAGATC
>JAPKLY010000045.1:15432-26379 GCA_026898435.1 Prunella vulgaris
CTGAGTCTTTCAGAAAAATCTGACATCAGTGTATTCCCCCCCATACAATGATTGTACTCGTTTCGGGACCAACACTCACGATTCAAAACCTATTATTATGTGTTAAAGTTATACTAGGGCATCCTAAGTGTCAGTTTAATTTGAAAATAAGAATTATATGTGATACGATTAGATGAGGAACAATTTTTTGTGCCGAAAATGAACCACGATCACCTGATAGCCGACTAGCAACCACAACGTAAAGGGCACAATGGGTTGAGCCCAAGATTATGATTAAAGAAGGTTATCAAGCAGCGATGGCAGACTAAAATGCAACATATAGGGACAGCTAGCGACCAGATTACTTGGAACATAGAATGACGATAAGATCACGATTGTAGCGTTTGGGCGACCAAATCCTACGTCACAGTCCATGTTCCTACTTGCCGCATTGGAGTCAGAGAATCAAGCCATGAAAAAGAGAAAAATCTCCTGTACATAGGGGATGTGACATTTTCAAGTTGACTATATTTAAATGACTACACTAAAATCAACTAAATTGTTGCATGTCAACTTATAATTGAGCTGTTTGACCTGACATAGTCACCTTAATATCACCAAAATTCTAAGGATTACTAATGTAAACAAGACTTCCGGTGAAACATTAAATGACACTGAATACAAGAAAGAAAACATTCTCCATCTCATTTAAGAGCAATCACTAGCATTTATATTTTGTATTCATCAATTTTTGATTGTTTGATAGACAATAATTCAACAGACACCACAAATATCTAATTCCAAAAGCGTGTGTAAACATTATTATTTTGCAATGAGAAAGAAGAGACAGTTAGACGTGTTCGTTTCGAGTGTTCGTTTTCTTATGCTTTATGGATGAAATGTCTTGATTGGGTGGGAGTGAAGATCACATTATCATCCATTCACTCTTTAAATCATATTCACTTCTGCAATCTACTTAATGACAATGATGCTGAGTTGGTTCTTGGATGTATATGGGAGTGTCTAATCTGGTCAATTTGAAAATCAAGAAATAAAGCCGTTTTCGATTCAAAGTTGTCTTCAAAGGAGGAAGTTATGTTGGAGCTTAAGAGTAAGATCTAGAGCTGGCTTTGTTTGGGTCATTCGAAGTTAAAATTAGAGAATTTTAGGGAGTGGTCTAGGAGTTGTAGAAATATTTTCTGATTTGAAATTGCTTAATAAGAGGTGCTAATTTGTAAATGGGTTGATGTAAGTTTGTGGGGTATTTCTTAAACCCTTGTTTGAGATTTTCAATAAAATCTGAAACTTTTGTTATTAGAAAAAAAGTAAATAATTTAACTTTATTACCATAAAATTTATTAAGGGAAAATTACAAAATGGTTCACAAAATTGACATTTATTTCAAATTGGTTCTGTGCAGAAAAAAAATGTGAGTCTGTGCAGAAAAAAAAAATGCTTCTGTGCAAATATTGTGAACTAATTTGTAAATATAATGACTTTTTTGAATCAATATGAAAATCACCCAATTATTAATTTATATTTCATTTGAATTTTGAGGGATAAATATTCTTTGTTAAATAATACTGAAGTTTCAAGTTGTTTATATAATTCGATTTTAGACAACTATGCTTTTTATTACTAAAAATAAGTTATTTTTACTAATTTAAAGAATTTAAAATCAAATTTTAATTTTTTTCACCTAAAAGTAATTAATTTATACTCAATTTCAAATTTTTATGGTAGATATTCTAGTTTAAATAATACTGAAGTTTTGAGTTATTTAAATAACCTGGTATTGAACAACCATGCTGGTTTATTTTATTATTTTGTTGACTTAAAAATTATAAAAAATGATTACTTTATACTATATTTGAATAAAAACAATTTATCTCGATAAAAGGAAATTTTATTAATACTTTGAGTATAAAAGATACTCTCTCACAAAATATAAAGAGTTTTAGTAATCTAAAAAATGGATTAGAATTTACAAATCATTCTTAAAATAATTTCAAAACAGTTACGTAAAATGAAAAATTAAGTTAAAATTTTTATTCAAATTATTTTAATGGGTTAATTTATATTATAAGGACACCTCATTATTAATTAAAAATAATGATTATCCATAAAATCAAACGCTAAAAAGGACATAGATGAAACCCAATACATTAAAATTGAACCAACAAAATAAGGTAAATTTATTTATTTAGGGATATTTTAAAATTAAGTTTGCAAAATAGGGAAGAAATGAAAAGTGTTATGAAAATAAAATCAGTCGGTAACAAGTAGTGAGCTGTTAACCTAATACTTCCAATAAAAATACATATAATATATATTCGGTTAAAAGTCGTGTCAGTCGATAATTATATTACCGACTGGGGAAAACATCTCACCTTTACTTTTTGACCAAAATGAAAGGTCACTTCATGGTGTCAGGGTCTGTACACCCTTAGGGCATCTCCAACAATCCTCCAAAATAGAGGATACTCTTGGATTTAGAATATTTCACATCTCCAACAATACTCTAAAAATTATATGGAGGATGAAAGATCATCCAAAATCCTCTATATTTGGAGTACTCCATCCTTATTTTGGAGGATGGTTTTAATTACAATATTGTCATTTTCTTTTCTTTTTTGTAGAAAATATAATAATATAGAGTGTTGTTGTTGGAGAAGATTTTTAATATAGAGGACTCTATCTTCAAAATGAAGGATAGAGTATTTCAAAATAGAGGACATTGTTGGAATTAATTTATTAAAGCATGTAATTTTCTTCCAACTTGAATTAATTTATTAAAGCACGTAATTTACTGTGTAGATAATTAGCATATATATATATATATATATACACACATATTAATTTTTTAATATAAATAGTTTATATTTATTTTAGAGTTTATAGATTTTTACGTCCCGTAACTTTGCTCTAGTTTGATTTCAGTCCTCATGTAATATACATTTTGAAATTAGTCCTGTAAGTTTGAATTTTTTTAAAATTTGGTCATTTTACCTGCTATAGCAGGTAACCTAACAGGTAACCCATATTTTTTTTAATTTCTTTTTTTTTACTAAACACATGTCATATATATACAATCATAATTAATTAATAATTAAGTAAACTATAATTAATTTACACAGGGCATTTATATACGCATACATATATCATATATAGCTATGTATGTATATATCTCGCTTTATAATTAATTAATATTTTATAATATAATAAATACTACACTTAATTTCTAAACAACTATATAATTATAATAATTATATTATTATTAAAAAAATAAAAAACATATACAATCACATATATATGGACACACATGTACAAATTTATATACATCATATATAAATAAAAAGGAAATTAAAAAGAAGATCAAGTGATGAATAATACCTGCATTTTTTAGTTGAATATTTTTTAAGAAGATGAACAGTGCACGTATATCTATATACATATATATATATATGTGTTATTTTTTAATAATTATATAATTAGATAATTATTTTGATTATATTTCTCAAGCCACATGAATTACTTTTAATATTCTCTATGAATAATAATTATGTTTAAATTAAATAAATGTGTTAGAAAAATTTTGGGACGGATTGTGGATCGGGTCAGACTAAAAATTAAAGAACAATGGTTAAACAGCCACATATTTTGTTAGCACTATAAAAAAAAATATTTTTTGTAACGAATTTATTTATAACCAAATGTTAAATGGTTACAAAAAATAAGTTATTGTAACGATATTATTATTTTTGTTACAAAAAATCTTATTTTAAATAACCTTAATATATATCATTACAAATAACAAAAATTGGTTACAATTAGTAAATAATATATTATAATAAATTAAAATATACTCCCTCCGTCCCGTAGGAATTTGCACCCTACGGGATGGAACATTTTTTAAGAAAATGTGTTTTATATATAAAGTAGTGGCATATGGGTAAATATGTGTATAGATTTGTGAGTGTGCACGTAAATCAATGTTTCCTTTTTAAGTAGTGTGCAAATTTGTGTGGGACGTCCGAATAAGGAAAGTGTGCAAATTCCTGTGGGACAGATGGAGTATAATATAGGTATATAAAAACCTAAATAATATTTACATGAAGTTATGACACTGAAATAATACTCAAGTTAAAAATATTATATTATTTGAAAAAGATTAAGTGAAATTTTTATATATCTCATAATTGAAAATAGAAAATATTCTAACTAGATATTATGACAAAAATATTACCAGTTTAAAGAATTCTGTATTGTGTTCTCAATAAAATAACTTTTATATCATAATTAAATTAGTTAGTTTTTTTAAAAGATCCTAATACGTATATAATTTATATATATATTATATTAATGTATATATACACAATATTATATTATATATATATATCTTAATAAATTTAATGATAAAGCAAAATAATTTAAAAAAGAACCTACACATGTCAAATTCTTGAAAATTGTATATGTGTGTTTTTTGTTTAATAATTATATAATTAGTATAATTATTATAATTAAATAGTTGTTTAGAAATTAAGTGTAGCATTTATTATATTATAAAATATAAATTAATTATAAAGCTAGAGATATACATACATAGTTATATATGATGTATGTGTGTATATAAATGTCATATGTAAATTAATTATAGTATGCTTAATTATTAATTAATTATGATTGTATATATATGTCATGTGTTTAGTAAAAAAAATAAAAAAATCATGGGTTACCTGTTAGGTTACCTGCTATAGCAGGTAAAAGGACCAAATTAAAAAAAAAATCAAACTTACAGGACTAATTTCAAAATGTGTATTTCATGAGGACCGAAATCAAACTAGAGCAAAGTTACTGGACGTAAAAATCTATAAACTCTTTATTTTAATATAATTAGTAAACATTATGATTTTTTGTTAATTAATCAATTAAAAATAGTAATAATTGAGTAAATCTTAAAATTTATTTACCTTGAATTAAAATTTAAATTTTTTAAAAATAATTTCTTAGTGCAAAAATATTTAAAGATTTGGTTGGATTATTTTTTAATTATTTGTTAAAGATTTAATTGAATTATTTAAAGATTTATTTGATTTATTTTAAT
The DNA here is from genome assembly GCA_026898435.1 of Prunella vulgaris. Lineage (NCBI taxonomy): Eukaryota > Viridiplantae > Streptophyta > Magnoliopsida > Lamiales > Lamiaceae > Prunella > Prunella vulgaris. Next base: position 20,516 of record JAPKLY010000045.1, read on the forward strand.
TTGATTATTTGAACATTTATTTTATTTAAAAAAATTATCAGAGTTTAAGTGATATTTTTTAGTTTTTCAATTTCTTTTTATTCATAATTTTTTTATTTCTGAAATTGACTGATTCAAACTCAAAGAATTAATTTTAAAATTAATTAATTAAAAATAAAATAAAAATTAAAGTCAACAAAACTTAGAAAAATATAAATTAATTTATCTCATATTTATATAAGGATAACTTAGTCTTTTTATGTATGTCTATTTTTGTCTTTAAATAATAGGGTATGTTTAGAATTTTTTGGGGTACAAATAGTAGGAATCTTATAAATATTGAACCAATTATCTCATAAAAATAAAATAATTGTTTTATTTTACAAAATTCTAAAAATCATTTTATTCTTTAAAGTAAAAAAAAAAACCAATTATCTCATAAAAATAAAATAATTATTTATCTATTTTATCTATTAAAAGAAATTAGACATTGATGGACTAAATATAGCTTCAGTTTTAAGAGATCTTTGTTGTAAATTATTGGAACCAGAAATAAAATGAACAAAGAAATTTGGTAATCTAGATCGTCACTCAGGACTACTACGTCTGGAGGCGTACCAAGTCAGGATAATTTCACTAATAATACTATGAATAATTAGTTGTACAATGAGAAGAAATACATAATATATATATATATATATATATATATAATATAGAATTATGAACCTATCTAACCCTAGAGCCCATTAAATTAAACTGTTAAAAGCTTAATGGACTATCTCATTAATAATGTCCACACATAATATAATATTTACAACAATCTTTACTCAATTATTATGATTTTTAATTAATTAATTAGCAAAAAATATAATATTTACTAATTATATTAAAATAATATAATTATTTATATATTAATAAATTAATATGTGCATATATATATATGCTAATTGTCTATACATTAAATTCATGAAAGCATGTTGGATATGAGGTTACAAACCCTGATACCAAGAAGTCACCTCAGTCAAATGGTGAATGTATGATATGCGAGCATGAGTTTCAATTCATGTATTTTATGTAAAATTTTGACAACTCACCGGTGGATAACAGGGTTACCGACTGGTTTCATTTTCATAACATCCTTCGTTTTCTCTCTATTTTGCAAACTCCATTTAAAAAGATCCCTAAATAAATAATTTTGCCAAAAAATAAAATTTGCTCATAATTGTTAATGTGCTGAGAAAACGAAAAAGTGTGTTAAGTATATAAGAAAATGGATTCAACACCACCCACATTGGAGCGGATACGGATCCTCTACTGGCCCATAAAACCAGCAAATGGTGCTGGAAAATAAAACGCTGACGTATGGTTAAGTTATTCCTCCTTTTTAGCTCATTATCACAGTAGCAAAAAAAATCATGACTTGGTCAAAACTATATATATATATATATATATATATATTAATAATAATAATACGTTAGCGTTTTACTCTCCAGCATAATGTACTTGTTTTATTACCCAAAAGAGGATCCATTCTCACATTGGAGCTGCTAGTATTTTTTTATTTTTTTGGATTTTATTCATATTTGTCGGAAATGAAATGAAAAGTGTGCATTTACAAATAGCCGGTCTTTATTTTTTATATAGTCTTTTGGACCATGAACATATTTACTAAGAAAGGGCATTTCTTCTAAGATGAATAAAATTGTCGGAATGCTAATCTCTTTGAAAATTGACAATTTTAATATTTTATTCCACATAACTCAATTTCACCTCATATTTTCTAAAAATAAAAAGTAATACTACTATTATAAAAAAAAATCAGTATAGATAAAATATGGTGAATACGGACCAAATTATCTTATGAGAAAATATCCAAAATAATTACTCTAAATGAAAAACCAAGTTAACAAAATTATTCTAATTATTTTTGCGGAAGAATTAACATTGCAAGACATTATATTAAGAATAAAAAATATAATCATCTAAAAAAAATCCAAAACTAAAATTCTTTGTTGAAAAAAAAAAAGCTGCAAGAAATAAGGCCCAACCCACTCAAAAAATTTAAAATTTTCATATAAAAGAAAAAATGCTGAGAAAATAATAAAATATACAAAAAATACAATAAAACAAATTTCGACAAATTTCTAGATAAATTGATGCAATGTTGGCCCACGTTTTTATTTGCCTACTGATCAACAGGTGTGTATACCCGAAGATACAACAGAAAATCCCTATTATCATCAAAAGGTTTTTCTCCTGAGTTGCAAATGTTAGATCGATACCCCTGCATGAAAAAAGAAATTTTATTTAAATAATATAAATTATTATCATAACATTGAAAAAAATTATTATATGGAGTAACATTATGATGAGGTAGAAATTAGAATTTGCATTGATTTATTTAGATTAAATCAATTTCTATACTATATTTAAAAATATAATTTGTTTTAGAATCATTTGTAAAAAAAAAAGAGTTTAATAATTTGTAGGTCCCGTAACTTTGCCTTACTTTGATTTTGGTCCAATTGGAATACACATTTTGAAATTGGTCCTAAATGTTTTGATTTTTTTTTAAATTCGTCCACTTACCTGCTGTAGCAGGTAAACTATCTGGTTACTGCCTAAAGTCTCATTCTTCCCTTTTTTTTATATTGCCAATTAAAAATTTTAATTAATTGTTTTAATATATGGGTTATGGGTCGGGTATATTTAAGAAAACAGGTTTGGTACAATATTCAGCCCAAGAAATATAACCCAAGAGATATTACCCTAAGTATAACCCTAATTTTTAACGTGAATTGAGAGACCCTAATCGAAGAAGAAAGTGAAGAAACGCGAAAGAAGAGAGTTTTAACACACAAGATCGCAGCAAAAAATCTCAAAGTCGTAGCAGCCAAATTTTTTATCTTCAATATCGCTGCAAAATTTCGTCTACCGCGTCGTTTAGTTCTGTTGGAGATGCGCGTCGTTTAGTTTTGTTGGACAAACGAAAATCCCGGTCCACGGTTTTATGGGTGTGAATCGTGGAAGGTATGTTCTGAACCCCTATTTTCAATTTAGATATGTCGAATTGATTTCGTTCAAAATTGGAGATTTGTTAATCCATTATTTTTTATTTTTCAGCGTGGTTAGATCCTCAAATATCTCCAAGAGCAAAGTGTGTAATCCTCTCTTTATTGAAGGACAAGAGAGAATTGAGCATACAGTATCCTAAAGTCGAAACAAATGGAAATTGGATAAACTATGCACTAGTTTTCTTTGCAATGTGGTTTATTTAGGATTTAGATTGTCTATTATGTAATTTGATTTTCAATCACCCTGGACATATTTGAGGATGTATTTTCTACTTATTGAACAAGTAATGAGGGTGGGAATTCCCCTGTTTTGTACAAATTATAATGTATTAATCCACTGTTAATCTTGCATATTTATAATGCTTTTGATTGCATTTATTTTGATTCATTATGTTGTTGGAGTTGAAGTTGGAAATGCATTACTTTCAATGTATTCTAGGAATGTGATTTGTGAGCTTGCTTCTGCTGTTTGAAAGCAAATGCAATGTCTGATATGTTTGAAAGCAAATGTAATGTCTGATATGCATTACTTTCAATGTATTCTAGGAATGTAATGTCTTATATGTTTGATATGATTTGTGAGCTTGCTTCTCCCAATTTTTTTCACATTCTCATGAATAACACTTTGAATCTTAGGACACAATAAACCCTGCCACTTCTTGCCCTTCCTTGCCCTGTCTCTGTGCTTTTGCATTTTGGCCCTTAACCAATCCATGATCCACTCCAACATACTAATGATAGGTAGATCTCTTGCTGGTAGTATGGCCGTATTAAATGACTCACAAATGTTATTCATTACCATATCACATATGGGATCAGTGTTAAAATGTGATTTACTGCAATGTTCTGGAGGTTTTATCACTTAACCATTAAAGAAACATATGACTTAACTCTCTAATATCATTCATTCTCCTATTAAACTCATTTTTTGTTGTGGCCTTTGATGCTTTGTACAATGCATTTTTAAATGCTTGTCCTCTAAAACCAGCATTCCTCATATTTCCATAGAGGTGTCTAACACAAAACCTATGAGATGCACCTGGAAACACCTTCTGCACAGTCTGAACCAACCCCTTTTGTTTGTCAGAAATAATGGTCCACTCACTATCCCTTTGAACTTCCAAATCCCTCTTCAAAACAGTCAAAAACCAGTCCCAGGAGTCCCCATTCTCTTTTGATACAACAGCATAAGCTATGGGAAATATGTTGTTGTTAGGATCAACTCCTACAACAGCTAACAAAATCCCTCTATGAGGCCCCTTCAAGTGGCAATCATCAACCCCTACTAATGGTCTACAACCCAATATAAAACCAGCTTTCACAGCATGTAGGCATATGTATATCCTATCAAAGAGTGTTAGACCACTAGGTTGAGTATCTACTCCAACCAAAACAGTAGAACCTGGGTTTGTTCTCCTAATTTCATGAGCATAATCCCAAAGAAGAGAATATTGTTCATCAGCATTACCAATTTGATTCTCTAGGGCCATCTTTTTTGCCCTATATGCCTGATGATCTGTAATGTTCACACCCAACTCAACTTGTGCTTCAGTTTTGAAAGAAGAAACTTTTTTCTTTGGATCAGTTTTAAATTGGTACCCATACCTCCCAACCAGCCAACTAGACCTCATGCTTTTAATATGATAAGATTCAGGACAAGTGTGTTTTTTATAGTAAGTGGTAATCTGACAAGTAGGTTCATTAGGAACTATTCTAGCATGCACCTTCCATTCACACCCCTCAGTCTTACACTTAGCATACACCTTTTCTCTATCATTTTTTGCCAACTTAATATTCCTCTTCCTAATAATAGAGTCAGAGTGCACAGCATCACTGAACTCCCACTTATGACTGAAAAGCATTTTCAGTTTTAATTGTGGGGTAAACATGTGCTTTGGATTGAAAATTGGACACATACCACCCTCATACTCACTGTCAGACCCTTTGTCACTAATGAAATCCTCACCACTCTCAATAACATCTTCATCCCCACTCCCTTCAAGCTCTGACCTCTCATCGGAACTAGTACTCTCATACTCAACAAGTGCCCCATGATCTTCACTCTCATTATCTTCACTCTCACTACAAATATAGTCACTATCATCACTCTCACTATCTCCGTCTTCAGCGCTCTCTTCCCCCTCGTTGTCTCCATTAGTCCCCACACTTTCATCTTCATCCAACTCAAAGTAAATATTCAACTCTCTAGAAGCCAAAATAGTTTGCTCAATTAAAGGCATGAAGGAAACATGGTCAGTGAGAGGTAAAAGCCTGCCCTCTTCTTCACATGAGAACAATTTACTAACCCCCCAAATTCACAATTTATACCATATTTTTTTAGGGAATCCAAACTGAAGGTTTTACTATTAACATGGTCAAACTTATATATACTACCACCCTCGTACTTACCCATATTAATCCTCCCATTAATATGAAGACACATGGTAAATTCATGTCCATTGGGATCTGAAAAAAATAAAAAAAAATTAATAATACATACAAGGACAAAAGACAATTAAATTTGTTATGGACCACCACCCACCCACTGTCGGATACTTTAAATATGTTGACATAAATGGACAACAAAAAAGACAACACACTGAGCATATACAATATATAAACCAAATAAATAAGGCCAAAAATACTTTACACACAACAAGTATGCCAATAAGCATTAAAGAAATCACACTTTTACACTTCTCACATCAGAGTTTTCTGAAAACTAACAATATTTTTTTCAAAATCACAAAACCCAAAATTGAACATTGTAAAATAAGATCGAATCATACCGTATACAGGTGGAGGATCTTT
>JAPKLY010000045.1:39820-73346 GCA_026898435.1 Prunella vulgaris
ATATTTATTCTTTATAAAAATACATTTTATCCTATAGTAACACATATATGCTCATATAATAACACAAATTGATGAACAAATATGTGTTACGATTAGAGTAAATATGTATTACTGCAAATTTATGTTACACTTGGAGTAAATTTGTGTTACTGCAAATGTGTGTTACATCTAGAGTAAATGTGTGTTACTGCAAATGTATGTTACAATTCGAGTAAATGTGTGTTACTGCAAATGTGTGTTACAATTAGAGTAAATGTGTGTTACTGCAAGATCAAATGTGTGTTACTGTATGCACAAACATTTATTTATCCTTATAAAAATATATATTATATTTTATATAACATATATAAGGTATTAAATGATGTATTAAGTACATGAATAACATATTATTAATATAAATCAACAAAGAAAATAAAAAATAAATTAAGTAACACACATTTATACTTGCAGAAATACATATATTTTCTTTATAATTACTTGAAAAGTACAAAAAATTAATTTTTTTAAGAATTAGTAACACAGATTTTGCCTAATTGTAACACGCTTTTGCCAAAATTGTAACATACCTGGGAGCGAAAAAACATATTATTAACATAAATCAACAAAGAGAATAAAAAATAAATTAAGTAACACATATTTATACTTGCAGAAATACATATTTTCTTTATAGTTACTTGAAAAGTATAAAAAATTAATTTTTTAAGAATTAGTAACACAGATTTTGCCTAATTATAACACGCCTTTGCCCAAATTGTAACATACCTGGGAGCGAAAAAACCTGGAACTACAAGTTGCGCGAATTTTGGAAAAAAATGTTTAAATCTGACCCGACTCGGTTTAGATCCGCGAATTTTTAAAAAATGGATATTTCTACGGTACAAATTTGTACACAAGTATTGCTCATGGTTCAATTTAGATTTTAGTTTCAAAATATTTTTTAAGAAATATTCTCTCAGTTTTATAATAAATTTATATATTTTTAAAATATCTATCATAAATTTTAAAAAAATATGGAGATTATTATTGCATGGTGGTCGGTGATATTCTGATACAGATAGGTGTACTTCTATCTTGTTTTGACAAAATGAAAGAAAGTTTGGAATATTGCTGTGGGTTTATTTATAAATTGAAAGTGCATATATTCTTGAAAAATAAAAAGAGAAAAATTGAAGGGGCTGCTGGAAGTTTTTGACCATGCCACCAAAAAAGTCTCTGTTCTCAAACAATAAAGCAAGTACAACTGAAACATGTTCAGTAGAGCAACTTTTTAACTTTATTGCACACTTTTTTTCCTTTTTTTTTAATTTTCTTTTTAGCGTTACACAATTATATTCACGTTATATAATATTTATATATTTATACAATACATCATTATTTTTATATTTATTTCAATTAATTTTAGTATTTTAATAATAAAATTTTACATATTATTCTATATTTTTAAATTTATGCATTTATTAAAATAAAAATATTTTTGAAATGAAGTGAGTAATTAAAAAATATTAGAATATTGAGGCAAAATGCCAAAGACAGCTCCAAGTATATATTAAGATGTCAGGCCACGTAAGACAGATCCTTCCCACACTCTTCAGTGTACATCCTTTTCACCCAATCCCCATATCAAAGGTTTTTCCGCTGTCCACTATTGTTTAGCCTTGACACTTTTAATTCGTCAATTGAGAGAGGGTGTTGAGCTATATTTATTTTATAAATTTTATTATATTATAAATTATTTTAAATTTTTATAAGATGTTAATTTTAAATATTTTATAAGTTATTAAAATATTTAATTGCTATAATTTATAAATTCTTTGATAATTTATTATAATTTTTTAAAATTAATTTTAATAGAAAATTAATATTTTATAATTTTTTATGTTGAGATATGGGGTGTAGAGTGGTGGTGGGGTCTGGAGTGAGGCAGGTGGGAATCGGACTAACTCCTTCACACAATCTATTCTAGTCCTCTTACAACAGTCAACCTCACTAACTCCTTCACACAATCTGTTCAAGAGTGGTTGTAATTCTGGGTTCCAACTAGGGTGTGATAGCCTTATAATACATTTTGAAATACAAATGCAATAGGGTTATCACTTCTAAGCTTAAGATATTTGATGTGACTAGAATAATACGATTTTGGGCCTCCAAATCGGGATCCACCGAAACCCGAGTTTACCCCCAAATAGACCAAATTTCTCTAATGTAATAGGCCCAATTAGAATAGGCAGTTAGGTCTTTTTGACTTTTATAGTTGACCATCTATAAATAGAGGGTCTCATCCTCAGTTGTAAAGGATTCAGATTCAAAGAAGATAATATACACAGGCTAGGGGGCTCTCTTGTGAGTACTCAAAGACACCATATTCAAGGGAGGAGCTCTCAAGCTCTTCCCACAGTGCTGGTGTTTTACTTATATTTATTGTATTTATTCATTTATCGGGATACCCCTATAGCCACATTAAATTCACTCATAAAGCCCGATAAATTGGTAACAACAATATTATAGTAAAACACAAATATAGATTCAACTCTAATCTATCTAAGTAATAGGGAAATTTATCATGCAAAGTATTTGAATGCTTGTGAGCTTTGAACGTTTGAGAATTTTGGTTAATTTCACCGCTTGTAAATTTCACAGTTGTAAAGGATTCAGATTAAAAGAAGATAATATACACAGGCTAGGGGGCTCTCTTGTGAGTACTCAAAGACACCATATTCAAGGGAGGAGCTCTCAAGCTCTTCCCGCAGTGCTAGTGTTTTACTTATATTTATTGTATTTATTCATTTATCGGGATACCCTTATAGCCACATTAAATTCACTCATAAAGCCCGATAAATTGGTAACAACAATATTATAATAAAACACAAATATAGATTCAACTCTAATCTATCTAAGTAATAGGGAAATTTATCATGCAAAGTATTTGAATGCTTGTGAGCTTTGAACATTTGAGAATTTTGGTTAATTTCACAGCTTGTAAATTTCACGTAACCTTATTTGGGTCAAGACCTTCTGTATTTATAGTCAATCTTGAAAATTATCCGTTGGAAAAATAGGTCCAAGACTTACTATTTTTAGGTCGACAATAAGGGACTAAGTGTATGCAATTTCCTTTTTACCATGCTTGTTTGGTGAAAAGATCTTCTGCCGCTGTCTGCCTACTGTCTACTTTATATGTCAAAGCCGCACATTGGTATGTGTCTCCCATTGGTTATTTCCAACGATCAATGACACTTAACTTTTATTCCTCATAGACTTGAAGTGCATCTGAGTAATTTGTCTTAGATGAAGAATCTTCAGTTTATCATAATGACTTTTACTGATATTCTCTTCGTCTCCAGTTGCTTAACATGAATGCTAAGTCTTCTCAGTCCCAACTTCAGTGGTTTGTCATATCTCATGTACCACTTAGTTAGTCATGTCTGAAACTCAGGAACTAGCTCTTCACTGAAGACCTTTTGTGACTGAGCTTAGAAGCAGTCATTAGACATTGTTAGTGGTCTCCTCAGGACTGTCTTCAGGTTAGTCCAGGACTCCTAGCTTCATGTGAGTTCCTGCTCAACTGAATACATGTGAAAATTTTCAGTCCTATAAACTAGTCTGATTATTACAATCTTGAAAGTGCTTCGGGCAATTCATCTTTTTTAAGGGTTTTCCCCTTTTTTTTTTATAATGCTAAAATATAACTACAAAGATCACTCAGAGGAATCCTAGTCTATAAGACTGAAATAGAAAAATTAGCCCAATTCTTAATAAGGTGCAGAAAAGTAAAGACAGAAAACAATGGGTTTTGTCTTAGGCAAAAGTAATAGGTCATTAATAATGTAGAAGTTATAATGCATTTTCTGAACTATTACAATCATTTACAATTACTCCTCTGACCACTCATCTATGGGGGTTTGGTATTTCTCCAACATACTGATCGTCAAGGACTCCAATTCTATAGGGTATGTTTGTTTTGGGATTTAAGGGGTTGTAGCAAGTCATGACTTTGAAATCCTGAGATGTGAAAACCTTGATGAATAGTAAAAATGTGTGTTTATTTTCGGATTTTAGTAGGGTAGGATGTTACTTTATGTCAAATTAAAGTGTGATAATGATTGATTTTATAGGTATAATAGGTATTTTATGAGTGTTGTGTTGGAAAGAGTAATATAGATTTAATATGTATTTTTAGGTGTGGATTGAGTTTGGAATGTGAAATCCGGATGTTACATCCCAAACTCGTGTAGAGCGTGATCGCAAAGTCCTACGTCCATCCGTGCTAGTCCCAAAACAAACATACCCATAGGGTTTTTAATGTAGCCATATTCAAAAGCAATTTGCACCATCTCCCCCTGAATCTTCACTCTATCCAGGTGTGGACTGATTCCTATAGTGGGCTTCAGGTAATGAATATTGTCAGGGGCTTTGACATAAACACCTTTCTTGGCAGCGTGTTGATCTATCTTCAAGCAGATGTTAGGATGTTTATTTATCATCCAAGTAGGAAAATCCCTTTCAATATTTATTGGCTCATACCTTTTCCATTTTCCATAAATGTAATGTAATACAACTCCACAAACTCCTTTATTGGGAGTCATTCAGCTGTTCAGGCACAAATATGTCAACATGCTCCCGGACAATGGGTCCTAACTCTTCCAAAACTTTTTTGAGTTCCCTAGACATCCCTGAGCCATCCTTCTTCTTCTTGGGTGCAACACTGGTCTTATGTGAGAGCTCAGTCAGGTGTTCAACCTGATCCTTCAGTTTCTAAATCTAAATTATTTGCTTTCTCTTCTCCAAAGCCGTTGTTTTAACAGCTCCCCTATTCCTCTCAGCTTCAGATTGATGATTAAATGCACTGAAGCAATCTTCTATTGCATGCTCAGGGTTACTGTATGCTCAAAGGCCTTCTTAACTTCCTCAGTCACAAACATCATAAGCTTCTGGCCTAAGCATTTTTACTTATCCCAATGTTTTTCGGTCGAGAAAAAGTTGGTTCAGGAGCTTTTAGCTCCTCTTGAACCTTGATTGTCTCCTGGGATACCTCAGCAGCTTCCAGTCATACCTCAGAGGGAGAAACCTCTTCATTGGCAGTTTCTTCATCTACAGGTCCACCACTCTTTATGGTCACTCCATCTACCTTAGAATAGTCATTCATCACTCTCACAGGCTCAACAGTCTTCTGAGCTTCATCCTGTTCCTCCTGAGAGATATCACCGGCTCCTCCATCTCTTCCTCCACCTGAGCTGGCCTGGATTCCATCAATCCTCTTCTGTACGCAGGCGCCGAAATCCTCTGATTTTAGGATGTGTGTAAAGTTCCCGAGGCTGAAAAGATCTATCAGCCTGAGATCTTCTTATTTTAGCCACTTCCAGCTCTTGTTGGCCACTAATTGCTCCAACTAACCATATCAACCCTCATGATCCCAAGGTGAATCCTTAGATCAACTGAATCCGCCCTAACCAGAGGCATATTCATAAGAGTTGGAAAATGTCTCATTATGTACGACTCCATCTGAGTCCATAATATAATCTCAAAGGCAGTGAGCCCTGAGAGCAAGGTCATGGGACTAGATGAGGTATTTGGCTTCTTCAGCACCATTGTCAGGGGCATCTCATCTTCGTTATATTTAAACTCCTCCTGAGTGGCTAGCTCATGTTCAGTAGATTCAGCAGTTTGAATAAAATCCTACGCATTCTCTTTCCCTTGCTCCTAAGCACATTTTCTTGAGTCACCTCTTCAAGAATTATTTGGAGCTTTTTCTGAGGGATCTCCTCTGCCACATCATCCTCATCAACAAGAAGAGTCTTTTTCTCCTCTTCTAACTTCTTATTTTTTGGTCATGTCATTCTTCTTTAAAATTCTCTTCTTCTGAGTTTGAGGAAAGGTATATGTAGTGGGGGCAGTAGTAGCAATTGTCTAGCCTAACCTCCTTAGCACATTCTTCTTATTGATTAGCCATACCAACTTATCAGGAGAGGGGTATTGACCTAATATATGTTTGTTGGGCCTCCAACTAACTGAACCAGGCTCGAAAGCATGGTTCCATAATGAACTTTAGAAGAGAAGCCCACTTTCCCTGTTTTGTCATCCTTGACCATCTTTGAGGCTTCACTTCCAATCCTCTTAAAAAAGTGTGACTCCCAGTCACACTTGGCTACGATCATGTTGGCTCCACCCATGATGGCAACAACCAGCTTGATCTTTGGGAGGCTAATATTTTCAGTGCTCCCAACTATTGCAATTATGATGGACACCACAATTTGCAACAATAACTTGAAAACTGGCCTCAGAAGTTTCTTGTTTATGTTGGCCTGAAATTTCTAAGGAACTTGGAGAAATTTATCCAAGTACCTTTACTCTTTCCCCTACATATACTGTTAATGTAAGGGCAAATTATCTTCCCGCTCCACGTCAAGGGAAAGATCGTGGAACTCTCTCACCATTTTTCTCAAGGGGAGTTTTGCAAGAATCTATCTAGAACAACCTCTCCATTAGGACCAATCTTGTTGGTCCCTCAGAGCAGTTGATCATAAAAAGCCCATTCATTGTCCTTGTCCGCCGTGAGATGGGCATAAAATGCTACAACCTGGTATGGGCAGAGGATCACTAACCGCTCTAGCACAAACTATACCAACCCATTCTTCACAAAGCACTCCTTCAATACCCTCACAGATTCTAATGGAGAATCGAGTGAAATGATCGGTTCCATGATGATTTTCGTCTTCAACTCCTGAATGTTCGCCATAAATTTTGACCTAGAAGTATATGTGGAATTCATAGAAGTTGAAGACGCCATCAAACGACTTTGAAGATGATTAGCTGCAAAGATAGTAAGAGAATTTGAATATTTTCAGTGCACAAAAAATAGAAAGATGATCAACTGTGATACTTATATTAAAAAATAGATAAAATAAGGGAACAATTGAAATTAAAATATTGAATTGTATGGCTAGAATAATTCAGCGATTCCCAAAATTATGACACCAGCATGTACAAGAAAACTACTACCGTCCTTAAAAAGTAACTTTGCATTTAATGCAACTCATTATCTTGTCCCTAATGAATATCAAAAGATACATATTAAATGAAAACTAATAATAAATGAGTGTGAATGGAGTTTTAAAAGTTGTATGATTTGATGTGTTGAAATGCCTAAGAGAAAGTGAATAGATAAGAAGTAATCATACTACTTAGTTAAATATTATAATTTAACTGATACCATATTTCTGAGCCGAGGATGACCAATCCTGAGTTTGAGTCTTGATTACTCCTAAATTCTAACCCACTTGAATTGAGATTTATCTCCCCACCACAGACTTTTATCTTGAAGTCTCTCTTGGTCATCTCAATTCTACTGACAGTTCTACAAACCTTAATTCAGGCAAGGCTTTTATCAAGACATCTTCTCTTTTCTTATAAGTGTGAATCTTTTCCATCTTGATATATTTTTTCTCCACAGGATCTCTGATAAAGTGGTGTCTTATATTGACATGTTTACACGTTGTGTGCATGTCTAGTTCTAAGTAATGACTATAACACTATTATTATCACAATAAACTGAGACTTCATTTGTAATCACCTGGTAGTTTCTCATCTATAGTCTCAACTAAAAGATTTGAGTACAACTACCAGCAACCATATACTCAACCTCAGTAGTGGATGTTGCCACTTAAGTTTACTTCTTTGAAAACCATGAGATTAGTTTATTCCTAAAAACTGACAAGTGTTTGCAGTTGATTTCCTATCAATCCTACAACCTCCATAATTTGCATATGAATAACCTGCCAACTCTAAGTTGTCATCAGAGGGATACCAAAGTCCTAAATTGATAGGACCCTTCAGGTATTTGAGAATCTTTTTGGTAGTCTCTAGATGACTCTTCTTGAAATCTGACTGATACCTAGCACATACACCAATTTCATAAGTAATATCAGACTTACTTGGAGCCATGTACAATAATATTCAATTAATGCCCTATAACCAGTCTGGTTAACTGAGATTCCATCATCATCAGGATCCATCTTCTGTTGGTGTTCATTAGAATCTTGGCAGATTTGATGGCCTGACAACCAAACTTCTGAATCAATTCATTGGTATATTTGACTTGATTGGTGAAGATTCCTGATTTTGATTACTTAACTTGCAGTCCTCAAAAGAAGTTCATCGCTCTCATTGTAGACATCTCAAACTTACCAGTCATCAACTTAGAGAATTTCTAACAGAGCTGATGATTTGATGATCTAAATATTATGCCATTAACATAAATCTGGATCAAGAGAATGTTCCCACCTTCAGTGATCTAGAATAGTGTTCTAACCACTGTCCTTTCTTCAACCCATGATCTATTAGGAATTGAGAGAATATATCATACCAAGCTCTTGGTGCTTGCATTAGTCCATAGAGAGTCTTCTTTAGATGGTATACTATATTTCCAATTCAAAACTTAGAAGTTGTTGCACAAAGACCTCCTGATTGAGTGCACCATAAAGAAAAAACACTATTGATATCCATTTGATACACCTTGAACTTCTTATGAATTGCATATCCTAGACACAGTCTGATTACTTCCAACCTTACAATTGGAGCAAATATTTTATCATTATCTTTCCCTTTAGATTGTGAATATCTCCTAGCTACCGGCCTGGCCTTGTTTTTTACTACAATATTGTTCTTGAAGACCCATTTAGTACCATTAACATTCTGGTGCCTAGGTCTATCAACTAGCTCCCAAACCTCATTCATTATGAACTGGTTAAGTGTCTCTTGCATGACTATGATCCAGTTGGTGTCAGCAAGAGTTTCTTCAATATTCTTAGGTTCCTGCTGTGACAGGAAACAACTGAATAAAACGGGTCTCACCATGGAACCTTCTTTGTTTTAACCCCCTCATATAGATCTCCAAGGATATATATTATCCAATGAGTGATCATTTAGTCATGATCTCTTGGCTGGAGCTGACCTTGAAGCTCCTTCACCTGCATTGTTAGTGTTTACAAGTGGAATAAATTCAGAAAAGGGAACAAGAGAAGAATAACATGAGTTAGTTCTAAAAGTGTTATAACTAATATCAGATACATTATTTCCCCTTTGAGAGTTTGACTTAGTGGCTGTCTCAGGTGCACCCGCATCCTCACTAATATCTCTTACCTCAGGTTGAGCATGTTCATCCTGTTGAGGCTCAGTATTCGCTGGCTGACAGCTTCTTGAGAGTTGGCCTGATTCTGATCATCTTCCTGATCCTCACCATCATCGTCGCAGCTGGTGTGCACTTGCTAATTTGATCTTATAGTTATGGTGATTCTTTTAGGCTTAGGCGAGTTACTCTCTTGGTAACCTCCTCCGTGTTAAGATTTTGAACCTTGTTCCTATGCTTAGTAATAAATTCATTAAACACAATATGAGATGTCTCTTCCACAACAAGGGTTTGATAATTATAGACTCTAAAAGCTTTACTGACTTCATAATATCCTAAGAATATTTCTTCATCAAATTTGCTATCAAAGCTTCCAATTGGTCTTTTCCATTGTTCAAGATAAAACACTTGCATCTAAAAATATGGAAATAAGAAATATGAGGCTTCCTTTTGTTTCACATTTCATAGGGAGTCTGAGCATGTTATTTGTTCAGTATAGACTGATTCGGAGTATAGCAGGTAGTGTTGACTGCAGTCCAGTACTTCTTGGGCAATCCTGACTCAGCCAAGATAGTCCTAATAGCTTCGTTCAGGATTATGTTCCTTCTTTTAGCAACACCATTTGCTATGCAGGTATAGCTACAAAATTTTCATGAGCAATATCCTTTTTATTGCTGAATTTAGATATATAAGAGTTACTAAATTCAATTTCTCAATCTGATATGATCTTCACAATGTTCTTATTTTGCTCATTACTCAGTTTTCTGAGTAATTCAGTGAGCTTCACTTGTGTCTCCTTCTTGCTCATCAGGAATATAACCTATATGTATATGGAATAATCATTAATAATAACAAAGGTATATTTCTTACCATTTAAGCTTATTGGTGTTATAGCTTATAAGACCAAACAAATCAATGTTCATCAGCTGAAGTACTCTGTTAGTTGAGAATGTTTCTTTCTCTTTGAATATGTTAGTACCTTGGTTTAGATTTTGATGTGTGCAAAACAATGTGTTTATATTGATAATTTGATCTAACACTTGTATTGAGGAAATTGGTGTTTGAAACATATAGTTGTAAGTGAAGTCTGCGGCTGTGTATTTGATCAATCTACAGCCAGACATGACCCTACAGCTGTAAGGTTTCTCTACAGCCGATTTTTGATATTGACAGGACTCTACAACTGCAAGGTTGAAAGACTCTACAGCTGCAAAGAATTGTTTGAAGAGATGGTACAAGTCAGAGATTATTTGAAGATAATGAAGACCCTTAAGCACTATTAGTGTAGCTCTCAAGCACTCACCAAACTGTACTTAAGTGGAGTTTATTTCTAAAGAATCTGGAGGATAATGAAGATTAGTTACAAGGAGGCCAGAATTCTGAAGAAAATGACATAGTACATTCAGTACTATCCTGTGTGAAGGATGAGGACCACCTCACACATGCTAATAGAGAGAGAGGAGCCTTATCTGAAATTCAAATTTGAAATTTCTAACGGATAAGTCACACCACTCAATCTATAAATAGAAGAAGTCCCCAGAGGAAGCAACAACAACAACCCTGCGCATACAAGGATTCAACCTAAGCAAGTCTACAGCCAGCATATTCTGAGAGAGAGCTTTTCTTGTTTTAATCTTTGTGATTCATAGGATAATTGGTTAGGATTTTCTTAGCAAGAATCATACCTTTTTTTGTTGTTCCCTCACCCACTTTATATTTCTACTTAGTGTAGATATCTCTTTGTGAGGATTTTGTAAAACTCTTTGTGAGTTATATTCTGAGTGAACAGGGTAGTTTATCTCTTTTTAGAATAGGAATCTGAGTGAACCTAGTTCTAAGGGGGAACTACTTGTACTGATCTTAGTGATCATATCTTAGTGAATTTGGCACCTGAGTGGTGTAACAGTGGATGTAGGTTATCTTTTTATAGACACTGAACCACTATAAACCTGGTCTATTTATTTTCTGTTGTTTAAATTCTTGTTTTGCATATTTAATTTCCTTGTTACATTCATCATTGTTTTGAAACTTGAAGTGCATAAAACCTTGTGATTTTTCACAAAAGAAAAACTGACTCTACAGCTGTAGACTTCTCTAAGTCACTCAGCTGTTAAGTTTGTTTATATTGTTTTTCATTAACACTCACTTTATTCCGCTGCACATTAGAGTATTCTCTATACAATTTTAAATTGTGAGAACTCCTCTGATATTTTTTTGTCTACAAGTGATTATTTATTTTGCAAAGTTTTGAACTCTGCAGCTGCAGACTTGTTAGTCTACATCTATAACCTTTGTGGTCCTGTTTCTAAAACTCTTGTAGACTTTGTTATTTTAAACTTGAAAAATGGCTACTGTAAGGTTCTAGAATCTATCCTTTTGAAAAGTTTGAAAATTTGATTTTAGACTCAAGGTCTATTCACCCCCCCTTCTAGACCTTGACCACTTTAAGGGACCAACAAGTGGTATCAGAGCAGTTGGCTTGCCACTGCTTTGATCAGTACCTAGCTAGATCCTTTTTGGTTTTTGAAAAACACACTTGCATGGCTCCTAAGATGGTGAAATCCAAAGTTCCAATGTTCTCTGCTGAGGATTATGATGAATGGAAAATCAGAATGCAAGCTCATCTATCTGCAATTAATGATGAGATATGGTCTATAATAGAGGATGGCCCTATACCCATCACAAAGGTCAATACTGCAGCTGATCAGTCAGCTGGACTAGCTCAGATTATCCCTAAACCCAGAAGGGAATGGACTGAGGATGACAAGAGAAGGTCCAACTTAAACAATGTTGCAAACAATACTATTTATCATTCACTTGATAAAATTGTGTTCAGCAAGATAAAAAACTGCAAAACTCCAAAGGATATATGGGAAAAGTTGGAAATGATTTGTGAAGGAACTGAACAAATCAAGGAAAACAAACTCATGATAGCAGTTCAAAAGTTTGAGAACTTCAAGATGAAATCTGGTGAAACTCTTGAAAAGTTTGAGTCAAGATTCATTGAAATCCTCAATGAGCTAGACTCACTTGGTAAAGAGTACTCACAAAGAGAAACGAACATGAAGGTTCTCAGAGGCTTACCTTCTGAATGGGACATGAAGGTCATTGCTATGAGAGAATCAAAATATTTATCTAAAATATCCACCTTTGAACTCTTTTCAGACCTCAAAGCTTATGAGTTTGACATAAGCATGAGAAAAGAACCTGACAGCAGTAAGGTTACAGCTCTAGTGGGTGACAACCCTACAACTACAAGTACTGATGATGAAGACTTGGCTCTTTTCATAAAGCAGCTCAAGAAATTTGGCAAATGGACCAAGAAGAAGCAATTCACTCCTAAGGAAGATGGTAAGGTGAAATCTACAGCACCTAACTCAACTTACTTGTGTTATAACTGCAGAAAACCAGGACACTACATCAAGGATTGTCCATACCCCAAAGCTGAAAAGTACACTGATGAAGAAAAGAGACTCAGGAGAGATAAAAAGAAAAAGTTTGACAAGGAGAAAATTAGAGCACTACTTTCTGAGTTTGATAAAAACCAGGAAGACTGTCCCTTTTCTTCTCAAAAGTCAACTACAGATTTAGAAGACTCTGACTCTACAGACTCAGATGAAGAAACCCTAATCTGTCTTATGGCTAAAGATGAAGAGGTATGCTCATCATCATCAAGTTATATTACAGAAAAGGATTCTTCCAGTGACATGCTAAGTGCAATCCAAAGACTACAAGAAGAAAATAAATATCTTATAAGAGATAGTTATTTTAGAAGAGAACAAATGAAAGCTTTGTTGGCTGGAGTAGAAGATGCTGAGAAACAACTACAGATTCTACAAGAACTGAAGGAAGGTTACAGTTGTCTGAATGAAGACAATGAAGAACTCTTCAATGAAGCAAGTTGTAGAGCTGCAGATTGTGCTGAGTTGAAAGAAACAATCAGATGTCAAGAATTGATGATAGCTGAACTTGAATAACACAATGCTTATTATCAAAAAAAGCTAGATTGCTTTGGAAAATCATCCAAACAATTGAAGAAGATGATGTCTGAGCAAAGGCACTCAAAGGATTTGACTGGAATAGGATATAATCCTTGTGTCTGGATGAAGTACTTACAAAAGTCAATTCCAAGACATGAGAGAAAGTTTATCAAAGAAACAACACCTGAAGAAACTGTAGACTCAACTCTACAGCCAGAAGATTTGAAATTCTTGAATTTATTCAAAGAGTTGTCACCAAGAAGACAACAAAAGATCAAGGAGATCATGGATGATTCTGAAGAAGATGTCTCAAATATGTTTCAGAACATAACTTTGAAACAAACTGCATAATCAAACCTACAGTCAGAAGAAGAAGTCTATCATAGATTGGATATGGAAAGAAGACTCAACTTTGATAGATTCTGGAATGGAAATATGTCAGATATGTCTCCCTCTTCAAGCACTCAAAGAGGAGGATCAAGCAAGAACTGTAGAATTAACAACTCTACAGCTTCCAAGAAGGCTTGGATTGCAAAGAGTAACACTGGAGGAAATCAAAAGCATTGGATTCCTAAATAACTCACTTTATTTTGCAGGGACATATTACAACCACCAAAAGAGAGATTTGGTATATAGACAGTGGTTGTGCAAGACATATGACTTGAGATAGAAGTTTGCTACAAAATGTGAAAGATCATAAAGGTCCTAAAGTTGTTTTTGGAGATAATGCTAGTGGAACAGCTAAAGGATCAGGATGTCTATTCAAAGGAAATGTTCAGATCAATGATGTTTATTTGGTAGAAGGCTTAAAGCAAAACTTGCTTAGTGTGAGTCAATTTTGTGACAAAGGCTACACTGTAGACTTTACACAAGATACTTGCATAGTCAAAGATGTTGAATCTCAAACCACTAAACTGACAGGAACTAGGAAAGGGACTATTTACATTGTGGAGTGGAACTCTGCAGCTGAAACTACCTGCTTTCTAGCTAATAGTTCCAATGAAGTTAGTTGGCTATGGCACAAAAGAATGAATCACATAAACTTTAAAACCATGAATGAACTTGTAAATAACAAACTTGTAAGAGGTTTGCCAAACACTAAGTTCAGAAAGTAACACTTATGTGATGCTTGTGTCAAAGGGAAACAAATCAAAAGGACTTTCAAAAGTAAGACACACCCTAGTACTTCAAGAACACTTGAATTACTGCATTTGGATCTTTTTGGACCCATAGAACCAGTAAGTATAAGTGGGAAGAAGTATACTTTGGTTGTTGTAGATGATTACTCAAGATTTTCTTGGACTGTATTTCTAAGAAAGAAGAGTGAAACTCTACAGCGGTTGCCAGATCTGTTAAGAAAGATTCAGAATGAAAAGAATTTGAAGATTGTGAAAATCAGATCAGATAGAGGAACAAAATTCACGAATCAAGTTATTGAAGAGTATTGTTCACTTTATGGTATTGTTCATGAATACTCTGCATCTAGAACCCCACAGCAAAATGGAGTTGCTGAAAGAAAAAATAGAACACTCAAAGAAGCTGCAAGAACAATGATTGTTGAAGCAAAGTTGCCTAAGAAATTTTGGGCAGAAACAACAAGCACTGCATGCTATACTCAGAATAGATGCTTGATTGTTAAGAATCATAAGAAGACTTCATATGAGTTATGGAAAGGAAGGACTCCTAATATCTCTTATCTACATATATTTGGATGCAAATGCTTCATACTGAATAATGGGAAAGAATATCTTAAGACTTTTGATTCAAAGTCAGATGAAGGTATCTTTCTAGGTTATTTTAATGTCAGCAAATCATTTAGAGTGTATAACAAGAGATTAATGATTGTGGAAGAATCACATCATGTTGTTTTTTATGAACAACACTGCTTCCCTGAAGAAATTATTGAAGACTCTAAGGAGGACAACTCTACAGTTACAAGTCAACAACAATATGTTGAGATCAAAACCCCTGTAGATTTGACCAACAAAGGCTTTGGCACTATAATTGTTGAGTTACCACCATTAGAGAGTGTAGAAGACCTAGTCCATGAGAATGTTCAAACAGAAGTAGAAACACCAACAAAAGGACTTGATGAGTCTGCAGTAGGTGAATCTACAGTTGTAGAAAACAATGATCAAGGATTAGAACCTATGTCAGATTTGATTTGGTTGAAAGATCACCCCCCTGAGCATGTAATTGGAAACCCATCAGATGCTGTAAGAACCAGAAGACAAATCCATGAGGCAATGTTTGCTACATTTCTTTCATCTTCAGAACCTACTGATATTCATGAAGCACTGCAAGATGTCAATTAGATTATTGCAATGCAAGAAAAATTGAATGATTTTGAGAGAAATCAAGTATGAGAACTTGTTCCAAGACCTAGGAATCACAAAATGATTGGAACTAGGTGGGTATTCAAGAATAAACGTGATGAAGATGGAATTGTAACCATAAATAAGGCAAGGTTAGTAGCTCAAGGCTATTGTCAATCTGAAGGCATAGATTTTGATGAATCATTTGCCCCAGTTGCAAGATTAGAAGCTATAAGAATCTTTCAAGCCTATGCTGCACATATGAACTTTATAGTCTATCAAATGGATGTAAAAAGTGCATTTCTTAATGGTTTACTATCAGAAGAAGTGTATGTTGAACAACCACTAGGATTTGAGGAATCTACAACTGAAGATAAGGTTTATAAGCTTAGAAAAGCCCTTTATGGACTTAAACAAGCACCAAGAGCATGGTATGATACTCTTTGTGATCATCTGATAAAAAATGGATTCAAAAAGGGAATGGTTGACAAAACCTTATTCAGATTACAACATGGGAATGATATTTTGCTTGTCCAAATCTATGTTGATGACATAATCTTTGGTTCAACCAATGAAGATTTATGCAGAAAATTCTCTAAGCTCATGACTGAGAAATTTGAAATGAGCATGATGGGAAATCTGAATTTCTTTTTGGGATTACAAGTTAAGCAAATGAGAGATGGAATTTTCATCAATCAAGCTAAATATACTCAAGAGCTTATAAAGAGATTTGGAATGGATAGCTCTAGGCCTACCAATATACCTATGACACCTTCTGTGAATCTTGACAAAGATGAGAATGGCAAAAGTGTTGATGTAACCAAATATAGGAGACTAATTGGATCATTGCTATACCTTACAGCTAGCAGACTTGATATTATGTTTGCAATAGGTGTATGTGCTAGATTCCAAGTGAATCCTAAGGAATCACACTTGAACGCTGTAAAGAAAATCATCAAGTATGTCAAATCCACACTAAATATAGGATTATGGTATCCTAAAGAAGGAGGAATTGAACTCATTGGATACACTGACTCAGATTTTGCAAGCTGCAAGATTGATAGGAAGAGTACCAGTGGAATTTGTCAATTCCTAGGTGAAAGGTTGGTGGCATGGCACAGTAAAAAGCAAAATTCAATTGCTCTTTCTACAGCTGAGGCAGAATACATTGCTGCTGGAAGTTGTTGTGCACAAATTATATGGATGCAATATCAATTACAAGACTATGGGATTGATGCAAGAGAAACAACTATATTCTGTGACAATACAAGTGATATTGCTATTACACAGAATCCAGTTTTACACTCTAGATCAAAACACATAGATGTAAGGCGTCATTTCATAAGAGATCATGTTGAAAGAAAGGATGTGAAGTTGACAAAGATTCATACTGATTTGAATCTTGCTGATATTTTCACTAAACCTTTATGTGAATTAAGATTCTCAATCTTGAGAGGTAATTTGGGAATGTTAGAATTGTAAGAAGACTCTGTGAAAATCACTAAATTGCTAAGACAAACCCAAAAAATTGGAAAATCAGTAAAAAAGAAAATTACAGCTGCAAAGTCATTCAACTGTAGGGTCAAACTCTACAGCTGTAGACTTAGTTCTTAATTGTAAATTCCTTACCAACTGTATATTTCCAAATTCTAAGGATGTCAACTGCAAACTTAGGAAGTTTACAGTACTTTGTACAATTCTGATAAATAAATGAAACACTACAAAATTCAGAAACTTTTGTACTAAGTTACATAAATTTTGGATTTTTTTTTCAAGCATTTTAATTAATAAAATGTGTGAGTACGTGTAACATTTTAAATAGAATGTGAGTTAGATTTTTGGACAAATTTAATTATAAATTTTGGTCCAGGATTCAAAAGCTCATATATTTTAAGATTAAGACCATTTTACCCCTGTTCTTAATACTAGTTTAAGGAAAGGTATTTAAAGGACTCTTCATCCTTTTATATCTCACTTTAACATTTCGAACCCTCTGAAACCATAAAACACTCCCTATCCCCTACTCAAAGAAACCAAGAATCATGACAATGAAAGTTATTTTCGGAGCTTTATTCGATTTTGATGAGATTTTAAAGAAGCATCCCACTGATGCTATGGAAGATGTTGTTAAGCACATAGTGAATCAAGGTATTCACTACTGCCTAACTCACAACCCAGAAGTTTATGATGATAAGATCGTATATGAATTCTATCTGAATGCTGAAGCAAATGTAGAGAGGAAGACTTTGTCAGTCAAGCTGCAAGATAGGAATGTGAAGATTACAGCTAAAGATATTTGCAAAGCTCTACACTTAAGGCATGGATGAGACACTCATGACAATCTCAACTTCGCTGATGAAGATGAGAAATACTGGAAAAGATTCACTGCAAACAAGCCATTTCCAAAGAACTGGAAGAGAACGTTCAAGAAGACTGACTTAGCAGTTGAGTACGTTTATCTTTATGAAGCCATTGATAAATGCTTATTATGTAGAACTGGTGCACATGATACTGGTACTATATTAATGTGGGATTTGATGATAACATTTGTTAAGGAGGTAAAAGTTGATATTGGAGAGCTTTTATTGAGAAATATTGGAAATGATGTAGTTAAAGCTGGTAAGAACAAAGGATTTAGTTTGTTCTTAAACTACATTTTGAAGGAAGTTGGTTTTTCTTTGTTTAATGGGCATAAAGGTCAACCCATTATAACTCACAGAATTATTGGAAAGACTAATTTCAAGAGAGGAGCTGTGGATGCTCCTATGGCCCCTGAATCTAAGAGGAGAAAGAAGAAAGCTGAAAGAAAAGTTCTCACTATCATAAGATCACCTAAAGAACCTGAGAAACAAAGGAAGAAGAAGAGTGTAAGAAGGAAGATTTTAGTGGATGAACCCACTGATTCAGAAGAAGAGATTGATAGAGAGAAAAGACAGAAGAAACATCACTCAAAGAAAGCTGAAGAAGTTGAAACTGACAAGTCTACAGCTGTAGACTTGCCAAGGGTACAATCTGAAGAAAATTTTGAAGCTGAAGTTCCTGAACCTGAAGCTGAACAACACCCTGTTGTTCCAGTTGAAAGGGTTGATGAATTTGAGGAAGAAAGACAGAAGTTTGAGGATTGGAAGCTGGTGAGAGAAGAGCTTGAGAAGTTGACAGCTGAAGAAAGGAATTTGTTTCAATGGGTAGTTGATTGGACAAATTGCAATGATGTCAATGAACTGATGAAGCCCAATTTTATTGATGATTTTATTGCTAACAAAAGAAAGAAAGATAAAGGCAAAGGAAAGCAAATTATTATTGAAGAACCTGCAAGGAAGAAAATCACTAAGTCAGCAGATGAAGCCTTGAGAGTTGCTCTCATGACTGAAAAAAACCCAGAGGCTCAATATGATTTTGATTATGATGTGGTAAGCACTGAAAGTGATGAATATGTGCCACAAAGAATTGGTGAAGGAAGCACTCAAATAGTTAAAGCTGAGGGCTTAACTATTTTGGCCAAGGAAGCTATTTTGATGGAGTCTGCAGGAGCTAGTGCTGCAGATCCAGTAATTATTGAAAAAGATCTTGTTGAGGAGGAATCTGAAAAGGAAAAAGAGGCAAGAAAAGATGAGTCTCCTTGCCAAGAACCCAAAGATAAGCCAGATGACAATGATGATGACGGCAATGATGATGCACCAATAGGTGGTGCTCAAGCCCAAGTTCAACCTGAAGCTCAAGAGAAAATTGTGGAAACTGAAGCTCAAACCTCTGAAAATGTCCAAGTTGATGAGCAGATTGTAGATGATACATCGAAGGAGATTGATAAAGACACTTCTCACCCTATCACAAGCATTTTTCATCAATCTCCACCTGCAATGTTAACAATGGAAGAAATCTACAGACATGGAACTCCCCCATTGCAGAGTTACTCAGCCCTTGAAAGAGAAAATATAGATGACTATATTGCTGAATTCTCTACTGAAGTGATTTTAACTCCTAGCTAGAGGAAGGCATCTACTGAAGACTCTACAGCTGTAGAGTTGGTGTCTTTTAAAGCTCAGAAAGTTGTGAAAGGAAAAGAGTTAGTAATCAGAGAAGATGATTCTGAGGAAGTAGACAGTGATACAAATCCTCAGATGACACATAAGGAAGTTATCTCACATTTGAAGAATTTGGAAGAATCTTTTAAGAGCATTGAGGCTGAAATTCTGAAGCAAGTCAAGCAAGTTCCTGATGCTATTATCTCTCAGAATGTGAGAAGAGGAATGTAAGATTTGGTTAAGAAATTTGAAGAGTGAAGCTCAGAGGAAAAGAAGGTTCTTGAGAAAAATTCCAAAGCTGTTGTGGACAGCTTACTGGCTCAAAATGAAGATATCAGAAAAGAGAGCAGTCAAAAATCAAGAGAAATCACTAATCTACAGTCAGATATCAAGCTGATGAAGAATGACTCTTTTGATCTGAAGGTGGAAATGAAAGGAATGAAGAAAGAAATGACAAGGATGATTACTGAAAATGATTCTCTGAAGATGGATTTAATGGATAAGCTTAACACCATTTTGTCACACATTGATGTTGGAAAAAAGGGGGAAAGCAAGATAGAAAGAGAGATCAAAGAAGGAGAACGAGCAACAGAGAATATCCTTGAGAATGTGAAGGATATTGGAAAATCTTGGGAAAAAGAATTAGAAGCTGCAAAGTCCTTATCCATGGGATTGGGTGAACAGACAGAAGAAAGATTTTAATCAAAGGAGATGAAAGGAAGCTCTAGAGAAGGAAAGATCATACAGCTACCTAAGTCTACAGCTCAGAAATCTACAGCTCACTCTTTCTCTTCTCAAAAACCTTTTGGTTATTGGGAACAAATTGTGAAGGAATCTAGAGAAAGAAGAAAAGAGAAGGAAGAGAAAGAAAGGAAAGAAAGACAAGAAGAGAAAATTTCTGATGAACCTACAGCAGTTGTGACTGCTCAACCCTTGAATATTCAACCATTGAGCATGGTGCCTATTGAAGATCCTGAGGAAAGGGTTAATCGAATGAAAGCTGAATTTGATGGTTTGTGGAAGGAATTCTTGAGCATTTGCAACAGGCACACTGTGATTAAGAGAATCAAGCTCAAGAAAGACATATTTCAAAAATTCAAAGACCTAAAGGCTGATGGATCATTATATAAAGGAGATAATGCTCGGCTCCTTGGTGGAAAGATTAGAAGAATTCCACTGCCTAAGAGGGTATTCAAATCAAAGAAAGAAGAAGAAGAGATGGAATCCTATGAACTACAGATGCTGATGAAATATCTTGAAGAGGATGAGAAAAACATGAAGCTTGTGGAGCAAGGAATTCTGAAGGCCCAAGATGAAGATTCTGATGATGAAACTGATGAAGAAAGATGCAGATCCCTAGCACAGGAGAAGATGATGTTAGGGTTATACTAGAAAGTATGCTTTTACTTTGTATAACTAAACTGAATCTTTGAGCTTTATTTGAAATAAATCTTTTATCACTGTGCTTTAGATAAATATGAATGTTATTTATTTATTGCAATCCGTTCATATAATAGTACGAGTTACACTATAGATAAATGTGGTGATTCCCGGATAACTCACAGCAAGATCACATTATCTGTTTCTTGTAACAAGTACTAAATTCACAACCTAAATGAGATTTGAACACTCTATTGGTAAACAGTTGATGTGTAGATCCCAGATTGGCTTATCTTGACCAAGGGATTGCACTAGTGCATGATGATGCATTGAAGAGGACCTACAGAGAGGTAATTCTTCCGTACTGATTTATGGGATGAAGAATTATACCTCAATGGTCGTTTATTTCTAAACCTCTGTCCCTTAAATAGGACTGTGTGTGATCCGTGCGTGGCACTTTATTTTGTTATGGGTAGAGAGTCAATGAGACTCAATACTTTGCATCTTGGGTGACGCCATTGAGAACATGACAGTTGCTAAGATTTAATACAGAGGAACGTGTGCTTGGAAAGTCTTGAATGATTAGTCCCCTTGGTGGGCTCTAAACGTTAGTCATACTAAATCTTGCAAGTGGAATTTGTTTCCGGTATGATGATAAAGAAGAGTTGTCCTTACTCCAAGGATAAGATGTTAAATTAATTAAAGCGTTCAGTGGCTTGATTAATTAATGGACAAGAGAATCTTAAACACGGGAAATAATGACCGGGAGCCATATGATTGTAATATGGGTTATGATGGATAGTGCAACATTAATCCTATAGTGGAGTGAGATTAATGTTAATAGGTTGAATGACATTGGGCTCAATGTTAGAATTCAAGGCCCATTGGGAGGTCCAATCTTAATTCTAATAAAGGCCCCTCAAGTAGCCCAATTAAATGTCCAACAATGAATAAGGTGATTAAAATAAAAGAAATATTTTTTGGGCCCAATTTTATTAAGATTTTCGAAATTTATATATATATAATTAGTGAAAGATTTTATGAAAAATAGATATGTATCTTGAATACAAGAATATCTAATAAAATCAAGATCTCATGGGTATTATATGTATATTGATTTTTTCGAAAATTATGGAGAAAGAATATCAAGAATTGAATATTTAGTATTCAAGATTATAATATTTGATATTCATGATAATCAAGATTTGAAATATTAGATATTCAAGATATTCAAGATCTTGTATTCTCACTATAAATATGAGATGATACAAGACTTCATAACACACATAATATTTTTCTTGTAATTTTCAAAAATTACTAGGTTGTTGGGCAACAAAATTATTTTCTTCCTTGTGTTGTGATTATTCGTATGGCCTCCCACCGGGTGCACAAATAAGGACAAGGGAATACTTGAGAAGGTTTTTGGGTTTTTCAAATTGAGGGTCTCAAGAGGGACGCCTTCAAGTTCATTGTTGACACTACTCTTCAAGTGAAGTATCTCAAAGGACGCCTTTGATCTCAAAAGTATTGCGAAAGCAGCTCAACCAAAGACGCTTTTTGTCTTAGAAACTGCCTTTTCTTCAAGAGGTATAATTCACTAAATCCCTTAGTTCCGCATATTTAGGGCTTTACGTGATATTATTTGTTCATATGTTTTGCATGCAAAGCCTGTTGTTGGGTATACAATTATTTGATTTAATTATGTTTAAATCATGATATTAATTGTAGTCTTAAATTTGTATTTAGTGTATATCCCGAATAGATCCGCGTTTAATTCCCCAACAGATGAAGACTCTACTCTAGATTAGACACTAAAACTGTTTAGTTTTTAGTCTAATTAATGATTGTAAGCAGTATCTTGATTGTGTTCTGTGCTTTGCTCTGTTTTCTTAACTGCTGTGTGTTATGCCTTGCTTTGCTCTGCTTCTTGTTGTGTTTTAAAGACAATTTCTTATTGTCTTTGTTACTTGTTTTGTTGATAGTTTTACCAACATCAAAATAGGGGGAAATTGTTAGTACCTTGGTTTAGATTTTGATGTGTACAAAACAATGTGTTTATATTGATAATTTGATCTAACACTTGTATTGAGGAAATAGGTGTTTGAAACATATAGTTGTAAGTGAAGTCTGCAGCTGTGTATTTGATCAATCTACAACCAGACATGACCCTACAGCTGTAAGGTTTCTCTACAGCCGATTTTTGATATTGACAGGACTCTACAGCTGCAAGGTTGAAAGACTCTATAGTTGCAAAGAACCGTTTGAAGAGATGGTACAAGTTAGAGATTATTTGAAGATAATGAAGTCCCTTAAGCACTATTAGTGTAGCTCTCAAGCACTCACTAAACTGTATTTAAGTGGAGTTTATTTATAAAGAATCTGGAGGATAATGAAGATTAGTTACAAGGAGGCCAGAATTCTGAAGATAAGGACATGGTACATTCAGTACTATCCTGTGTGAAGGATGATGACCACCTCACACATGACAATAGAGAGAGATGAGCCTTATCTGAAATTCAAATTTGAAATTTCTAACGGATAAGTCACACCACTCAATCTATAAATAGAAGAAGTCCCAAGAGGAAGCAACAACAACAACCCTGCGCATACAAGCATTCAACCTAAGCAAGTCTACAGCCAGCATATTCTGAGAGAGAGCTTTTCTTGTTTTAATCTTTGTGATTCATAGGATAGTTGGTTAGGATTTTCTTAGCAAGAATCACACCTTTTGTTGTTGTTCCCTCACCCACTTTATATTTCTACTTGGTGTAGATATCTCTTTGTGAGGATTTTGTAAAACTCTTTGTGAGTTATATTCTGAGTGAATAGGGTAGTTTATCTATTTTTAGAATAGGAATCTAAGTGAACCTAGTTTTAAGGGGGAACTACTTGTACTGATCTTAGTGATCATATCTTAGTGAATTTGGCACCTGAGTGGTGTAACAGTGGATGTAGATTGTCTTTTTATAGACACTGAACCACTATAAACCTGGTCTATTTATTTTTTGTTGTTTAAATTCTTGTTTTGCATATTTAATTTCCTTGTTACATTCATCATTGTTTTGAAACTTGAAGTGCATAAAACCTTGTGATTTTTCACAAAAGAAAAACTGACTCTACAGCTGTAGACTTCTCTAAGTCACTCAGTTGTTAAGTTTGTTTATATTGTTTTTCATTAACACTCACTTTATTTCGCTGTACATTAGAGTATTCTCTATACAATTTTAAATTGTGAGAACTCCTCTGATATTTTTTTTTGTCTACAAGTGATTGTTTATTTTGCAAAGTTTTGAACTCTGCAGTTGCAGACTTGTTAGTCTACATCTGTAACCTTTGTGGTCCTATTTCTAAAGCTCTTGTAGACTTGTTATTTTAAACTTGAAAAAGGGCTATTGTAAGGTTCTAGAATCTATCCTTTTGAAAAGTTTGTAAATTTGATTTTAGACTCAAGGTCTATTCACCCCCCTCTAGACCTTGACCACTTTAAGGGACCAACAGAATATAACATTGACTTACTTACCTTCCTGACAGGCTTCGCACACATGATCTTTACTAAAAACTTCATTAGGTAGACCTCCATCTAGTGAGAGTCTTGAAATCTTGTTCAAAATCTTGAAGTTCAGATGGTTCAATCTTTTGTGCCAAAACCAACCGAGGTTCGAAGAGCTTTTAGCAATTAGACATGTCTCGAGAGTGATGTTATTCCAATTAGCAAAATAAACAGTTCCTCTCCCGATACTTGTAAAAATCACCAGTAGTGTTGACTTATTCTTGACCAAATTGATGTTAGATGTAAATTCAAAACTAAAACCTGTATCATAAAATTGACTGATAGAGAGCAGATTATGCTTCAAACCATTCACATAGGAACATTGTGCACATGCATAGTACCTATCACCAAAGTACCATAACCTCCGGTCAAACCTTTTGAGTTGTCGCTAAAGGTCATATATGGGTCAGCCTGAGCTTTGTAGTCCTGAAGAAGATCTTTTGATCCTGTCATATGCTTTGAGTATGCTATTTAGGTGCCAAACAATTCTTTTTGGGTCCTTCATTTTCTTCTTTCAACCCACAATTACCTAAAATAAATCAGGCTTTAGGTGTAGCGCCCCAAATCTAAATAACTATAAATAATTAGAATTCAAGGTGCTACTGTTGCTACAGGAATTGAACACATTTTTTTTTAAAACTACACACATATATATATTTATGTGTGTGAAAACACGTGTATAAAAAGGAATTAATGCAGCGGAATAAATAGATGTTGAAATTTTATTAAACATGTCTAACAGATATATCTAGGGTTAAATTTTCATAACAATACATGGTAAGTCTTTAGTTTACAAAATTATAATCATCGAATGACTTAAAGTTTGTCGATCGACATAAGAATATATTGACTAAACAAGAATCGCAATATCATTTATTTAATTATAAAGTAGTATCATAATTTTAGTCGGACTGAGAAATTATTTGTGTCATCATTACTGTCCTTGCTCCCCGTATGCGAAATCTGCAAAGGGTGTTAGAAAAAGGGGCTTGAGAATTTAATCTCACTGATGACTTGCAAACCGTCATGGGATTGGTACGTCCGAAGTATTATAATAATAACGTACTCATTCTTTATGTGATATTAATCCAATTATGGATTCTTCATGAATTCAAGTCACGTGTATAACATAGATAATAATAGTATACAATAATTAACCAGACACAGTCAATTCACATAATATTACTGAACTTATTTCACGTTGAGCTATTGCCAAAAGATCATTTTTCATATATTGGCCTAATCTGCCAAAAATATTTCCAGATAATATAAATCTCCCCAAAATTTACATCTAGTGGTCTTTCTACCACAATGATAGCATACGTGATCACTGGTGGCCAATACCACAACCGTGTGGTCCTGAAACCTAATTTATTGTGGCCGCGCACGGTCCACTTATTAATCAGCACCACTGGTAGCCTTTCGCTACAAATAAAAATGTGATCATGTAACCTGCTTTTATTTTCTCGTAAAACTGTCATTTCACATTGTGGGGAAGATTTACTAAATTTGTAAATCATGCGCACAGAATATTATTATTATCATGCATTCGTGTAAGTACCAGATATGAGCAATCCACATAATGCAAATATACACATCACATATTATATATATTCTATTTTAATTCTCAAGTATAATATTTATTTATTTATTATTTTGCTTATTTAGTCGAGTCCAGAATATACCAGCATGACGAATTAAATGCATAACGAATCACCCACCTGTTAACTTTTTAGATAAAGTTACAAACTTTCTTGAGAGTATTTCGATATTAGGAGTAGCAGGTATGTCCGAGCTCTGACTTGGGCCGCACTCTACCTAGCACAGTTTTTCTTTCATCTTTTGTGATCATTTATAAGTTGTCTAAGAAAACTCGATTAATATATAAAGTCTCGCGAAATTGTCCTTCCGTTTGGTTTGTTCGTTTGAGATTTTTGATTCGTCAGTTAGTTCAAAGTTCTTTAGCTTTTCTTACCCTTTTTATGGTTTTATTATAAATATCTAAACTACAAAATAAAATATTTACATTCCCAAAGTGTCTAAGTATTAAGGATAAGTTATGAGAAAAAAGTGATCTTTTTCTAAGGACATAAGATTAAGTATCGTTTTAATAAGTTTGTCATAGTAAGTAAAGAAACGTCGCAACTTATTTTACAATTTTTCAGGCACTTTTAAAAATTCATAATTTTTGTTATAATAACACATAAGCGTATACACTACATAAACATGATTTGTTACAATACTAAAAGAATATGAAAAAAGTTACATTTTCATTTTTTTTATTTGAAAATGGGACAATATTTCCTTGCATTTTATTCCATCTTCAAACATTTATTTCTCCTAAGATATGGATCCTATGAGTGTCAAATTTCGCAGACTTATACTACTCCAACTCAAGGTTATCAGCATATTTTTATTTTATTTTATTAACAGACGAGGTAGAAGATATACGTGTTCAAAGTAGCTAGTTTGGACCTTATGAGATTTTACCCCTAAATTCTTTCCACATGTTTTCAGCTACACCATTGCTTTTTAGTCTAAACAAAATTGAATTAAAAATACTTATAAAGTTCTAAAAATTATAAAATTGAACATGGTGACTCTTTAACAAGTGTAGATCATGATAAAAGTTTTACTTCACAGAAAAAGTTTCATTCAACATGATAACTCAAGCAAAACGTTGACAAAGGTACAATCTGGACACATGTTTTTCAAAAATCGGTATCTCCTCAGGATCAACTCTAAAAATCACAAAACTTTGTAAGAACATATTATACTACTATTAGAACATCCAAACAAAATTTCATAAATTTCTGGTCGCTAGAAATATAGAAATCAAGCCAATTAATCTAGGCATCACCGAAATCGTTTGAAGCTGAACACAGCATTTTCAGAAAATTATTTCTCTCTATTCCTGAGTCTGATGTTCACGAAAATTACACAGGTTGTAGTTCATCATTAATATATCACTCAGTAAAAATATCAAGATTTTATCATGGCCGTAAAAAAAGAAACGAAAGCTGAAAGTAGCTGCTCCTAAGTTCACTCTTATTTAAGACACCTCAATTTAGAAAATTCACATCTCCTTCGTTTTAAATCGGATCATCTCAATTTTTGGATATGTTTTAGAAATCTAACTGGAGGATGAACACACAAAATTTCATAATTTTCTGAGTTGTTTAAAACATATAAATTGGGTCCTCATATACGGATGTCACAGTTTGGTCCAAATTTACACGAGTCAACTTTAGGATTTTGTTTCTCCTTGATATCAACTCCGATGGTCCTGAAATTCGGATATGTTTTAGTCCATCATCAATTTGTCATGTAGTAAAATTTTCATAATTTTCCTACGGCTAGAACTATAAAAACGAACTAAAGAAGAACACCCATCACAGGTTCAGTCGAGAAAAACCACCATGACTTAAAAAATTCATAACTCCGTAATACTAATTGAAAACACCACCAAATTTGGACAGAACGTATTTAAGTCATACAAGAAGTCACAGAAAAAGTTTCATAAGTTTCCGAGAATTGTAACATGAGGAACGATCTAAAATTCGATGTATATAAGTACATAGCAAGATTTATAGTTGTAACCTTTGTAGTTTCTTCTTGATTGTTGTCTTTAGTGAAGATCCCTTGCTATCTACTGATGGCTTGGCTACTTAAGGATGATGGAGGAAGGTTCTTTTGATTATAAGAGTTAAAGGAAAGGGACCGAGTGAGAGGTGAGGTTAGTCTCTGTAGAAATTAGGAGGTGTATATATAGAGGGAGTGGGGAGAAAGACTCCTGAGAGTAAGTAAGTTGTGGATTGGAAGTCAATGTTTTTGTGTGGTTATCAATAGGAAACGTGAGGATTTACATTGGACAAGTAAAAAAAAATTTATTATTACTTTTTTAGATATTTTTTACTTTTGTACAACATTTTATTTACTACTTGTATTTACTACACGCATTTGATATAAACTGTATTATTTAATCGTAATGGGGTCGTATTTTAAAGATACGAAAAATATTATAAATATCGACTATTTTAAACGACCGTATTTATACGTTGAAGTAAATATTTCGTAAGTATAAATTTTCTCACATTTGTTTTAAATGCTTTGTTTGACTAGTATTATTGGATTGTGCTAGTATTATTTTCGGCCGACTCACTCCCTTGTCCTTCGCGTGATAGTAGTATACTTTGTTGGTCCCAAAGGCAGGTTTTAGGGAAGAATACCTTTGAACAAGTCTAGAAGGGGTGGGGGTTGAATAGACTTGTAAGGATTCAAAAAACTTTTTCAAAATTATTTGGATAATTCAGAAAACCAGCAGACTATTTGAGGTAGTCTGAATTTGAAAGTAGTGAACTGTGAATAGTGCGGAAACGTTTTTAATGAAAATCAGTTTTAGGAGATGTGAACAATTTAAGAGCAGAAATAAATAAGGTGAGACACAGGGAATTTATAGTGGTTCGGACCAACTGTCCTACATCCTCTCTCCTCAATCCAACTTGGACTTGAGGGGCTCTCCACTAACTCACTTACTTACTTACTTACACAGTTCGAGAGTACTACTCTCTTACAAATTGTCAATGCTACAATTGCAATTGACTTCTCACAGCTTCTACAAATAATAAGTATGAATAGGGTTTTTGAGTGCAAGTGATAATTCTGACAGAGTTTCGGCTAACTTAATATGCGTGTAAAATTCGATACTGAAATTATCACTGTTACTCTAATTTATAGGGTCAAATAACTAGCCGTTGGGATGGACTAGAAATCTGAGATCCTATAATTTCGCATTCAATCAATCATTGTGATTGATTGAATCTCCATCTTGATTCCCGTCAATCTTTGCGATCTTCAATCAATCAAGTTTGTCCCATTGATTGATTGATCTTCTATTCTGGGAATCTTCCTTCTATGTCGCAAGTCAACCCTTAAAACTGATTCTGAAGAATCTGGGCAGAGCATAAGACCTCAGCTGATCTGTCTCCTCAGCTGGTGTACCAGTCTGCTGATACGTGGACCTCAGCTGATGTGCAAGTCTGCTGGTGTGCACCTCAGCTGGTCTTCTTGACTTTGTCTGAATACGTCTTTTATCCATGGTCCTTGTCTTGTCTGCGACGTGCTCTCAGCTGATCAGCTAATCTTCTGATATCAGCTGATCTGCTCTTCTGCTATCAGCTGATGTTAACTTCTCTGATGATCTGCTCTCGATACTCCAGTGTCAGCTGCTTAAATCTTCTGTCCTCTAAAATCGGCTAAGTCCTCAAGGTCTCAGTTGGTCTTCTCTTCTATGATAGCTTCGGATCTTCTAGGCAGCAAGGTAGATTCCCCCTCACTCGAACCTATCTAATCCTAACTACTCATCAGCTGACTAACATGTTCAGCTGGTCCTATTACAAGCTGATTGGTTTATTATAGCATCAAAACATCTAACACAGATATCCTAACATACTTGTCTAGTCATACTTCCTATTTTATTAATAATTTCTAAACAATAAATTATCTATATAAAGATATATTTTTTCCACATAATTATTTACAACATGGTATTAATTTAAATCATGTAGTAACACATAAGAGGCAATAATAAAATTTAAGGAAATAGAAACCAAATAAAATATAAATAAAATTCTTAGGAAGGGTTATATTAAACGGGAAGGGGTGCTACATTAGGTACCCATTTGGTGTTGGGTCCTATATTGTTACATGTACCTTTTGGGATCCAAGTTTGCTTAACAATTCTGACAGCATCTGATGAGTAGATTTATCTTCCATTGACATTAACATACACAATCCTCTTCTTGTTATGTGCCTGAGAAGTTGAGGGTGCATGTGTGTCAGCCTTCTGAGGCACAAGCGCCCTTGGATTTTTCTTACGAGTTAGCCTCCTGTACCACTTGAGCTTAGGTGCAACAGATCTAGGTGCTTGGTGAAAAGTGCCCTAATGTCTAAAACCTCTAGGCACATAAGGTTTAACACAACAGTTGCAGGCCTTAGGTTACATGAACCTTTTGGGAGCTATCAAGTTGGATCTTCTCTTAGGATTAGGTCTTTACTGATAGTACCGACGCCCTATCTGGGGCCTCCTGACGTGAGTGTTCCTCTGCGTAGGCTGATGTCTACTGTGTCCTAAAGTCATAGGCTCATGATAAGTTGGCTTAGTTTTTCCCTTCTTAGGTTTTGGCTTTGCCTTATCCGCCACTTACTTCATAGGTTCAGTAGGTTCTTTGTCCTTCTGTGAACCCTTGGTTAGTGGGAAAATCCATTTTCCACCTTCCCCACATTTTACAAACACCTTCTTAGTGTTCTCCCTAAAGCAATACCAGATTGACCCTTGGAGGGTTTCAAATGACTAAAACCAAGTCCTTCTTTTGAACCTTCAGAAACTTGATAGCTATTTATTTAATCTGTAGCCACAAAGAATTTATTCATTGCTACTATCTTTTTCTAAAGTTTCCCCTCCACTTCTTTCAAGATTTTATGCCTAGTGAAAAGGTCATCAAACGTCCCAAAGTGCTTCAATATCCATAACGTTCTGAGCATGGTCTTCAGTCAGAGACTTCAGAAGCTTTTCTTACTCAGCACAATCAGTCCTAACCAAGTCAAGTTCCTGATTTAGCTTCATATAAATCGTCTTCATATTCGCATTAGTCATTGTTCAATTAATCTAAGATTTTCAACACTCAACTTATCGTGCTTCTTCACTATATGGGCATTAGTACCCTGCAACTTTGACAAAACAACCATCAATTGTTCTAAGGCGTGATCAGGCAAAGAACCACACACAGAGTTAGGAGAGTTTACCTCAACATTCTCGTTTTCCATCAAACAAAGGTTGTCATATTCATCATCAGCAAACAGGTCAGGTGATCGCCTCCCCGAACTATCAGAGTTAGAACCTTTATCATCAATCATGACCTTCCAATCTAAATATCTATGATCTCTCTTGGCTATCCTATGTTCAAGTTTTCTAGCACTGAGCTCCAGGATACTGATAATACCCAATCTTGTTGCACTTGTAGTAATAGTCATCATCATCAGAACCATGTCTTTTGGGTCCAGGGTTCCTTCTTGAGTGAGGTTCCCTGCGCCTTTATGAGCTTCCCTCATGTCTGCTAGAATAATGTCTTGGCTCATGATCTCTCTTCCTTGGTTCCTCACAATCACGCCTCTTATTTAAACTTTTTCCCTTCAAATCTTTTAGGATTAGATTTCCTTGGACTGCACTATCTCTTCTCATCTCTGGTATCCTAATAGTACTTCTTGTATCTGCCAAATCTTGAATTCAGCTTCTCAAAATGTCTGGCCATCATACTGTACTCCTCAGTGATCTTTTTCCTGGACATCTCCATTGGCGACTTGGATGGAGAAGGAACAGGTTCAGGATTGGGTTTCATGGCCAAGCTCTTGTCAAAGGTCTTCTCACCATCATAACCATTGACCTCAGTCTTTTTCTTTCTCCTGTTCAGGTCAAACTCAAGAGCCTTAAGTTTAGAGAAAAAATGAGTAGTAGTGATATTGGTAAGATCCTGAGTGTTCTTCAACATGATAACACTTGTATCCATCTTTCAGGGAGATAATTTAAGATTTTAGATGAAATCTATCTCCTCGGAATGTCATTTCCAAGAGTTGCAAGCTCATTCATCAACTTGATGAATATAGACTCTATCTTGTCTATGGTCTCATCGGGCAACATCTCAAAGGCTTCAAACTTCTGAATGACTATGTTCATCCTACTCTTCTAGATCTTTTTAGAGCCCTTACACATTTGAGCTAAAATATCTCATATCTCCTTGACGGTCTTCATGTGCATCAACCTCACATGATCCTCATATGGCACAGTATGAAGGATAAAATTCTTGGCTATATTGTCTAGTCCAATCTGCTTAATTTGATCACTTATAAGCTAATCCCTAGGAGTTAGAGCTGGACCACATGGGGCTGGTACTGGAACACCTGCAAGCACATGATTGACACATCTTCAATGACCTTGTACATCTAGTCATGAATGACATAGAGATGTGCAAGAACCCTAAATTTTCAGTAATTATATTTAGCCACAGAGAATTCAGGGAAACTATCTTCAAGCTTTCTGGATGCCATGATGAAAATTTCCAAAAAAACAAATCTATAGATCCATTTAGGCGACCACCAAATTTTTTTCCTTAGAAACTATTGATATTCAAAGCCAGTGATCATTTGAACCACAACACTGATATCACTTATTGGTCCTAAACGAGTCAGATCATTGTATGGGGGGATACACTGATGTTAGACTAAATATATAAAAATTGTAGCACAAATTAATAATTATTCTTTTTAAAATATTAAAATATCATTTTCCCATTTTATTGTGAGATATTATTACTCAAAATCTACCATCTCAAAAAATTACAAAATAATTAAAATTGACACTACTTATAAATTAATACTGTACAAAAGAATTTATATTTTTGCACAAAAAAATTTAGACATATATGTATATATTTGAATCAATTTATAAATATAATCATTTTAAACCAATATTAAATAACCCTAAAAATATCTAATCAATTTACCATTTTATTGCATGTTACACATAATGAAATACTCCGGATAGTTAATATGGGAAGTTAAGTCTAAGAAATATAGATATAGGAAAAATTAGATAATGGGATTGGAGGAAGTTTTGTGTGAAATTGTATTAAAAATATTTAATCAATTTTTAATTTAAAATATATTATTGATTAATTAAAAGGTTATCAATTTTAAAAATGATAAATTTTTTGACTAATTTATGAAATATTGTTATTAATTTTTTATTTAATCGTCTCATGCTAAAAATTTGAATTGTGATTGACAAAATAGATGAAAAATAGCCCGAAATAGAGGAGATTGGCATCCCAAAATTTCGTTAGTTCGCCGCCGGTGCTGGAGTGATACGTTACTGGTGGGGGGATTTACCGCCGTACATAAATACATATATACTTGCATAAATATGGAAATAATAACTAAATACCGAGAAAATATGGTGAAAATTATCGTAAATTTCTCTCTCTCTATATCTAAGCATCTCTCTCTAGAAAGCGTGACATAAATACACAATATATGTAAGAGAGAGAAAGGAAGACAGTTGTATTGGAGAGAGAAAGGAAGACAGTTGTATTGGAGAGAGAAAG
>JAPKLY010000045.1:73356-103498 GCA_026898435.1 Prunella vulgaris
GTTGTATTGGAGAGAGAAAGGAAGACAGTTGTATTGGAGAGAGAAAGTGCGTGTTTGGATTGGCCGTCTCGTCTGTATTCCTCGTCACCGCATCAAAGATAGAGAGATAAAGGGAGAAAAGCAGCGGAGCTTTGAAAAAGGAAATTCATCGCTGTTGTGGAAAAAGTCTCCCAAGGATCGGAGCTAGGGCTTT
This sequence comes from Prunella vulgaris, assembly GCA_026898435.1. Taxonomy (NCBI): domain Eukaryota; kingdom Viridiplantae; phylum Streptophyta; class Magnoliopsida; order Lamiales; family Lamiaceae; genus Prunella; species Prunella vulgaris. The sequence goes on from JAPKLY010000045.1 coordinate 73,550, forward strand.
TTCTAAATGCAATATGCCAATTGAAGCTCCGATCTTATTCCCAAGCTTCGAAATTTAGGGTTTTCAGGCACAGATGGACGTCGATTCAGCCATGGCTACCGAGTCCGATCACGATCCGTCGGAGGAGTCTACCGTTACTAATGGTACTGTGCAGCCCACCGAATCTCAATCCCTATCGCCCCCGCCGCAGCCGGAGGAGGTGGAGCAAGAACAAAGCAATATGAACAATAATAGTAATAGTGGGGCTGGTGGTGGAGGAGGGCCGGTCGTGGCCGGACCACGCTGTGCGCCGACGTATACTGTGGTAAGCGCTATATTAGAAAAGAAAGAGGATGGCCCAGGACCGCGATGTGGTCACACTCTGACTGCTGTGCCTGCGGTTGGGGAGGAGGGGACTCCAGTGTATATTGGCCCGAGATTAATTCTTTTTGGAGGAGCAACGGCTCTTGAAGGGAATTCTGCGGCATCAGGAACTCCTTCTTCGGCCGGAAGCGCAGGAATCCGTATGTTTTCGTATAGCTTTAGATATTCGTATATTTGGAGTTTTATGTGATGTACCGGTTAGTTTGTTTGATGTTCTACTATTGATGATGTAGTTACCTTCAATTTACTGGAATACCGTTTCTGCTCCTTAAAGTTGAGAAAATGAAGATTCCTATCATGAGAATTGTCGCATGGTTTTGGGGAATTCCTATATATATGGAATACTTTTATATTTTTAATGGGAGTGGATTAGATATATTGGAATAGTAGTTAATTTGCTTACTCTTGCTGTGATCTACTTTGGAAATCTAATAAGAGATCTGCTGGTACTGCATTCAGTCTTAACTGTAACTCATTCAATGAGTTGATGAATGATTAACTATTTTCAAGTTCACAATTTTCCAAGTGTTCACTGAACACTGTTTTATCTCCACATTTACATGCTGAAGTTGTTTTGAGGGAATTAAGTGTTTGACTTTGGATGGATTTGCCGTAATTATTAAGTGAATTGAGAAAGATGAAAAAACAAGTACACTTGTCAATTAATTGTACACAACATTTCATCAAGACCCATTTCTATGACATTTATCTTCACATTTTTTACATGCTAGTGTTTATTGTGAGGGGATTAATTGTTTAGCTTGTGGACTAATATGCCATAATTAATATGTTCATTGAGAGAGATGAAAAACATGTATACTTAGCAATAAATTATACGTGGCACTTCATTGAAGACCATTTCTATGGCATGTTACTTGTGATTATTTGGTGATCATGATCTAGCCTACTTATCTTTTGTTATAGTTATTAGAATGAATCGCTGCATCATTTTATAGATATAAATATTTCTTAAAAAAGTGAGCTTGTTATTGCAGGGTTGGCTGGAGCTACTGCCGATGTCCATTGTTATGATGTATTAACAAATAAATGGTCTCGGTAAGCATAGGCGACTTTTTGTTTTTCATGTGGTTGTAACTTCTCTCAGTTTACACTTTCCTTGATAATACTTGGGTTTATACTTGTAGTGTTACCCCAATTGGAGAACCACCCACACCTAGGGCAGCTCATGTTGCAACTGCTGTAGGCACAATGGTTGTTATCCAGGTTTGTTGACACATAGAATAATGTTACCTATTATTTCCTTATATTAGAAAAGACCGCTGATTAAGGCTCGTGCCATCATAGGGTGGGATAGGTCCAGCTGGTTTATCGGCTGAAGATCTTCATGTTCTGGACCTTACACAGCAACGGCCAAGATGGCATAGGTTTGGTCTCTTTTGTATTAATGAAAAATATATGCACATGCTTTGATCACTTAAGGTGTGGTGATGATTACTCACCATAACAAACCATTTACTTCATAGGGTGGTTGTTCATGGTCCTGGGCCAGGGCCACGCTATGGGCATGTCATGGCTTTGGTAGGACAACGTTATCTCATGGCAATTGGCGGAAATGATGGTTTGTCTAAACTCTTTTCCCTTTTCTGTGATCCTGTTTCTGTTGGAAAGTAATTTGGCACTTTCCTTTATCAGGAAAACGTCCGTTAGCTGACGTATGGGCGTTGGACACTGCTGCAAAGCCATATGAGTGGCGGAAATTAGAACCAGAGGGTGAAGGTCCACCTCCATGCATGTGAGTTGTCCGACTTTCTCTGCGACTTTATTAATTTTGTAGTATTAATTTCACTTTGCTCCTCAATTACTTACTCCTTGAACTATGAGAGTGTACACTTTGTCCTTTTAGTGTAACCTGTGTAATCTATTCTCCAATTTACTGTTTGAAAATTTGAGAAAATATAGAACATTATTTTTTTGAACTTGAAAACATGGAGCCAACTAATTTAAGTTGGATTTTCTATGAAGTGCTAAAGTTGGTAGTAACTTATATTACTGTTTCAAGTTTTGCTTTAATATAAAATTCAACTATGTCCTTTGATATACTTTATATTTAATTTGTTGAAGTATAATTTCATATAAAACATTTACTTTTCAAGACCTTAATGTTTCCCCAGAATCTTAGAAACTGTTGAAACTTGGAATATATTATATTTAGTTAGTTGTATGAAGCAGAGTTCAAATATTAGAATGGCACATGTATACACTATTTCAGTTTTACATATATTTTGAAGATAAAAAAATTGTAAGGTCTTAGGTTGTGGAAATTTCATTTCCATCTGAGGATTCTGTACCTTCATTCTGAGAATATTTGCTTCTTGTAACTTAAGAAGTGTTCTAGACTATACAGTTATGGTCTTCAATTGGTGATTCTCATTGTCCTAGTGTCTGATAGCTGGTTTGTAGAATTATATTGGATGTGAGTTGACTGACTCTTTCAGATTCGTGTTGCCTGCCAACTTACCCAGGTATGCGACTGCAAGTGCCCGCTCTGATGGTCTTCTTCTGCTCTGTGGTGGGAGGGATGCAAATAGTGTGGTAAGTTCCTATCATGATAAATATATTATGCGACTGAACCATCACTTCGCTTCTTTTACATTGTTTTCTGTAATTATAGGGTGACTTTCTTTATATGTTCTTTTTTTTTAAATGCTTGTATCTTTCTTTACATGGAGTGGCATCCTTGGCTTTTGTACGAAGTCCTCGGGTTTAGAATGGTTTTCTAAAATCAAGAAAGCATTGGGTTCTTAGTCTTTTGACTGGCATTCTTGTTGTCTGTACAGTGTTCCAAGCGGGTTAGACACGAAGGTCTTTCAGACCTACATTTTGCTCTGAAACTTTCTGGGTCCTAGTGTCTGCTCTATATTACTGCTAACTTTTCTCATGCTCTTCCCTTAACTGATGGTCTCCAAATAACATGATTCACAGCCTCTTGCTAGTGCATATGGGCTTGCTAAACATAGAGATGGTAGGTGGGAATGGGCCATTGCTCCTGGTGTCTCCCCGTCTCCAAGGTATCAACATGCAGCGGTAAGTTATTTATTGAAAATTTATAATTTTATTCCCATATTTTAGTTCTAACCATAATCAAACAGAGATCCTTCATATAATGTAATATTTCCAGGTTTTTGTTAATGCACGCCTTCATGTATCTGGAGGGGCACTTGGTGGAGGACGCATGGTAGAGGACTCCTCAAGTGTTGCTGGTACCATTGTCTATCTGGTTATCTACCAAGATTTGTTGCATCCTCCCCTCCCGCACACTCATAAAGTAATGTTTTAAATATTAATATTTATTTTCTGGGCAGTTCTGGATACTGCTGCTGGAGTTTGGTGTGACACTAAGGCTGTTGTCACGAGTCCAAGAACTGGTAAATTCAGTGCTGATGCTGCTGGTGGAGATGCGGCAGTTGAGTTAACAAGGCGCTGTAGGCATGCTGCTGCTGCTGTTGGTGACTTGATTTTCATCTATGGTGGACTTCGTGGTGGTGAGATATCATCGTTTCACATGATAAGATATACTTGCTTTTGGATTTGGAGATTTAATTGCGATTTTAGTCCTTTTTATACAGCATATCTGGTAACTTTTATGGTCATGTGTTTTGTGTTTGTTCTTGAGACATCTGTACATTATCGTGGTTTACCACTTTGGAGCTAGAATTTAATTTCTTTATGTCATAAAAATAATGAATCATTTGCTTATTAATGTCGTTTCAATGAAATGGTAAAAGCACTTAAAAACTTGATTAAGGCTGTAACATAACTTAACTTTAGAATGTCACTTGTCTTAGAGCTGAAAATAGATAATCCTTTGCAGCTTGTTTTTTTTTGTAATTTAGCTCCTATTGGTAACATGTAAAGTTACTTAAGAATAATCTCTTCCATTAGCCTATTGCTCAATTCCATCATTAGAAAACCGTTCTTATGCTGATTATAAACACGATTATTATTCTAAACTTTTTCTGATACATGTCCCAGCCCCCAGGCCTTGGTTCGTATACCTATTTTCATTGGAAGCATTAATATAACAGAATGGTTCATAATTTTGTTCATAATATTTTATTTTTTATGACCTACGATTGAACACCAGACACTTAATATCTTTGCCTTTTCTGAAGACTTTTTTATTTACTTTATAGGATATACCTCATTGGAACCTTTTGTGCAGATTTTGTAGTATATAGTGATGGACCATGTTGATAATTGAAAATTTTCTTTAGGGGTGCTTCTCGATGATTTACTCGTCGCAGAAGATCTGGCTGCTGCTGAAACTACTAGTGCTGCATCACATGCAGCCGCTGCTGCCGCTGCATCGAATTTGCAGCAAGGGAGAACACAAGCCAGATATGGATTTACCGATGATAGACTAAGGGCACCTCAACCTGATTCTGCTGCTGATGGTGCAGTTGTAGTTGGAAATCCTGTTGCTCCACCTGTAAATGGTGATATTTATACAGATATAAGTACAGAAAATGCAATGCTACAGGGTTCTAGGTAATCACTATATTACCTATTTGTCATGCTGTGTCACTAGTTCTGTGTTGATGCCTCCAGTTCTTATACTAAGGATGATATTGTGCACAGACCACTGAGTAAAGGTGTTGACTACTTGGTTGAGGCAGCTGCAGCAGAGGCTGAGGCCATTAGTGCCACCTTAGCAGCTGCTAAAGCTCGACAAGTTAATGGAGAAATTGAGCTCCCTGACAGAGATCGTGGAGCAGAGGCCACACCAAGTGGAAAACAATCTACCTTGATCAAACCTGATTTGTCAATGTCAAATAATTCCGTCCCGCCTGGAGTTCGACTTCATCATCGTGCTGTCAGTAATAAGACAAGATATAGTACTCATTTCCTTACAGTTACATTTCTAGGAGGTTTTCTTTATGCTATGAGTACGCTTGCAGGTGGTTGTTGCTGCAGAGACTGGTGGTGCTTTAGGTGGTATGGTCAGACAGCTGTCAATTGATCAATTTGAAAATGAGGGCAGGAGGGTCAGCTATGGAACTCCGGAAAGTGCAACAGCTGCTAGGAAACTTTTAGATCGACAGATGTCAATTAATAGTGTACCTAAGAAGGTATTTTTTTATCCTTTAGGGCATCATCTTATTGCATTTGTACAGGTTTTGATTGATCAGGGTAACCACTGCAACTGTTGGTCTGAGGGCAATCTGAATAAATAATATAATATGGTGTTCCAAATTAGGTTTGGTGTGCCTACTATTTCTGTGTCAAGTTCTTAAATGGCTTGCTGATCAGTCATTGCTCACGAGAGAAGTATTTCCTGAAACTGTTCCTGAAAATGGGATTATGGGATCACAAGAAGTTGATCTCAGTTATATGTTTTCATGTTCCTGTTAATTAAGTTTTTTTCTCGTATTATGTTTAACTAAATAAACCAAAAGATTTTTTGTTTACTTAACTGAATATCATGACAATATGTGGAGATATTTTGTTGTGGTAAACTTTTATTTCATTTCCCCAACATTTTACCTCATGGCCTATGAATGCCCCCTCCCAGGTTATTGCTCATCTTTTGAAACCTCGTGGTTGGAAGCCGCCTGTAAGAAGACAATTTTTCTTGGACTGCAATGAGATTGCGGATCTTTGTGATAGCGCTGAGAGAATATTTGCAAGTGAACCTAGTGTACTACAGCTAAGAGCTCCTATTAAGATATTTGGTGATTTGCATGGGCAATTTGGAGACCTAATGCGACTTTTTGATGAGTATGGATCACCTTCTACTGCAGGGGATATAGCGTGAGTCTTCGTATCTCCTTAGCTTATGACATGCTCTGACCTAATTTTATACTACCTCCGTCCCAGGGGAATTTGCACCCCTGGGATTTCACGTTTCTTAAGAAAAATGTGTTATTTAAATAAAGTAGTGGGAAATGGGTAAATATGTGTATAATTATGTGAGCGGACACACAAATCATTGTTTCCTTTTTTAGTAGTGTACAAATTTGTGTAAGACATCAAAATAAGGAAAGCGTGCGAATTTTTGTGGGACGGAGAGAGTACCTTTTTTTTCCCAACTTTTGTTTCTTATGAAGAACATTTTCGTGATGTATGGGTGTCAGGAAAAATATTAATGGACTTGATTACATGTAAATTAATCTGCGTGGGTTGTGATGATAATCCGACTACAAGAATATAGCGTGTTTTTTCCCCTGGGATTTCACGTTTCTTAAGAAAAATGCGTTTTCTAATAAAGTAGTGGGAAATGGGTAAATATGTGTATAGTTATGTGAGCGGACACACAAATCATTGTTTCCTTTTTTTAGTAGTGTACAAATTTGTGTAAGACATCCAAATAAGGAAAGCGTGTGAATTTTTGTGGGACAGAGAGAGTACCTTTTTTTTCCCAACTTTTGTTTCTTATGAAGAACATTTTCGTGATGTATGGGTGTCAGGAAAAATATTAATGGACTTGATTACATGTAAATTAACCTGCGTGGGTTGTGATGATAATCCGACTACAAGAATATGTTTACAAAACCTTACTTTGACTGCCTGCTTCTGTTATTGGGTTTTTTACGTGTCTTGTTGTCGCACTGTTGTTCCTTTTCAACAAAAATCGTGGAAGGAATTTTTGCTGTAATTTTTAATAAGGTCGCTACGCTATTTAGCATGATAATAATATAGGATAAAACTTAAAATAATTTGGATTAAATTCAATTCGTTTTTGGTTTTTGAGAATTGGTTTTAGTTTTTTGTTTCCGTCCAGCTCTATAAAAACTAAATAAACCGAACCAATATGATATAAATTGAAATTTTATATTTTATTTCTAAGTTCTATTTCTTTTCGTGAAGTTTACTTGTTAGGTTAGCTTTGGAACCTATTTGGGATTGTTTTTCAAATTTGTTTGAGGCTACTGTTTTAAGCTTTGGAACCATTATTGATAATTATGCCTTTTCTTTTCCTTTTCTTTGAACTGATAATTATGCTTTCTTGAATTCTTGCACAAGAATGAAGCAACCTCCCACCCCCAAAAAAGAAAAAGAGAAATATTATGATTTTGTTTGAAAGAGAAGCAACGAAGATTTTTTGGTTAATGAACGAATGGTGCCTATAAGGTCTGATTTTTCGATTTTGCACAAAATGTTATGATTTCGGTTTGACCTATACGACCGGCTTACTGACTTACAGTTGTTTTCAGCATTCTTATTGCTACTCAAATTTCTTTTGATTGACCGCTTTTCAAATTTCTTAACAGCTATATTGATTATCTCTTTTTGGGAGATTATGTTGATCGTGGCCAGCACAGTTTGGAAACAATGTCTCTTCTTCTTGCTTTAAAGGTATTTGCTCATCTTTTGAGTGGTATAATACTCTTCTTAATTTATTTTATTAGCCTTGGAAAACTTACCTCTTCTCCAAGCCATGAAAGATCTGTGCTTCCGTCAAGTTATGAATCTTTTCTCAATGTAGTCCCTCAAACAAGCTGATAAAGTTGTGTTTGTGCAAATACATGATTATGTAGGTTGAGCATCCGCATCAAGTTCATTTAATCCGTGGTAATCATGAGGCTGCTGATATTAATGCTCTTTTTGGCTTTCGGATTGAGTGCATTGAGCGTATGGTAAATGCAAACTGTCTTTTGTTTTCCCTCTTAGTTTTGGATGAATCAGATAACTTATAATGTTTCCTGTATAGGGTGAGAGGGATGGAATATGGGCATGGCACCGGATAAACAGACTGTTCAACTGGCTTCCTTTGGCCGCCTTGATTGAGAAAAAGATTATTTGCATGCATGGTGGCATTGGGAGATCCATAAACCATATAGAACAGATTGAGAATATTCAGCGACCAATTCCAATGGAAGCAGGATCAATTGTTCTTATGGACTTGTTGTGGTCAGTGCATGCCCATTATTTTTAAAATTTCTTCTTTAGTTTATATTAGTTGTTTTCTTAGTTTTATGTTTCCGCATAGGTCCGATCCCACCGAAAATGACAGCGTAGAAGGATTGCGGCCAAATGCCAGAGGTCCTGGGTTGGTAACCTTTGGCGTAAGTATTTTTCTTAATTTACACCATTCAATTTATTGGGACTGTAGAATCCCAATTATCAATTCCCAGTCTTCACGGGTGTGAACTGTCTTTAGCCAAATGATAGATCACCCTGAATGGGTCTGTGGATGGCGGACCCTAAACATGTAGTACTGATGAAATACATGGACTTCGGGAGGTGGGTAACTTGGGGTTGTGAACAATGTGAAGAAAACATTAAAGATAGAGGTGGAATTCAATTACAAATTCACAGTAAGGAAGAAACAAATGGAAGTTATGGGATGAGAATAAGGAAAACTATGAACTTATAAAGTAAATTGAAAGTTTATGCTTCTTATGACTTTGGTCTCTAAACTGCAGTTATCAGTCTTCTGGAAGGAAGGCTGGTTCCTTCTTAACTTTTTAACATAATTGATATTGTAGTCAATTTTGATTTTAGAAATTGAATTTGGAACTCGAACTTCATGTACTTGCAAGTTAAAAAAATGTTATTTTGGTAATCTAATTGAAACCAGTTCCCTGGTGTATTGTGTTGGATCTCACAGAGTCGCAATGCACAATTTATTAGTTCCGGTAGAAGATTCAGTGCGTTTTTTTGGCGTGGAGTTCGGTTATTGATGTCCTATATTCTGATTATGCTGGATCTATTTATTCTACTTAGTGGTGTTTTGGAACACTGTTTGAACAATAGAATCACTTTTTTTTAATCACTTTCAATTATCTGTTTCAGTGATAATTGCTACTCCCTCTGTCCCACAGAAATTTGCACACTTTACTTATTCGGACGTCTCAAACAAATTTGCACACTACTAAAAAAGGAAAATTGATTTACGTGCACACTCACAAACCTATACACATATTTACCCATATGCCACTACTTTATATATAAAACATATTTTTCTTAAAAAATGTGCTGTCCCGTACGGTGCAAATTCCTACGGGACGGAGGGAGTATTAAGAAAATGAGGACGGCAAGGAAGATAATGTAAATTGGTTATTTTTCGTTATCAGATGAGTGCTTGATGAGAAAGGTTTTCCTTTTTGGTAATGGATTACTCTCGTGGAGTATTTTACTCTGTCAATAGTTGTAAATCACATCTGCCTTTGTTGTTCAATTCTTGGAATAGTTTCCCATTTTTCAAGTGATATACTCGGGCGTATGTTTTGAAATACACATTTTCTGTACTAGAGCTGAATATTTCTCATGAGTCATGGGTTTTTATTTTCAATTCTCTTCAGTTCTGAATATTGTTTTTTGGGTGTATTAAATTATTGGGAACCGTTGAGCTTCTCTAAATACCATGGCATCCTTTCTTCCTCAATTACATTCGATTCAGGTTTTTTTTTATTAGTACTGATACATGTGGATTATAGGCCAAACAATTTATTGGCTTTTTATCTTCATATAGGTGAATTATTACTTACTTCCTGTTTGTCTGCTTTATGATTGTTCTCTATTTCTACAGCCTGATCGTGTCATGGAATTTTGTAACAACAATGATCTTCAATTGATTGTTCGAGCACATGAATGTGTAATGGATGGATTTGAAAGATTTGCTCAGGGACATTTAATCACACTCTTCTCAGCTACAAACTACTGTGGTATGTCCTTACTTATAAAGTTTTAAGATTATAATTTAGTTAATGCTAAATACGTCTGCCATTTAGTTGTCACCATTCATGACCTCCTTGAGTTCATCATGTCATGGTTTGTTTATTTGGCGAGGCACTTTTGGACCCTTGTTTTTCTTTTCTTTCATTTTCATTAATAATATACCTCATTTGCTACTTTAATTTCCACAGGTACTGCAAACAACGCTGGTGCTATCCTGGTTTTGGGTAGAGATTTAGTGGTTGTGCCAAAACTCATTCATCCATTGCCGCCTGCTCTTTCATCTCCTGAAACATCTCCCGAGCGCCATTTAGAGGACACATGGATGCAGGTGCTCCCTTTATCTCCAATCTTCTCTATTTTGACTGATGTCGTCTAATCATCTTATCATGTGCCAAGGTCGATCACACTTTCTATTTCTTGTTTGATTAGGAACTGAATGCTAATCGGCCACCTACGCCAACTAGAGGCCGTCCACAAGGGACAAATGATCGAGGTTCTCTTGCTTGGATTTAGATTATGCTCCCAGATTGTTTTCTAATCCTTCTTCAAGGCTCATGCTAACACCTGGAATTTCCAGCGATTTGTACATAGCATGAAGCTGTACGGAGAATTGCTCCACAAGAGTTATTACTTCTCGGGAGGCTCAAACATAAGCCCTTGGAGAATGAGACTAGGAGGTTCCATCGGAAAAATGTATACTTATCCTCGGTTTCTGAAAGATGTCCTCTGTACATGAAGCAACAGGTAGTCAGTACTGTCATTTCTTGTTGGGTGGGCAGTTGAGGTTTTCGTTTGTTAGTTGGTATATCTTTTTCCCTTTTTTATGGGTCCTTAATGTAGGTTATCATCTGTTTTCTCTATTTTGAGGGGGGTTTAAAGATTGGTATACATGATTGGTGAGATGTAACAGGTTGATCATTCTGTATAATAGAGGTGTTGCCATGTGTAATTTGTCTTTTTTATTTGTACAATGCAACCATTGTGTGATGATAAGAGGTCTTTTCTTTTGCTTTAGCATTGGCTGGTGGTTTTCTTAAGATGCTTATTTTTATGAGCTTGAATTGACCATAGTTTTGAGGAGATACAATTTGCACTTTTTTAACGTTTGCCTTGGTCAGATTTGTTGAAGTTGGAATGAGATTTCTTCTTTAAATGTTAATTATGTTGTTGCATATGGGAAGAGTTGGGATATGAGATTTTGTATTGCCTATGGCCGGGAAGGCTAATGTGATTACATATAATCGGAACTGCTAAATGAGTGGATTTACTTATTGATCCTAGAGATGTTTATGTTAATTATGTTTGTACGGTGTGTTGGGTTCGTCTTCTTCGTCCTCCTCCTTCTCTTCTACCTCTTCCTCTTTGATTGTAATCACAATACGATCGAAGTCTGCTCAGGTGAAGAGGGTGGGAGAGATCTGGGTTCGGGGTAAATTGGAAGAATACAAGGATTGTATAGTAAATTTCTTCCTTTGACATGTATTTAATACCTGATACAACTGAAAGTTAGAAGAGTAAACGCACCTTCATGTATGAAGCAAACAATTATGATATATTTGGTATAATTGTAAGAATAAAAATGTTATGGAATAGAAGTCATATTTCTCTAATAGTTAAATTATAGTAGATTTCCTAATTTTTTGAAACGAAAATCATGGTAGAATTATTTCAAACACATTATGATTTTGGTTGTTTTACTCACCTCCCCCGAAAGGTGCCAATCAAGCATTGCCTTGGTTAACAATGATCTCACTAATTTTTTTACCAGTAATTATTTCTTTTTGCTTCACACCAATTACTTTGTTAAAGATCATCTTTAGTTATGTCATGCACTATTGGAGTTTAGTGTTGAATGGCTGGTTGCTTTTCACGTATATTATTTTGTCAATCAAAATGTGAGTGATCTCTTTTTTGAAAATGCCAAATCATTGGTCACGTGAAGCAGTGTTATTTGGTTGGTGATCAACACTTAGAAAGTTATAACCCATAATTTACATTTTCATCAAATAATTCAAATTCGAACCCAATTTATAGATTTTCAACGGTGAAATTTTTTCTCAATGAATCAAGATAAAAATTTATGTGAGACTATATAAATTAACACCCACCTGATCTCTATTAATGTGATAATGAATTATGTTCAATTCATATCTCATTTATTTGTCTAATACAAGACTAATTCATAAATTAACTACTAATGTACAAATGAGCATTATAACATGTTGGAATAAGGGATGTTATAGCCGCCTACACCACGTATTTCAATTTCTAACACACACTGTTGGAAGCATATTATTTGTAATAATTCTGCTGAAAACATCCTCCCCACTAAAGTTGAATAAATGCATCAATGTGTCATTCATGTTGTTAAACCTAAATCCACAAGGACAACAACAAATCGAGGAAATAGGACCAATATTCTTAAAGGACAAGAACAAATCAAGAAAATAGGATCATGGTGTCTCCAAGATGGGAAGATCACATGAGCAGATACGTCCCATCCCATAAGCTCATTGGTCTAAATTGCAAAAGTGAACTCCATTATGATTATTGGGACACAGAATAGACACCTCCCACCAAGTCAAACATTGTGCTGAAAGATGCAAGAAAGATTTTCAGTTACTTATTTCAATAGCACTAAACCCTAGAAAGCTGAATACTCACCTAAGTGAGTGATGAAATCTATGCAAGATTTTTGTCTAAAACGTCTCTCATTTCTCTCTCTCCCACTAATACTTATTTTTGGCTACACAATTTTTTTTTTTCAACATGGGGTTTTTACATAAAACAACATATTGGGAGGATAGATATATGATTAATATATCGCGTGGAACAATGATATTAATAATGGACAAATTTTTATTTAATAGCTATGTTGAATATGGTTATTGTTGTCAAGGAAGGATCAGGAGGTGGCAATCCAGCATGATGGCTCAAGGATTGCTAGTGATCTCCTTGCTTCTTTGCATCCCTTCAAATATGGACCAAATTGCTCTGTTTTATTCGCTCTCATGAGCTCCAAATCTTGATTCTTATACCCCTTTGTGCCATTCATCTTGTTGGAGATCATGGGGTTCAAGAAGCCGGCCGCCGTCTTGTTCCGCCAGAAGTACTCGTACATGTTGAATGAGGCGGCGGCTGGTGGCGCCATCGACGGGATGAACCTCGTCACCCGCGGTGGGAGTGATTGAGGGATAGGAAGCAATTCCTCATCGACCTTTTTGGACCATGCTGGGTTAATATTCCCTGCAAGCTTTTTCATCACTAGCCCTGATTTGTCCACTTTCATCATCCCACTATGTGGGGACAATCTTTTCTCTTCCACCACCACCACCACCTCCGGCAGCTGCTCCGCCTCCTCAAATTCTTTCATATCATCAAGCACCTTCTCAATTGCTTCATCTTCAGGGGAAGAAGTGGCCGGAGCATGGATCAAAGTCAAGAGAAGGCGGCCATCTTGGCGCTGAGCTGTGAAATAGTTTCTTGGAGGAACTGAAACTGCTTCAAGAACCAACCTGCCATTTTCCCGGCGAGATTGCATGTGGAGTGAAGCACCATCGCCGCCGGAAATGGACGGAATCGGCGGCGGGAAGGACCGGGCGGGGGACTTCCTGTACTTGGCCACGTGCAAATCTGGACAGGGGTTTGAATCTTTAATCAATTCCTCTGCCACAACCCTTTGCGTTTCTTCTTTATCTTCATCTCCATCGCTTAGAATCGAGAAGCAATCAGAGCCAGTTTCCGATCCAAGACTCTCAGTGCATATCTCGAGACTCTTGTCTGTCAAAGTGCTGGCTGATCTTTTCACAAGAGGGTGAACATAAGGCGGAGGCAGAGCAGAATTGTCACTCTTCTGAGTGAGGATTGAGCCCCAAACTTGGTTTTCAGATGGTTTTTGCATCTGATCTCTCTCTTTCTGGGCTTGAATCGACCTCCAAACATCATCCTGATTGGGGACGTGTTCAAACTCATCGGCGGGATGGGCCAGAGCCTCAGAAGAAACAGTCTTTTTCATGGGAGATAAGAAGCCATTTTGCTCGAGCCATATCTTGGAAGACATATCGGCGGACAGCGTTCTTCTGATGGAGCCCGCTTTACTTCCGGCGCAATCGGAGCGAAGAATGGTGACGATCCCTTGTTTCATGAGCGACTCCTCTTCGAGATTAATCTTGGCCGGTGAAGGCGGAATGTGATTGACGCACTTTCTCACAGGCATATCGTCGAACACCCCGAGGTCAGGTCTTTCTCTGCAGAAAGTAACGCAAACGATCAGTAAACACGAAGATGGATTGAGAGAATGCAGAGAGAGAGAGAGAGGAAGGGCACCTTAAATTAAGCAAACAACGGCACCCAAAGAAGGAATTGGGTGGGAGTTGGAAGCAAAATCTGGAAGAGAAGAACAAGTTTGAAGGAGGGGTGTGGCTTAATTGCAGAGTGAAGAGGTGAGAGTGGGGGAGGTATTTGTAGGGAGGAATGGATCCGTGGGTCCCACATTGCCTACGCCACCATGAAAGCACCTTTACTCTCACTTCTTTTGGTCGCGTTTCCTTTTTATTTATTTACTGGCGCTGTTATTACTGTTACACTTACAGACAGCTGGAAATGAATGAATGAAGTTTATCCGAATATACAATTCTTAACTTATTCAATTAATTAATCCCTCTGTGCAACGTTTTTACTCGGGATTCCATTTTTATACGCGTTAATTGAATTCGATTCGGTTTTCATCCATTTTTTTAACGGTTACTCTCTATGTCCACAATTTAATGCTCCCTTCGTCCACAATAAATGATCTTATTATTTTGTACGTGGTTTAATGTAATATGTCGAAAAGTTTTATGAGGTATTGTGAAGTCCGATTACGAATTTAAAAATTGTATATGAAAAATATGATTGTATATTTTTCGTACGCAATTTTTAAAATTCATAAACGGACCTCACAATCCCTCCGACATATTGCATTAAACCACATGCAAAAGAATAAGACCATTTATTGTGGATGGAGGGAATATTAATTTTTTTTCAGAAAATAGGACATAAAATTACAAAAATATAAATGAGTGTTAAATTAAATATTAAAATAAAATAATTTATTTTATTAATTTTTGTGAGTGTAAATTATTATTCTTATAAATACGAAAACATTTAAAATATCTAAAAATAAAAAGTGTGAAAATTATGTTGTTAGATCCCCAATAAATTATCTCATCTCGTCACTCTTGCAATTTTATTATGATTTGTAAGAGACAAAATTATATAAAAGTGTGTAATCTGGTTATTATAGAAGACGAGAAGTGCTATAGTATTATGGAATGAGTAAATTGGTGTGTTGAGGAGCTGAAATCCGGCATGTGGGTGTCCTAAGGGAATCTTGGAGTGTTAATTTATTTTGCATGGGAATTGATAAGTACGTGGCAATTTGAAATATGTATCTTTAAACTAATCCCTTAGTAGTGTTTCTCATACCTATTTTTGAGTGGAATATAAGTCATTGCATACATAAATTATCGATTGTACAGAAAATCAACATGCCTAAAATTGCTAGTGTCATTTCTATGAATTAATATATAAATGTCTTAATTTAGGAAAAATTAAAAAAATGACACAAATTATAAATTGGTTATGTACAAAAAATTTATGTGTCTATACAAATATTTTGAACCAATTTATAATTGTAGGACGGACGAATAAAAAAAATATGCAAATAATTGTGTGATGGGAAAGTATACCATTTGAATATGTTGATTGATACTCCCTCCGTCCCAGAGGTGTTTTCGCCTCTGGGATGACACAACTTTTAATAAAAGTAGAGTATTGTGTAAAGTTATATTATTAAAATAATGAGATTAGTTGGATTGTGAGGATAAAGTTAAAGTAATAGTTTCCATTTATAGGGTGTGAAAACAATTGTGGAACGGACGAAAAGGAAAGTGTGAAAACAATTATGAGACGGAGGGAGTAGATTTTAGGAGCATTTACATATTCATTTATAAAAGTGATTATATATACTCCCCCGCGCCCGTATAAATCGCTCATATCTTTTGGACACGAGTATTAAGAAGTGTATAAAAATATTAATATAGTACAGGTGATGTGATGGAAAAAAGTGAAAAAATAATGAGAATATTGTAAAATGTATTGAAAATATAAATAAAAAAGTGAATAGAGCAACATATAGCGGAACAGACGAAAATGACAAAATGAGCAAGTTATACAGTGGAACGAAGAAAGTATAAAATATTTGCAAACACATAATTTTTTAGCACAAAATTATATATTTTTATTTATAATTAATCTATTTTTTTAAATTATTGATGCATCATAAGTCTGTGTATAATAATAATAATAATAAAATACCAACTAGAATGAGGCAGCCTACTCAAAGAATGAGAGGATCCGAGTTTTTCTCCAAAGTGTCCGCACAAAGGTAGATTAGATGCGCAACAGATATTTCTCATTTTTTCACTATTCAAATTCTGGTGCAATAATATTAATATTAATATTAATATGGATTTGAACAGAATATTCCTCCACAGAGCGCTCACGTTTCACTCCGCTCCTCTATTTTCTGTCAAATATATGAAATGGTTCATACAAATATTAATTATAAATTATTTTGAATAATTTTTTTTTTGATATAGGAAAAAATTAATTTTTTTGTGTAAATATTATAGATATATTTAGTTTAAGCGCTTCAACTCATCCATTAATACTTAATACACAGGAAATCAGTTATAATTTTTTTAAAGGGTGAACTAAAAAAAGTACAAAACTTTTAATCTTTATCAATCACAAAATAAAATTTTAAAATTTGTTATTTAATGTACAAACTAATGAATTAAGGATTAAAGATTTATAAGCCTTATAACTTTGCTTCATCTTGAATTTGGTCCTTTAAATTACACATTTTGATTTTGGTCCTATAAGTTTAAAAATATTTTGATTTTGGTCCTTTTATAAACTTACAGGACCAAAATAAAAATATTTTCAAACTTATAGGATCAAAATCAAAATGTGTAATCCATGTGGACCAAATTCAAATTTTTGACAAGTTATAGAACAAAAAAAAACTTTAATCCCAATTAATTATTGCAATATGATACATGATGTAAATTTTTTGTGATACTTTTACTTATGTGACAGTCGGAGTAAAAAAACACGTCATACCTGTCGTCAAATGTCAAATATGAAAAATATACTTTTGGTATTTCAATTTTTTTTTTAAAAAAAATTAATAATACCCATCTACATATTTTAAAGAGTAAGTCTTGTATGAGACTTGCACTTATTAATAAAATGTTATCACTTTTAAAAAGTGGTAATATCTTTGTTAAAATTAACTATCATTTTCATTAAAATTTTATCATTTTTTATAAAAAATTTAACTTTTTATTAATAAGTGACAAATCTTATATAAGTTTTTTTCTATTTTAAATATTCAAACCAATTACTCAAATTATATCCAAACCTAAATTGTAAATTTCCATATCTAACCTTCACCGGAAATTCCTTTATTTTTCCTTTTTTCTTTCTACAATTTGACGAGTAAACACTTCTCATTTTTTTTGGTTACTTCACAATTTATACTAAAGAGTTTTCTCTTTCAAGTCTTATAAATCGTGAAGCATGGAGTGACATTTAAAAAATGTTGGAATGCAATTCTTAATTTTATAAATGTTTATATATGATACTCCTATATGGTTGGTTTATATTAAGAAAGTAAGTTTATATCATAGATGTATATGGGAGTCCCGAGAACGTCTAGGCGCTTGAAGGCATTCGATCGTTGACGCCAAGGTCAAATCGCCAAGAAAAATTCGTCAACACATTTGACACTGTGGAGGCCATCTTGACACCATCTAGATGACCATTACTTTTTTTTTTTTAATTTTTATTTCAACTTAAAATTTAGAACTAAAATTTAAAATTAAAAATTAAAACTAATTTACTAATTTACTAAAAAATGAAGGTTTAATTGAACTATTTCATAATCTATTCGTTATATGTATTTTGCTCTTTTTTTATTTCATTTAGAAGTTGGATAATGTCATATTTTGATAGTTTTTAACATTTTTTTTGACTTTCTATATTTTGTGATGATTATTAACTATGTTTTAAATTTATAATTTATCTATAATGTATATTTTTATTAATATATGTTTAGAAAAAATTAATATTAATAGTAAAAAAAAATCTTAGCACCGTTTAAGCGGTCTTGGCGCTTGGCGTCACTCGAACACCCAATGACCACCAAGCGGCATTTGCACCCAATTTATATAGATGATAGGTATGCTGGTTTTTTTTTTAATATCACTACTTATTTGGTTAGCGCTTATAAATTATGACAATCTCATTTTCATAAAACGAGTCCACGATATTATTTTAGGCAGAAATTTATTCGGTTTAATTCACAATTAAACTATTACATATTATCATGATTTCTTTTTAACGTGTTAAGGCGACTTACTCAATTTATGCTTAGAGAACAATTAACTATATTTGTGTTAATTAAGTAATTCTCCCCGTGCCATATACAAATTAATTATAATAAATTTTAAATATAATATTATATAAATAATAAATTATAATAGATATTTAAATTAAATAAAATGTAAACTTTAATTAGGATTGAGTATATTGTATACATACATGTTACCCAATTTTCTTGAATAAAATATTATTTACCGAACATCAATTTATCTATTAATTTTATTAAAATTCTTTTACCATTATTATTTTTCTTAAGTAAAAAAATTGTATTGTACGTATATGAGTGTATTAAAATGTTTAATCAATTATATAATTTTTAACTATGCATAAAAATTCATAAAAAATGATTTTTTTTTTACGTAACTTACATAATTTAAGTAAAAGTATCTAAATTTCAATGTAATTAATAGTATCAATAAATAATCTCTTTTATAATAATAAATATATATTTATAATTTAAATTTTATTTTTACATATCTTAGAGGACAAATAATTTGATATATAAGCATGTTGAAAATAAATCTAAAATAAAAAATTTAAATAAAATTTAAATTATTGGCATAAAATAAAAAACAATTTTTTTTTTTATAAAATAAACTCACTCTCTTTATTGGAGAGTGAGCATCACTATTGCACCACAAAACAAGTACACTACATTTGCTATAATAAACATATATTTTTCTCTCTTCACTTCTACTTTTACTTTTATATATGTATAGATATTTATTTGGAAAAAAATACAAAATAGTTTACAAAATTGATAATAATTACAAATTGATTTTGTGCAGAAAAGAAATTATATATGCTTCTGTGCAGGAAAAAATTTATACTTTTTTGCAAATATTGTGAACCAATTTATAAATATAATATTTTTTTAAATCAATATGCAAATACCCTAACTATTTTATGGTAATATTTTAGTATTAATTTTGAATAATGAACATTTACACGCCCTGCTATGAACTTATTAATAGATGAATGGGCTGCTCTTCACAAACTTTATAATTCATATGCTGGAAGGTACTATAGTATTTAAAAGAGGTCCTATATTTTGAAATCAATTTCATTGTCCCACTGAATCTATCTTATAAATTTTTAACTCATGAACTCAAATTATAGTAATTTATTTGACAAACATCTAAAAATTTACAATATGAAGTGAAACATAAAAATAGTGCAAATACTATCATGTTGTATATTTTGGTGCAGTGTGTCCCAGCTTGATAAATTTTGTACGATCTCGCGACGATAATTTAAGGCCTAATTTGATTGATTAGATAAGCTTAAATAAATTAAACTATCTTACTCAATCTGATATGTGGTTTAATGGACAAAAACTCAAGATTAATAAATTTTCCAAGATTAAAATTCAACTTATCTTATGAATTATAGATAATATTATCTTAGGAGAGATGTATGATAATAATCTATTGTATTTATCTTTATTAAATTTTTCTCTTATATTGGCCTGTCCCAGACCCGCCCCGATAGGGATTTTTTGGACCCGGACCCACACCGTCCCACCCCGTGAATTTTACCCGTCCCGACTCGCCTACTCGTCTATTTTTTATTATACATATCAAATGCATTACAAAAAGTATCTTAAATTCTAAATATAATATCAATATGCATTTGAATGATTTAAACAATAATAAATACACGAAATAGTCCATTTCAAGTTTCAACATATGAAATCTAAATATTTAAAATCATACATATATTGTTCAAAATTAAAATGATAAAATAAATTAATAAACCCTTGTACAACGTCTGTTCGTGACTTTATGAGTATATGTAATCTAATGTTTTAATGAATATATCAATTAATAGCCTAATTTTCATATATTTTATTATACATATTTAATACATATATACATATATTATGTGTGGGGCGGGTCCATCTAATACCAAGATCCGTCCTAGACCCGACAAATTTTATGTCAAACGGGTCCAAACCCGCCCTGCGAGCCGTTTGGCCGGTTTCTACCCGACCCGTACGGGGCGGGTTCGTGGTGGGTCCGGGTTTGAACCCGTTCCATTGCCATCCCCAGATATAGAGGACAAAATTGTTAATTGCATTTTTTATTATTAATCCTGCAATCCAAACATTGAAAATGAAATTATCTTATATTACTAATTATCTTTGTCCATCAATCCAAACATACTTTTTAACTCACAAATACTAGATTATAATCTAAACTAATATATCTTGAGTTATTTATCTTGTCCATTGAACCAACGAGACCTTATTCTATAATTTGTCTATATGTATGATCAGATGTACGTTTAGGGATGACAATTTGGTGTGCTCCGACCTGCTCCGATCTGAACCCGGACAGTATGGATCGCGCTGCCCCACGATCCGCAGCAGGGCGGAGTGGGTATGAATATTATTATCGCCCTGCCCCGATCTGCCCCACTCCATTTTGACCCGTTTATATTATTAAAATATGAATATATATAGTATTTATAGGAAAAATGTATTACTCCCTCTGTCCACAGGAATTTGCACACTACTTAAAAAGAAAACATTGATTTACGTGCACACTCACAAACTTATACACATATTTACCCATATGCCACTACTTTATATACTCCCTCCGTCCCAGAGGTGTTTTCACCCCTGGAATGACACAACTTTTAAGAAAAGTAGAGTGTTGTGTAAAGTTATATTATAATAATAATAAGATTAGTTGGATTGTGAGGATAAAGTTAAAGTAATAGTTTCCATTTATAGGGTGTGAAAACAATTGTGGGACGAACGAAAAAGGAAAGTGTGAAAACAATTATGGGACAGAGGGAGTATAACACATTTTCCTTAAAAAATGTGCCCTCTCGTTGGGTTCAAATTCTTACGGGACGGAGGGAGTATTATTTATTAGTATATATAGTATAAATAAGATAAATTAATTTAACAAATATATTTTAGATCAATATATACTAATAAAACATAATATGAAATATATTATGATGTTTTAACTATAAATTTTAATTGATATCAACATATTTAAAGAGAAAAATAAATCAGTAAATATATTTTTAATATCATAAATTTATTTATTTTAATTAAGATCTTAAATTTATTTTAAATATGTAAGAATATACTATATATTATAAAAATTTAATTTAGAATGGATCGATCTGTCCCTCCCCGTGATCCGTAACGGATCGATCCGACCTGATCCGTACATAAAATGGAGCGGATTTGGATCTTTTAACATCCGCCCCGACCCGTCCCATTGCCATCCCTACGTATGTTGTGTATGATATTCTCAAAATGGAGCAAAACATAAAGAGAAAATCAGAAAATTGATGATAGGGGAAAAATGGAAAATGAAAATGATGAAAGTGAAAGGTGATTAGAATTAAGATAAGGTTAACATGAGAAGAATATATTGGGGTTGAGCAACTTACAATTAGGTAAAGCATAAAAGAAAGAGTGGATGATTGGATGAAAATGGCTTAAGAAGGAAGCAAAGGAATCACTTTGAAAGAGCATCACCACTGGGCGCCCATAAATTCATTTTGATTAATTAACAATTTCCATAAAAGAATCACCACACATATATATATGCAATTATTCCATTTCATTTTTATACTAAGCAGGACATGCATGGTATATATATACCATTTTACATAAATGTTTGTGATTTAGCAACTGATACTTTTTATTGACATAATTATCGGAATTATATATATATATATATATTTTATCCAAAAATTTGCACGTATGAGATATGATTGTCTCAAAAAGGTACCATTCGAGAACAAATTGAGTTGAGAGAATGAACTCCAAATTTAAACTTAACGGTAGATTGAAGATGTACTTGGTCTCACGAATTAAGAGACTAACTCATGTACGAGTTTAGGTTTGATTAAGAGATAATTATTTGAAAGAGAAATGTGAAAGTTGGCAAAGTTGAGTTCATTCGTAAAGTACTTTTTTTTTGTTGGAATTCAAATAAATAGTTGTACGATTTCACCCCTCGTGTGCTAATTATCTGTAAGTATATTTTAATGAATTTAAATTAATGTTAAGTATATTATGAAGCAGGTGAGTTAGCTCTGGTCACCGGGCTTCTCACTTGAGTGAGTGATCCGGGTTCGATTTCCTTTGGAAACGAATATGAGGGAGGTATAAGGTTGAATTGGAAATATGAGTGTATGGAGACTTGGTGAACTAACTTCTAACCACTAACATTTGCCGATAAAAAAAAAAGTTAAGTAAATTATGAGTTGAGTTCATGAGTTAGAAAGTTAATTTAAAGAAATTCACCATCGAGATGAGATGAATTTTAAGAAAATTGAGCTATATAGAATTTCAGATAAATTTTGAGCTTTGAAATGGCGTCTAATTAACAGTTTTACAATGACATGCATTATCAAACTCACATTTTGGACATCTGAATGTGACTTTTTTTTTGTTTTGTTTTGCTGCTCATCGGTTAAATAGCTTGCCTTTTCACTTTTTTTTTTAAGGGGGTGTGTGTGTTGGGGGGGGGGGGGGGAGGGGTAGAGATGTAAACGAGCCGAGCGAGCTGAATACTATTAAGCTTGAGCTCGGCTCGTTTGCTCGGTCATAGGCTCGAGCTCGGCTCGAGTTCGGTTCGAACTCTAATAATTGAGCTCGAGCTCGGCTCGTGTATAAAATTTTAAGCTCGTGAATAGCTTGAGTTCGACTCGTGAAATAATCATTAACTAAATAAACGAGTTAGCTCGAGCTCGACTCGAAAAAAAGCTCATTTGCTTAGTTCGAGCTCGGTTCGAAAAAAAGTTTGTTTGCATAGTTAGAGATCAACTCGAAAAAAAGCTCGTTCTCATATTTTGAGCTTGACTCGAAAAAAGCTCGTTTGCATAGTTCGAGCTCGGCTAAAAAAAAGCTTGTTTGCATAGTTCGAGCCTATTCGCGAGCTTTCTAGCCGAACACCATAAAGCTTGAGCTCGGCTCGATAAAATAATCAAGCTCGAATTCGGGCTCGAGTCCAACTCGTGAAATTTAACAAACAAACTCAAACGAATATTTCTCGAGCCGAGACTCAAATAGTTTGCTAACGACTTGAATCATTTACATCCCTCGGGGGGTTAGGGATGACAATGCAGTTCTTTTGAAAATGCAGTTCTTTTGAAAACCTTTCTCATGCTATTTTTAAACATGTGAGAATATTTAATTCAAATATCATGATCACAATTTTTTGGGTTTGCTTGGTTGGGAGTGAGAAATGAAAAAGAATGAGAATTAATGAAAATTCATTCTCAACAATAGTGTTTGATATTATTTATTATACATGAATGAAATCATAAAAATAAGTTAAATAAAAGGGTAATCACACTAACTCTATAGTATATTACCCTTTAATGATACTCATTATCATTCTCATCTTAAATTCATGCCAAATGCTACTTAATAATAAAAATAAACCAACATTCGGTGTATCTGTATATAAAATTCGACGTTAATTATTATGTTATATCATATGTAACCAAATTTTTAGTTAAAGTATATTATTATATATGACAAATAGTTTTAAAAATTGATAGTATATGCAAATAGATTTAAAATATTTGTACATAAATTTTTTTTATGTTTTCATTTTAAAAAAATTGTATTTTTGTAGGCATATTTAAATCTATTTACAAATTAGAATCACTTTTTTTTTTTTTTGTAAATTTCAATATATATATACACATTATATATACTCTAAAATTAATGATATTTAAATAATAACATGTATAAAAGAATAGACAAATTTATTTAAATAAAGATATTTTCAAAATATATTATTGAAATAGGGAGAAGTTGTCTGGAGTTATGAAAATAGAGCCAGTCGGTAATTTGAATACCGACTGGTGAAGTTGATCTCTATTCAATTAGTTACCCCTGGAGTTGTGCAGCATGGTTTGGGGCACGCGGATTTGCTGAGTAGTTATTAGGAAATATGCAGTTTGAATATTAAAACAAGTCATTTAAAAAAAAAAAAAAAGAATATGAAAATAAGTATACCAAAACTGCCTTGAAGGTTTATTATGAATATACCCTCATGTGTGATGATTAAAAAAACAAAATAAATGAATATATATATATTTAAGAGTTATTGATTTACAAAATAATTTCATATTAGGGCCCAAATTTTAAGGTAAATTTCAATTTAAGACTTTAAATTGAGAAAAAAATTAAAATGTAGATCTTAATTTGAGACACTTCAAAATTAAAGTCTTAAATTGAAACTTACCTTAAAATTTGGGCTCTAATATGAAATTATTCCATTGACTTATTATAGTCTTTATTTGAATTTTAAATATTAATTATAAAAAATATAGTGTTTAATGTGTTCTATATCTGTGTTTGGTTTTAATCTTGTACATATCAAATGAATTTTGTAACTCAAATATAATTTCGAAAAGTCACCTCTATTAACACTGAAAAAGACACTTTTATTTTTATTGAAAAGTTAAATTTATTATCATTTTAAGAATTGATTTTTTTACTAAAAAAAATTAAAAATAAAGATAATTTTTCAGTGATAAAATAGATACCTCTTAAAAAGTACACCCGAATTACAATATGCATCGAATAGAGAAAAAAAAAAAAACTCTTGTGTTTCAAATTATTCCTCCTTAAATATTTGGACAACATCTAATCTGAGATGATATCATATAAAAAAATTCCATTGAATTAATATTTTATAATAAAATAATTAATATTATATTTTATATTTAATAAATTCAAAATTTTATATTATAAATATAATAGTATCAAATATTTTCACTCTATTAGAAAAAGGCCAAAACATGTGAAAACTGTTAAAAATTTAAAAATTGGAGAATATAGTCTTATGATTTAAAAATAATGAATATGATTTTTTTATAATTAACAAAATAAATAAATATTTTATTTTTTTAATCATCACACACGAGGTATATTCATAATAAACCTTCAAGGCAGTTTTGGTATACTTATTTTCATATTCTTTTTTTTTTTTTTTAAATGACTTGTTTTCATATTTAAACTGCACATTTCCCAATAACTACTCTGCAAACCCACGTGCCCCAAACCATGCTGCACAACTCTAGGGGTAACTAATTCAAAAGAGATCCACCTCACCAGTCGGTATATAATTACCGACCACACAAAAAAAAAAGAAAAAATTCAAACATATTAAATTGTTTATTCATTAGACTGATACCGGTATATATGAAGTATGTATTATGATCTTAAAATTGTATACTCATTTGGATGTCATGTGTACAACATTATGTTTTCACAAATTTTTATATGTATTCAAATGCATGACATACATTTGAATTTTAAGTTTAATTTTTCAATTAGAAATATATAATAAACAAAATGTTGTGGTATTATTGATTGTCACTTAAAATATTACTCCCTCTGTCCCACAGGAATTTGCACACTTTCCTTATTTTGGACGTCCCACACAAATTTGCACACTACTAAAAAAGGAAACATTGATTTACGTGCACACTCACAAACTTTTACACATATTTACCCATATGCCACTACTTTATATATAATACCCATTTTCCTTAAAAAATGTGTCGTCCCGTAGGGTGCAAATTCCTACGGGACGGAGGGAGTATGAATTATTATGTTATTCTACTGATTATTATTTGAAGTATTGCTGATTCAAATAATACATAACAAACTATATAAATTCTTTAATTAATTTTTAAAATTCAAGAGAATGTTGGCTACACAAAAACCACTCTTCTTATATTTTATGCATTAAAGAAACCGACAATATTGCAGATTCGATTCACAAAGAGTTTTATATATAAATTGGTTAAAATGCAGCTAAAAGAAACTTTTTCCTGTCGTCTCTATTTAATTCTTGTCATTTAATGTCAAGATAAAAGTCATTTATCATCTATTCTTTAATGCTAAACACACTCTAGACATACCCTATATGAGATTCCATTTGATTTATCTTGAAAGCACATAATTTTTATTCTATGGAGCAACGTCGACACCTTTAGTTTAACATCTTTAGCAAATTATTTCTTTAGTTCTATTTAAAAGATAAATAGTACTCCCCCTGTCCACCAAATTATTTTCCACTTTCCTTTTTTGTTTGTCCACAAAACTTTTTTCCATTTCCTTATTTGGAAACAATCTACACTCACAATAAAATTTTGAGCCCCACAATACTCTTATTTTTCTCTTATTTTATATATCATTTTAATATAATACTACTTTTTATTAAATTCAGTGCCCACAAAAAAATGGAAAAAATGTTCATGGACGGAGGGAGTAACTAAAATGTCCATCTCACTTTTATACAAGAGGTAATCTAAAATTTCTATTTTTGTTTATTGAATCCAACAAAGTCGGCCACTTTTGGTGTTTTGGAACGTTTATATGCGGCATCTAATGTACAACTATTAATTGGGTTCACTAATTTGTTTAAGTAAACTACTATATAAAAACAAATAAGAAATTGGAGAATTTAGTTGGGATCAAATTTAAAGTTGATATACAGTTAGCATCCTTTGGTAGAAAATTAGTACGTAGTCACTACTACATTTTCTCTCATAGTTAACATATTCTAGATAACGAATATTTTAAAATCAGTTATCTCTGATTCACAAATTCGTTATTTAGGTTATATCCGTTATCTAACAAAAAATAACTTCTCTCATAATTAACAGATTTTACTTTTTGTTATTTATGTCCAGTTATCTATGTAGTTTATAATATTTCAAAATCAAATTTTAATTAAATATTATATTTTAAATAACTGAATATATGTATGTTATCTAATCTATAAATATTTAATTTTGATACCATAATATATATTTTAAATAATTGATTATATATATGTTATCTATATATTTGTTATCTATATATTTGTTATCTAATCTATAAATTAATATTTAATTTTTATATCATATATATATATATATATATTCTACACTTATCTAAAATACTGAATCAAAGATTTTCTAATTAATTAATTAAGCCCTAGCCTAATTAGCACAAGCAACATATATATTAATTTACTGCATAGATAATGCCATGCGAGATAACGGAGCATTTACTGCATAGATAGTAGTGAGTGATAAAATTTCAATTATAAAGTGGTCGATATGTATTAAATTTTAGTGTTTAGTAGTAAATAATTAAGACTAGATTATTTTTATATCTTTGTTTGTTAAAATGTAGTTACTGTGGTTTAATATTTATTTTTAATGATATAATTTTTTATTGGTGTTTGGTAGAAAATATATGTTATTATTATTGAGCATAAAAAATGTTTCAGGTGGAGTGTAATCACATTCACTGTTAAAAAAATATACCTAATACCACTTAGAAGACATGTAACATATTACAATCTCAACAGTGAAAATGGTGATAAAACGTGTATTAGAACTTCCAACCCGTGAATAATAACAAATTCGAAAGTGCTAATACTATCTGCCAAACAACTTAGTTAAATAGTCAAACCCCCTTATCTCACCTATTTCTCATCTACCAAATGTAGTCTTATGACATAAAATTTACATTTTTTATTAAATGTCAAAATAAAATTTGAAATACAATTAGGTGATATTGTTTTGGCTTTTAACTAGTCTTTAAAAAATATAACGGGCTTTGAAATCTAGTAAGTTTGATAATTATGAGTCTGAACGGTGATTTATCATGCCCCTTTGTGAATCAGAGATAGAATTGGTATAATATGTATTTCTAGAATGCAATTTTTCATTAAAGTTTGGATAAATTGTGCTAATTGACTTGGTACAAACACAACATTAATCTCTAATCTCTAAAATAAATCTATTTTATTTCTATATTTTATGAAAGGGATGAGGAGAAAATATTTTGTGGCCAGTCTTTGGATGTGTATTGCATGGGTAGTATAGAAATGGAGGAATGGAAAAGTGTTTAGAAATGAAGAGATTTCATTTGAAAAGATTGAGTCAAACTCAACTGATGATGTTAGTCAGTTGATTAATAGCTATAAGATAAAGTCATCGTTTGACTTAGAGTTGAATACGAATATAAAGAAAATATCATGAGCTAAAAAGAATATTCAATCTCAACATTAAAATCAGTTGAACTAATAGGTAATTGAATAGAGACAATGACACTTGCACCTACCTAACTTGATGACATGAAATAATGAGAAGTCAATCATGCAATATGAAATTTGTTAGTTGGTTAGAAAAATATGTTAATGTTTTGATGATGTAAAAGCCAGCAGACGCTGTAATAGGAACAATTGAGTCTGTTAGTCAGCTGATGACAGTATTTGTCTAGAATAGAATTTGCTAAGGGGGAACCTTTGGAAGAAGACTTTGAAGACTAGAAGGCTACACAAGATCATATCATCAAAGATAAAGAGACCAGCTGAGGTCAAAAGACCAGTTGTGTAGAAAGCATCAAGGCTGAAGTACAGAATCAGATGACCGTGGAAAGTCAGCTGATATACTTCAAAAGATCACTAGACCAAGTTGACATACACTGAAGATTATTTATAAGACCAACTAATGTTAGACCAGAAGGCTAGAAGAGTTAAAGTCCACTGATATTTGAAATCTCGAGCAGGACTACCGAAATCAGACCAGCTGAAGACAAGAAAATCAACAAATGAGGTTTGAGGAAGAGACTAAAGATTGGACTTAAATCAAGAAGCAATCAGATTTACTTAAAGAAGAAAAAACTTGTTCCAGTTCAGTTAAAGAACCAATCAATCAATCATTCAAATTGATTGCTGATTTATAGTAATTTCAAATTTTGCCTTTGAACGGTTAGGTTTTTGAGAGTTCAACACTAGAGAGATAAAAGATCAACAACAACATAAGCGCAGTCAAGCTTAAGCTAACACTCACTCTAGTTGTAAGAAGCTCTTTATATTCTAGACTGTATAAAAGTCAATATTTGAAATTTGATCACATCTTTTCATTGAAGACTGTGATTAGTAAGTTGTGGAATTAACAACTTACGTTTGCGAACAAGTGTTGGCTTGTCAAACTAGTAGTGAGTGAGTAAGAAAGTGAGTATGAATAGTCCTTCTATCTGAGTTAGTTAGGAGGTAATGGACATAGGACCGGTTGTCCGAACCACTATAAATTCTTTGACACCTGTTCTTTACATGCTTTCATTATCTGCTTCACATAAAGTTTTGCCTAAATTTTTTTTTGCACTTTAAAGTCTATGCGCACTCAGTTGATTTTGAAAAACAGAAGATATCAAGTCTTCTGATTTGTTTCAAAAGCCTATTTGATAATAAAGTCTTAAGTACTATCAAGTCTATGTAACCTGTGAGAGTGAGAGAAATATCACCGTAAGTTTGGTGATTGACTGTATACGAATAAATAAGGATGAGTACAACAACCCTCCATAATTAGAGGACAGAAATAAGGACTAATTACACGCCTAATTGGTCAACAAAATAAATTTACTAAAATATGTACAATCAAAATATATTATCCATTATT